>JAWWEU010000081.1:106546222-106564939 GCA_035583155.1 Acropternis orthonyx
GAGAGAGAGGGGAGAGAGAGAGGGGAGAGAGAGAGGGGAGAGAGAGGAGAGAGAGAGGAGAGAGAGAAGGAAAAAGAAAGAAAAGGGGGAAAAGGGGAAAAAGGGGGAAAAGGGGAAAAAGAAAAAAGAAAAAAGAAAAAAGAAAAAAAGAAAAAAAGAAAAAAGAAAAAAAGAAAAAAAGAAGAAAAGAAGAAAAAAGAAAAGCATGCTGCAGTTTAGAAACATCTCACTTTCAGTTGGCTGACCTACAAAAGGCAGAACTTCTAATTGTCAGAAACTGAAAGATAACAGGAGAGGAATGTTAGTTTCCATTGCAAGCCCTAAGAATGCATTTTAAGCTGAAACAGAGAAAGAAGAGTGTAGGCATTGCAAAAACACCCCAATACAAAAATCCCTCACACTGTTGTCAAATGGTAAGCAATCACTACTAATGAAGGAATTCAGCATTACCAGTCTGAGCGGCTGTGTGTCCCACACCTGCCTGATGGTCCTCTGTTTCATTTTCTTCTACTGTTAGAAAAAGGTAAACAAAACAAAAACAAAACAAAACAAAAAAAAGATGTTAGGTAGGTAGCCGAAGTGTTTCAAGCATCTTTATACCAGCCTCAGTTCTGAAAGCCAGCAATGCTTGCACAAGATGGGCAAGAAAAGCTGCACTGCAAAGTGCGAAAGTGTAGACCAGACCAAGACAGAATACAGTGCTGTATGGAAGCTACAAATCTGAGAACAGAGTGATCAAATCGTTTTCATGGCTTAAAAAAAAACAAATCAAATTTCCTCTGGGATATTTGTCTTCAATGCACTTTACTGTATTTGATTATGGAACTAAATGAGAGAACAATTCTGGGCTTTAAGATTCTGATTGCTCCACACAGATAAGAAAAAGCCTTCTCCTGGCAGATGGGAGAGGTGTGTGTGCTAATTTATACATAAGCTTTAAAAAATAATAATAATCCTATATTCAGTAGCAAACATCTCAGCAGTGCAGACAGCCTTGCAAAGGAGAACTAACCCCATGCTGTTTTACTGTATACACCATGCCAGCATCTTTCCCTTGGCTCACAGCTTTCCAGAGCAGTAGAACTAAAACCAATACAATTCTTGTCAGATTCACTATTCAAACTTGTTGGGCAAGTGAACCTAACAAGAGCCATTCTGCTGCTACTTTGAAAAATTAGAGTGCTGTTCTCATATTCTCTGATACGATGCCTAAGTAAGATTGACTCTCCCAAAGCAAAAGTAAGGGAAGAGCTAAAAGGCAGAACCATTTCCTTTTTATTCTCCCAAAGACCAAGCTCTTTGAGTTAGAGAACAGCAGAGAGAAAAGAATTCATTCTCCCTCCACAGGGGAAAAAAGCTGAAAGGGGAAAGACTGTATTTCTGCAGCATTTCCACTCCCAAGAATTCAGACCTCAAAAAGTAATCATGCAACTGAGTTAAAGTCCAAAGATTTGAGGTATTTTTCCTGGTTCTTGGGACAAGAGTGCAACACGTAGAGTCACATAAATCTAGACATATATGCAAAAGAAGAGATACATATACACACTCCACAGGTACCTCTTTTCCTCCTCCGCCAACCCCAAGGCTTCATACAACTGGTTGTTTCTAGAATCTGAGTTTCTAGAAAAAAAACACCAGTTTTCATAAGGACACTCTTAGGACACCAGACACTTGTAACACAGTGCATATAATAGAAAAAGTCAAGTACAATCTCTGGAGGACTCTAAACAGTCTTTATCTCTGTCACAGAGCTGTGGCTAGTAAGCAAACTCTTCTCATCTACAGAGATCTGATAAAAGTTTCCCCAACCCTGGAGTCAGTCAAGTATTTCACAAAATATGATTTTATGAGCTGATTGTTTCAGTTGAACTTGTATTTTGCAGCCATGATGTTACCAGTACCTCAGCTGTGATAATACTGTATGATTTTCTTTGTTGCACTGAAGCAGACATCCCAGCGGTCCTCACAGCTAAGGGAAACTGGTCAGATAAAGAAAGCAGTGGGAAAAGCTTGGGAAAAGCTGAGTTTTGGGGAACTCGTGGTCAAACACAAACTAACCTAAATAGAAGGACTTTTCACTAAGGCAGCGCAGATCAGCAAGATCCATTAATAAAGCAAGAAAAATAATGAATACAACTGGTATACAGTTAAAAAAAAAAAAAACAAAAAAACCAAGAAAAATCAACCAAATATTTGTGACTACCTAAAAGCCCCCAGGGAAAGGTCTGCAGGAGCCCAACCTGACCCTGTTTATGCCCATCACAGGTCTTGATCTATTCCCAGAAATTGTTCTCAGGAACAGGCTCTAAAACTGAAAGTGAGCCCACTCTTCCATCCCTCAAGAGGAAACTCACCCTGGTCATCAGCACCTACTGATCAACCTTATTAAGGGTTGCAGGTGTATCAGCTGTCCTCAACCATGATAAATGTCACAACTCAGTCCAGAAAAGCACTTTAAGAATTCTACTATTTTTTAAGTTTCAAGATGGAATTGAGGTCTCCAAACATGAACCTTTAAATAACTGATTCCCAAGTGACTACCTGCTGAGAAGAAAGCAAGATCTCCACTTGTAAGTGTATGCAACTGAAACGCAAGGGTTCATTTTTTTCTGCTGTTCTGTCCTGAATGTCTACTCCCACCAGCTGCAGTACCAGAATCTCTCACTGCTCCTGAAAAGTGACTGCACAGTAAAATGTACTCAGCTTCACACTGCTGACTGAGAGCTTCAGCAAATGTCTTTGTCTTAAAAATCAAAAAAAAAAGAAACATGGATACTGCCTAACAAATTGTTTCCAGGTACCCAATTTTGTGCCATGAAAACATGACAGCGTATGCCTTGTGAAACCAAACATTTTACAACTTCCCTGCTATTTTGGGATCTGGAAATTCTGTAAGACCTGAGGTTTGCTTTCAACAAAGGCTGACCACTATGTCTTCACTGCACTAAGAAAAGGGAACAAGTATAAAAGCAGTTAAGTTTGTGGCTAGCATCTTTCTAAACTGCTGTTTGTCCCTTTAAGGATTCTCAGTCACAACAGAACCAAGCAGGTCACAACAGGCCATGGCATGAAGACATGCTAATAATAGTCAACTAGACTAACATATTTATCAGGAAAATAAAAACCACATTTAGGGGGAAATACAATAAAAGAAAAAAAACCCAACTCCATGAAATCCCCTGAATTAAGGAAATCTTAGCATTAGCACAAATCTCCTACAAAATAGCATCTCATTTTCCTTTGCATTAAGTTAGCTCCTTTCTCCAACTAGCAAGGGTATTCCTCACATTAAGTAAGTTACAGCTGATAGCATCAGATAAGCTCTTGATTGGCACTTAACACCTTTCCACAAGCAGATTCTGAAAACTTTAGTGCTATTTCAGCTCTCAGGCCACTGTTAAACCCATCTGATTATGAAAGGTGGCATGACATGCAGCCAAGGGTTAACTTCCCTTAAACGTTAACTACACCATTTTATTTCAGAAGACAAAGACACCTCTAAATGGAATCTATATAAAGAGAAGCCTTGAATTTTGCTAACCAAAACCATTTCTCTAGCACCAGTATGAAATGTAACAAAAAAAAAGCTACAAGGATGATAGGCAAATAAAACAGTAGCAGATATTATTAACTCAAAGATCAAAATTACTGATACTCTAGGACTGCAATTGTGCACAGGGATATCATCTTCATTAGAGCATTTACCACATCCTAGCATAAGGTAAGATGAATCCCATGTAAGTCATAGAATACCAGTGAAGGAGAGGCCTCAGGAAAGCAGAACAGTATCTTATGAATCCAGTATGAATAACTGATGTTACTGCTAAACAGCATTTCTAAATACATTTGAAACAATATTGTCATGAAAACAACAATATTCCTTGTCCCTCAAACTACGTGTTTATGGCCACAGGTCACCTGTTTTGTTAGCTGTACAAATATTTCTCAATTGACTTGTATGTTCCTTAAAACAACAAATGATCAATTTCCTACTACATATTTTCTCAGGGCAACTCTTGAGAAACAAAACAAACAGGAACCTCCAGTAATAAAACTTTGAGAAAGAACCAGATCACCACAACAATTGTGGCACCACACTTCTTCAGAGCAATTTAGAAAAACAAAAAAAAAAAAAAACCTCAGTAAGGGAAATGAGAATTCCATGTCAATTCTATCTCCAATTTTAAAAGCCTGTGGGTTGGATAAATACCAGATTTTAAAATTTTACTGGAAAAAAAAATCTCTCTCTAAATTGAAGCTGTATCCATGTGAAAGGTTAGGACATAACAGCTTTGGTATAGACAGTGTTCAAGGCAAAACCAGGTTTCAGTTTAGAGCACCTCTCATGCTTAGGCTGCTGAATGTCAACATTAAGACCAATAATTCCTTTTTAAAGAAAGAAGGAAACAAACAAACAAACAAAAAAAAAAAAAAAACCCAAAACCCCCCCAAACCACCAAAACAACCCAGCAAATCAAGTAGAACTATCAAGGACAGCCAATGAGGAAAATCTGTGGGAATTTTGATATAGAGGTCCTAAAAATGGAATTAACCTCCTGACTGCTCTACAGCAACACCTGCTAATCAATAAGGATTTCACCCCTTTTGCCTAAAATGGGTTCACGGGACACTTGGCTAGCTAATACAGGAGGAGATTACTTCATAAAGTTACTACAAAATATATACAGATTTTCTAGCCTGCAAAATCTCATTCATATTCTACTGACTAACCAGGATTCCCCTTCACTGAAGTTAATCTGTAGATTTAGCACCCTAAGGAAGAGCACAAGTCATTTCTGGTTGCTGCCTGGAAAACCTTGTACAGAAAAGAAATGGATAAAATTAGGTATGTGGAAAAGTACATTTTCACTGAAAGGGAAGCCTTTTGGAGAACTCTGGCTAAGATTTATGGTTTTTGACCTATTACAAACCATAATAAAATAGAACAAAAGATAATTGAAAAAAACTCTATTTTCTTCTAGTCTAGGTAGATTAATAAATTTTAAAAAAGAAAAAAAAATAACTGCCCCAAATGCCTGAGCCTCTTTTCAGCTTGTTAAACAAAGCAGGAGAAGCCATATATCCCAAACTAAACTATAAAAATAGATTGCTATTGATTTATCCCTTCCTAAAACATATTCCTTGAGAGATGTGGAAATAAACCTAATATAACAACTAGGACTGTTGGGATAGGAAGTTTACAATACATATTTTTAACTTGCACTTTGCATTTCCTACAATTCAATAACTGATCTATAAACTTCCATTAGCATATGATTAGTAATTCAATTTAAAGCCATCTTTGCACAAAAGCCTTTTTCTTAGGATGGTAACTTTGCCAAGTGCATCTTCAATCTACATGTTTGAATAATTTCTGCAGACAAATAATAGAGACACTAGCTGTATTAGCATAATCAATACACAATTTACTGAGTTACCGAGACAGAACAGAAAACGTGTGCACCAATATTTCAGTACCTACAAATGACTGTAATTTGTGGAAGTATCTCTCCACTCTTCCTTTCTCCTCATGGCCACATAAAAACCAAGAGGAGATTCATACTGACACCATCTATAGGTAGATATTAAGTATGATTAGACAGATTAATCATATAGCAGAAGACAAATTTAAGAGCCACTTGTAGGCGGTGTTGAGTATCCTCTAACTCTATTAAAGTCAATGGATTTTGAAGATGTTTCACACTTTGCAATAACATGCTGCAGAAATACATCTCCACAACAGTTCAGTCAGGATACAAAAGTGAAATTAAAGAAGTCACAGAGGAATACTAAACACAGGATCACATGTCCATGAATCACCTGCCAGGGCTACACCTTGCTCCGCTTTCTTCTCTCCCTAGGTACCACTGGTGCTCTAAGGCTCACTTTCTAAACTCTTCTGGCCAACACATGAAGCACAGGATTTCACACCTGGCTATCCCACATGTAAATCAGCAATTCAGTGGGTGAATCCTGGAAGTCAACAGCCATTTCAGAATGCTTCATAATGGCCTCTAAGATAACTGGCATTCATAAAAGTCGAGAAATACTAAGAAAGTATTGTTTTCTGAACAGCTTCCCCTAGCATTAATTCATGTCTATCAGCTACTAGCCAGAAACCTGATGACCAATTTGACTGCCAAATGTCTATCTTCCCAAAGACTTGAGTTAGAACAGTTGGAAAAAGAAATGCATTGGGATATTAACATTTCAAACATCTACATTCCAGAACTCCATTGAAAATTTCTGTGTGTAGCCACAACTTTACAAGAATCCAATTAATCATATGCATGATTATTTATATGGCTGATTTGTTTTCCTTTGTGCTGTGACATACCCCTGTTCCTATTTCTAGCTGACCCCCCCAGCACTGTAACAATATTTTTGTGACATTGGAAATTATATTCCTTAAAAGATTCCTGTTATATAAAGCATTCTTTCCTCTTGCATTTGCTTTTTCCAGGAGACAAAAATCCCTCGTAGCACTCATATTTTTCACTCCTCTCTTTAGTCTCTCCTAACACTGAGCTTGGGTTTTTGCTTTTTCCCCTATGTTCTTCTTGTAGAAAGACCGAATTAGGAGTTCCCAATTAAATTGCAGTGGTTGGAAAATATTATTCTTATGCTAAAATACAGTATTTTCCTAGGCAGCACATAAACATAAAAGTAATAAATACACTTAAAGTGGAAAGAAATTGTGCTTAAGAAATCCTTTGGATATTCTTCCAACCCTTGATCTCAAGGATGACAGTATCCAAATGTGACAGCCTAAAGACGTCCAGTTTTATATAACACTGTGTGCAGAAAAGACAGAAGATGCTCTTTCCAGCAGCAGAGGTATAATTCTAAGCCCCAAAGCTGGAGGGGATATCTTTTTCTGGATAGCTGAGGTAATAGATTAATTAATCCTGCCCAGAATGCTTACTTTGCCTCCACAATCGTGCATCCTTGAACAAGAATAAACCCTACTCATATTTCTTTTAAGTAAACTAATAATGCTATATTTTAAAAAGTACTTTCCTCCAAAGAATCTTAGAGCTTTTTATAAACCTCAAGTAAATTTCAGACATCTCTAAGACTCTATCATGCAATGTAACAGATTATAATAGATCTCTGAGTCAAATTGAGGGCCACAGTGAGAATTAGCAAAGCAAGAGGGACTCTCTCTGGGAGTTAGCTCTTAGGATCAGGATCAGGACTTTCAGCTGTCCTGCCTGTCTTAGAACAAGTATTCTACCTCCATTTCTGACAATGTGACTGTGGGCAGTTAATCAATTTTGGGTGAAAGCAGAAGTTGGGAGGCTAAGATAAATTTTAACCCGATTACCAAACACGAACACATTCAGACTGCTCTCAGTATACTGAAGCTATATATCACCTAAGCTTTCTTACTCAGAGCAATGTAAGTAAGAGTTTCTGATACTCCTACAGACCTGTATTTTCAACTGTGCTTAGAAAACAGGAAATTCATTAAAACTGTCTATGAAAGACTAAACTCAGCAAGAGAGAGCAATTTGAATCAAACTGATGCATGCATCACAGAACCTCAAAGTAACCAACACTGCACAAGTCTGAAGACAGGTGATGTAAGGATGGGCTATGAGGACTTACAGTAAAGGTTACTACAGGTGATCACTGCATTTGAAAGTTACTTATTTATGTGACTAAAAGAAGACACTTAAATTGAGGAGTTCAGGCTGTCTGACACTGTTCCAATACCAAAACAAAATACACCTGTATGTGTTAGTGCTATTACTTAAAGACATACACTTATTTGAGTCAAAAAAAACCCAAACCAAACCAAACAAACAAGCAAACAGAAAAAAACCCCAACACATACCTCCTTTCAACTGAAATTATCCCTAATTTACCAGATACCTCCATCTATTGTATATCAGGGGGGTATAAGTTTATTTTTGATCCCTCAAACTCTCTGTTCCATTCTAGATGACTTTCTAGCATACAGAACAGCAATATAGTGTCTATCCACAAAGGAGTTTAGAAGCAAAAAAACCTGTGTGGGGATGCTACATCTAAATTTCCAGCAGTTCTGTTCAGATGCTGCTCAGGTCAGGCAGTGCCTGTGGTTTTTCTACTGAGGCTTTCTCAGTCCTGTGCAGCTCAACTCTGAAACCAAACTGAAGCCCCACCACAGCTGGATAGTGGAAGATTAAATACTTTCCTGCCTGCCCTGGCTTTGGATGCTGTCTTACGGGCTGGTTATTCAGAGTTCCTATACCCTTCCCTGATCACTACAAGACACTGGCAGAAAATGTGTGGGTTGAAATATATCTTCCTTTCCCCCTCTTGCCCACATCCACTGGTTAGATCACTCATCCAGGATGTGGGTGGCACCAGCTGAACTTTCTCCTCTGTCAGAAGGATTTGTACTCCTCGTGAGCTTCCTAACAAAGAGTGCTTACCCTCAGACTTGAGGTGCACTCATTCATTGCTGTTGGAGCTGCCATACCTTATCTACAATATCCACTGAACCAGAAAAAAAGGAGAACTAGCATGATACTTTATCCTTGTGGTTAGGGCACTCACATGGCAAGTGGAATACGTGGTCTCCAGGTCCAGTTTCCATGAAATAATTCATCAGAAGTCATATTGCAGACCTAGCAGACCAGGATCCAGGTCTTCTCTGTCTTCATAGTACTCAAGCCATTATAGCCATGAGTCTCATGTATGAATGCTCTTCGTCACCCTCTTGTCCAACAAACATTTAATTACACTTTCAAAAACAGAAAGATCATTGACAAAACTAGCAGGGCAACTCACACTCATAGCACAATATGCTGCTGTGTAATGACAAATGTCCTCTCTGTGAGATACAGATTCAAACACCTTTAGACAAAGCACAGAACAGAATGTCAGCCTCTCACATCCTAACAGAGCAAGTAACTTTCCCTCTTCAGAAAACATGAGAGGAAGAGCAGCAGTACACTACCTCAATTCCTTCTAACCTGGAGGAAAGGAGCCTGTTCCCTTATCTCCAAAGAGCTGAGTCAGAAAATTGACTGATATGAGATACTCTATTGCACTAAAAGAGACACCCACATTTAGAATAGGGGAGGAGCTAAGACACACTATTGTTTCCAAGTTTTTCCTAATACTTCCTTAAAGTAATTCCTACTCAATAACATTCACAAATCCCTCACCACCTGTAAATTATATAAAGAATCCAAGAGCTTGGTGCAAGCTACTAGGCAACCAGTCACCTATAAACTAAGCATTTCTGTGCAGCATGCAAGCCCTTATTTTTTTGTACCTAGCCTTAAAGGTTTCTGATCTTTCTTCACTGATTTACATTTGTATCCAACAAGCAAGTCTTCCACTCAATAGATTCAGCAGAAATTGCAAACCAAATCTGTTCCTATGCTCTAGCTCTTTACAAGTCACGTAACACAGTCCCTTCCCAGTCAGTGGTTGCATGCAGAGACCAATGCAAACCCATTTCCTCCTCCCATCTTCAGAGTGAAAACGTTACATTAAGCATGGATCTTGACATCCTGTTGTCCTGGAACCAGTGAATCAGAAAGTTCCTTCCTCACAATTGTATTCTTTGGAGGTGGAAAATTAACTTCCCCACCCCCTCCTCCTTCCGACTGCCACTGTCAAAGTTAGAAATTCACTTGACTCTGGGAAAAAAACCCAACCATCATAATTCAGTGCCAGAGAAAGTTTTGTTGATCAAAGCATAGCCTAGTCTTCCCAAGGACACTGCCTCACTAGATCACATCATCCAGTCCAGAAACACAGTAAGTATTTTATTTTTGTTTTTAAAGTTCCTTTCAAGACATGAATGAATCAATAATGGAAGTTGAACTTGATAGGTTACCAAAAGAAGTGAACAACAGAAAAAGAAAACTAGAGAATCAATTATCAACAAACTAATTGTTTGAAATATATTTTGCCAGCAAAACACAACCTAAAAATAGTAACGGTACAACAAGTCTCAGTGACTGTATACAAAAGCCATCTATTGTACAACCAACAGGGACATTTAGATTTAGAAGTGCTTTAGCTTTTCCACACTTGTCTGGGAACACTGCGCATCTGTATGAGAAACTAGGAGAGCAGTTTTGCATTCACATTAAATAAGGAAAAAATTCTTCTTCCAGGTTATTGCCTTGCTTAAGAGAATAAGCTCTCCAAAGATGGGGTTTGGGACAGACAGAAACCACTGATAATCCTCACTATCAACATCCCGTCCACATGTCCTCAGGGCAAAAAAGGGTTCTGCTTCAACTGCTTAACTAATGACTAGCTCTTCCAAATTTGTAAGAAGGCTAACTATTTACTAATACTGCATTTTTTAAGAACCACAGTAAGCCCATATCACATTAAATAAAGGGGGTGAAGTCGCTATACCAACATGTGTATATAAAACTTTAAGAAAACTTGAAGGACTAGAAATCTTAACATACCAAAGAAAAATTGAACCTAATGGCACCTTTAGTTAAAAGTGAAAGTATCAGACAAATTGCTGACAAAACACCCCTCTGTCTTACTCCCATGACAAAAAGAGGTGGAAAAAAACACAATGAAAACAACCCCCTAAAGTCTAAAATTTCACTAGGCATTAATTGTGCATAATTTGGAAGTAACAACCCTACAACCCTTTTGAGTACACATGACATGGATTCAACTGTACAAAGAACAGTTGCAGTGGGGCATGCACAACATAACTCTAGCTAAAGGAAAATCTAAGACTCAAATGTGCACACTCCAGAAGAACATGTATAACCTAGACTAAATCCTGAAAAGGAAGGGGCCGGGGGAAATCTTCTACATCTTTTTCTTAATAATTACACAGTATAGAGGGACAAAAAATGTGTCTGAAACTAAAGGAACATGAAGTGGGGGGAAAAATCATGACCAGTGTTAACTAATATTCTAAATATGGAAGACAACTATCCTGGTTCAAAATGCCACTAGAAGAGGGAAATTTTGTGCAGTCTTTGTGCACAGAAGAATATAAAGTAGATTTTTTGGGAAAGTAGGAGGGTTGAATGAAAATGTTAATTATAACATGTTATAATAAGGATACCCCCAAGATCAACCCTATCTTTTTTGCTACAGCATAGTCCCTAGGCATATCGCTAACTACTCCTTGATCATTATCATGGCTAAAACTAAAGCTACTGAAGTTTAGGAGACTCATATCTAACAGAATTTCTTTCATCTCTAATAATTGCTAAACTAGCATAATTACTCATACTTGAGGTGAAACAGAACCTAAGTTGTCTAAAATTAAAACAAAAACAAACCTCATCACCTCTTTTGGTCTTTGCGCACCCATCTTTTGTCAGAATCCTATGCCAAATGTTGTATTACAATTTAGAAGTACTTAGAAGTATCTCTTGTGCTGTCCAACTTTTACAAACACAGCAACTGGAAAACTTTAATGCTTTGCAGTAACACACTGCAAAATCTATTTGAAAACAGACATGTACATTTTTACAGCACCAAATAAAGCAGGTCAAATTCTTTGTAGATCTGTATGTTGCCCCTTCAGGGAAATATATATATCACAGTTCTGATTTAGGTGAAATAGTGCATTTTCCCCACCCCCAACTGGGACTGATTCTAAGCTCGAGTAGCCCTGCAGGAACTGATGGAAACTGTAAAACACAGCTGGGAAAAGATACTAAGAGGTTGTCTTAAGTTATCAGCATTTATACTCTATTTTAATCAATCTAAAAAGAAATCCTCCAAATATCTTATTTTCATTTGTACACAGAAAAAAAATACTGAATGCATACGGTCTACATAAAATGTTGACAGTTTTTCTAGATCTTTTCCTCATGCACAGTTATTCAAAAGGAAATTTTCTTTTCCAAAATGCACAAGTTTGAAAATACTGAATCATGTTTCAGAACAAAGAATTGAGAGCAATTAAACAAGCTGTAAATTAGACAGAATGAATTCTAGAGCAACATAAAGCCTTTCAAGACATCTTAGATTATGGTGGATAATGTTATCCTACACATGTTAGATAAGTGCCTCCATACTGACAGCTTCCCTTGTTACACAAGTTACCAGCAACTCAGAAAAAACAAATCGGACCCATCCAAACACACAGCATTACTAAAATTACTAATACTTAATGCTATCTTTGTCACAAGATTTCACCTTTATGTAAACTAGCAATACAACCAGTAGCTGTTTAGATGTTCATTCCTAATAGTACCTAATCTCAAGCAGCAAACAATGATGGTCAATATAACTCTTGCTGTCCTCATAAATGACTGACCAGCATTACTGTAATCCTACAGCTAATCAAGACCATCAATATCACGATGCATTGCCAGACTCAATGAATATTCCTAAAGGTTAAGGATGTTTTTGTTGTTACTGATTTTTTTAATACATAAAGAAGAGCTGGGGCATGTTTTGGCAAGTCCAAAAGAGCACACTATAAATAGCCTGCATTATAAAAAGATGCTAATCTTAAATCCTTTTTATAATTTGTGTTTTTCATGTACTCTTTTATCTTCAGTATCTTAATTTTTGCCCTTTTTTAGATGACCAAGTAGAAGTCAGCAATTCACTCATGCATCAAACAGATGTTTTTGCTTTTCAGGTCAAATGGAATCTTATGAATTTTTTTTCCCCTCCCTATAAAATGATGATGCCAAAATAACACAGTTCCTGAAAACAGCCGGTTCAGAAAAAGTTCTTTGGACCAATAATACCAAAACTTTAAGTCAAGTTCACATAAAACCTGCCAGTACTATTTGCTGATTTTATTTATGCTGGATTGATTATAGTCTAATCAGCAGACAATCTCATAACTTTTGAGTCTAGTCCTTTCAATTTAGAAGCCAGAGGAATGGCTGAGGCTGAGAATAAGCATTCAAATAGTTGACAAATACAGAGAAATGTAAAGGCTACTGTTGGAAGGGGATCCGAATGTCAAATTCTCTCTGAACCACTGCTGCTATTTAGTAACTCTTTTGTTTTAATTCACTACTATTCTACCTTCCTTGGTACTACAACACACAACCTGCACCTCTGTATGAGAAACATGCTTTCACTTCAAATCTATGATGAGGAAATAAGATTAAAACACAGGTACACTTACTTGGGCCACTGATACTATGCATGAATTGAGTTGCAGTTGTAAATTCATTCAGGATAGAAAGAGTACCTGGGTTTGTTTAAAAAGAGGGAACAACCTTCAGGAGACATTCAGGGCTTGGCAAAATATTGCAAGATACAAGTCTTCTTTAAGCAGAGCATGGGTATGTAAAATACAGCCAATAAATGCTTCTCTCTCATCTTTATAGGAATTAACACTCAACGATCTTATTTCTGCATGTAGGATACAAAATTACTATAAGTAAAAATTAACTTTCAAGTAAAAACAAAGTAATCTTTTTTTTTCCCCAAAAAAAGGAAATCACTTTCAGAGATCAGCACTTCTAAATATGTGGAGCTGTACTTGTTTCCTAGTGATGGCTTATCTAACAACTACCATTACCGTGATTTTTCACGGGTGACTTTAGCATAATGAATATTACCTGGCTTTAGCTTAGAGAAATCTGAGTTTAACATTTAGTAGGACTAGGACTATATTTTCATTTAGTTTTGTATAAAGAATACCTGTTTTTCTTTGCAAGTGACTATATTTTTGTAACTTTTTTTCTAAACAAAATTTCTCATCAGAAGCCGGTAGTAAGGGCAAAGGAAAAACCTCAAGCCCTCCCAAAACTAAAACCCCATAAACCAGAAAGGAGGGAGGGGGGAGGCAGTCAGTAACCTAAGTGTGATATCTCCAAAGCATGCCAAGTCACAAAAAAAGGTTTACCATTCAAATGGCCAAGTTAAACAAGATACAAGAGGCTGCTCTCCACCCCCTCCTTTGCCTTCTCATCACAGGGGTTCTCCAGCGTGGTTTTACTTAGGGAATGGCCCTGCCCTTAGGTGTTAGGAGTTTAAGGAGTCATGACAGCTGCCCTTCCTCAACATCCCTCATTTGCACAGTGCCTCTTTTGGGGCTTGTACACAGGCATCGTATCTCCAACTCCTCTTTCCCCACCTGTTTTGCCCTGGCTAACCTCCCTCCCTCACCAAATGCATTAGGTGATTTTGATCAGGTCAATGATACTTAACAGATTTTTTTTTTTCCCAGAAACTAGCCAAGGAAATGGGATAAATTAATCAGTAGAATGAAATATAGGTCAGGACCGATGAGTTGGATGCAACTGATCTTTCCCTTCCCCTGCCTGAAAGAACCTGGTAGTTGAACTTAAATTCCTCCTTCCTAAAGTAAAATAAGATATTCAAATTACAGTTTTTCAGAAAATTAAGTAATTTAGTTTCCTTTTGAGATTTTTTTTTTTTTTTGCCACAAACCTGCAGTATCCTTGTAAGAGACAGTGTTTTTCACAGAAAATAATTACAACCCTATTTTTCCTTGAAAAGATGTTTTTATTATTCTTAAATTATAAGGGGTTTATTTAATATTAGCCATGCCTATTTTCTTTCCTAGGTCCAAACCTGAGATGCAATCTTAACCAAGAGCTGGGGGACAGTCAAACCAAAGTTGGCAAGAAAGCAAAACAGGGAAGGTGGGGGGGGGGGCGGGGGCGGGGAAGGAAAGATAGCGAGAAATAAATAGAAAAGGAATGCAAACAGAAACCAGGGTAATTCAAAAAAAGTGTATTTTCAAGAAATAGAAGATATTTAATTATTAGCTAGTTCTTAACACCCACCATTTCAGATGAACATTAGTTTCATGCATTCAATATAAAAAGCTCAATTGTCATTTTGTTTTAATGTATTTACCTGCCTTGTATCAGTATTCCCCTAAGATATAAGTTCCAAATTAAGTTATCAAAAGTGACAGACATATCAAAAATATCTCTTATATCTTCCCCCCAGAAAAGGTTGCTAAGTACATGACAAATTGGAAATGTAATGTGTAACTCCATATTTTATTTAGATGTAAAACAGCACTCATGAGTTTAAATAACTCATTTACATACATTCAAAGAACAGTTTTTCAAATAAGCTATTTAAAATACTGTTTATTTTTATCTGTAGAACTATATTTTGTACTGACTAAATCAGTAATACTTAAGAAATGGGGAATTTAAGTAAGTGCTGCATTGGAGGTACAGTTGAAATTTTCCTTGCAACATTTACTTACAGCTTTTGTTTGTCCACTAAACATGAAGATTTAATAATTGATGGACAAACTCTTATCCATGAATTTAAATGCTATGTCTATGCAAGCATCTTCCAACTTCTCAGATGAATTGCATTATTAGCCCTTTCAGAAATCTGACAATCGGACTGCTTTCAGAATACTATTAGTCCACTCAGAAACTGACATGATTCAAGAAAAATAAAACAGGGAAAATGAAAGAGATATTTGAACAAAGGCCACCAAGAATGATAACCTACTCCCCAAAGGTAATTACTGCAGCAATAATTACAGATGATGATTGATTAACTGCCTGGTTTTAGTTGAAAAATAGTAAATAAGACTGCAAAGAAATCGCTATCATCTCCATTCTCAACATTAAGTGGTTTTCTTAAGTCAGTAGTATATGGTCAGCAAATCCAAGCTACTCCATCTGAATCATACAATGTTCCTGTTTACTCATTTTAGGTATTCTCAGGCAACTGGTACACAGGGAAGGCAAAGTCCATAGCTACACATAAAATGGAAGCTGTATCTTTTAAATTAAGTGTGATGTTTACAGGAAGATATTTGAAACAAACCTCTCTCTAACATATGTAACAAATCACCACGAGTAAAACATGTCCAATGTCTAACCGGAAAACAATTTCCTCTATTTGCCAATTAATTCGGAGCCTTTATTCCTTTGCCCTTAAGTACCTGGACGTCTAAGACTACCCCTCAGTTAAAGTTTTCCTGCATCTTTTTGCAAATATGGCTAATTGGTCGCTCTCCTACTGGCTCTGAAACTCTTATGCACACGAAAATAAATCCTCCCTGGGAAGCTTGGAATATAAGCGCGCGCCCAAGCAACAGAACTTTCATTGTGGTATCATTTTTAAAAGGTAAAGGGAAGAGCGGCTCGTTTGTTCTTCACAAGATGCCAAACAAAAGCACCACTGAACTGCACAAACTTCGGTAAACTAGATACAGACGGCAGCAGCTGCTAAAGCAGTAAATTCAAGGCACCCTTTATTCCCTTTTAAAAATCTCTGGAGAGTTAAAAAAAAAAAGAAAAAAAGGCGGGTGGGGGAAGAAAAATAAAACAAAAAAGAATTGAAGCCTGCTCTAAAGCTCACCGAAGTCAATAGGAAGACTTTGAAAAGGGAACTCCTGAAAACAGTTGTTTCAAGGGAATGGAGCAGAGTCTTTTTGCCAGGTCCTCCTGTGCAAGTCCATAAAAGCAGACCCCTCTCCTGCTTTCTAACAGTGAAATCGCGCTGGTTTCCAGGCACTTAACTCCTGGTGTTCGCCACCCCAGCCGCGAAGGAGACGCGGCCAGCCTTCTGCTGCTGGGCTCGGCTAGGGTCATCTCCCGGCCGGGGCTGCCCGGGCTCTGCGCCCCCGGCACCGACCGCAGCTCCCCGGGCCGCACCGCTGCCCTCAGCTCCGGTGACCTTTCCCTCTCGCCCTCCTTTCCCCCCGCCAGGCCCCTACCCCCCAAAAGTAGGCAACTTATAGATGTTCTGACCTGACGCCACCCAGGTTTTATTCAACTTCACTGCACTGTACAGACCGGCCCAGGAGGAGCGCGCCCATCCAGAGATGTTTATTTGAGGTGACAGCCACCCTCCGCCGCCTTCCCCTCTCACCGGCGGGGAGAAGCCCCTGCCCGCCCGGCGGCTCCCGGCTCCTCGGGGGGCGGCCACTGGCTCCTGAAGGGAGGGGATGGGATGGGAGGGGGGCGGCCGAGGCTGGCCGCTCCTCGGAGGGCGCAGGATGCGCGGGCGGAGGGGCGGCGAGGGGCCCGCCGGGGGAGGAGGGAGCGCCCGGGCCGGGACGCGGCCGGCTCCTCCACAGGCGCACAAGCCACCCTTTGTCCTCCTCCGGGTCCGGAGCTTCCCCCCGCCTCCTCCGGGCGTCCGGGACGAGTCCCTGCGACTTGAGGCTTGTGGGGCGCGCTCCCCCCGACACCACCCCCCCCCCCCGCACCCCCCGCAACCCTTAACTATGTATTTAGGCGCGGGCTTATTTACTTAACCCCCCCGCCGCCGCCCCTCACACAGGTCCCTCCGGGCGGCGAGGGGCCGCTTCACGTGACAGCCGGCGCCACATTCCTGCACAGCCCCAACTCCGGCCCCGCGCCGGGAACTTCGGCCGCCCCACCCCCGCCCGCCGCCCCGAAACTTCCCTCGCCCGCCCGCCTGCCGGGACCGGACCGGAGCGGGGCCGGGAGCCGAGCGGGGCGGGAAGGGAAAGGAGGGGAGAGGGGAAGCCCGCAACTTGTGTATCTTTTATTTAAAAAAGCAGCGGTGCTGGCGGGGTGGGCGGCTGCGGTGCTGCCGCCCGCGGCCGCGGAGGGCGGGAGGGATGGAGGGATGGAGGGAGGCGGGCCGGGCCTCGGGGCTGCGCAGCGGGCTGTCACCGCATCGCCCCGCGGCAACTTTTACAGTGCGGCGAGTTTGGGTCGAGCCGGCAGTTTCGGACGGGGTGTCTCCCATCACCCCACCAGACCCCGCCACCCCCCGCCCCGTCTTTATTTTGGGGTAGTTCGCGGCGAGGGCGGTCAGGGACGCGGGGCTGCTGCCGCCGCCGGACGGGCGCGCAGGGGAGCCGGGCTGGGCTGCCCACCGCGGCGTTCTCGGAGAGCGGGCCGGGGGAGGGGGAAGGAAAGGGAGGGGGGGGTAGTACTTACCTTTGAGTGATCTTGGTTTAGCTTGCTTGCGGCGAGACATCCTAAAAGCAAACAGCTGAAGTTGTTTCAATTTCAGCCCTATCAGAAACTACACTTCCTCGCAGCCGAGGAGACCCTGCAAGGCTTGCGCTCCTCCGGCGGCTCCCTCGCTCTTGCCCTCCCTCCCTGTCTCCGCCGGCGGCTGGCTGGGGGGCTCAGCGCCTTGGCCAGGCAGCTGCAACCAAAACTTTCCAAGCTTTCAGTCCCCCTCCCCCTTTCCCGATCCCCCCACTCGGGGGAAAAAAAAAAAAGCCACCAAATCAAGCAGAATACTTTCAAATCTCCAATCAAAAAAAAAAAAAAAAAAAAGAAAAAGAAAAGCCCCCCAAATGCAGTGAAAGGGGGAAAAGGAGTCCGATTGATAGTATAATTTCTTTTTACTCAAGAATTTACATATTCGATTAAAAGCGGTTAATTTGAAGAAAAAAATGCTGGAAATAATCTGCTTTTCCTATTTGCTTTGCAAAAAAAAAAAAAGTGTAAAAAATCCTCTTGATTTGTTTACAAACCGATTCTTTGTGCAGTTTGCAAAAAACGAAGGAAAAAACCCAAACCTGATTAAAGTCTTGCACAAAAAAATATATATATATATAATCTGTATATAATCACCCCCCCTTGAATCGCCCGCCGGAGTGAAGACAGTTATAAATGCGGGGGTGGGGGGGCAAGAATGAAAGAAACAAAAATCACTTAAAAAGAATGCAAAGCAACAAGAAGCCCTTCCTTTCTTTAAGGAAAAAAAAAATGAAAATACCCTAAACTATTTTTTCCAACAAAAAAAAAGCTCCAATTATTTTTTGTTGTTTGTTGTTGTTGTTGTTTGGGCTTTTTGTTTGTTTGGGGGGGG
>JAWWEU010000081.1:106567477-106584306 GCA_035583155.1 Acropternis orthonyx
GCTTGCATTGTCTTTTTTCCCTAGTTCAGTATTCAGCGTTGACTGTCACCGAAGTGAGAAGCATTCTTCCCCTGAAGTTACCTTGTGTCAGGAAACACAAATGCAACAAAACCAGGCTGTGTCAAGCCGTCTCAGACCGGTCTCATCTTTAACTCCCCTTTATTTCCATTGCTGTGTCACACAGGAAAATCAAGCTGGAGCAGAGTATATACTGACTTCTTAAAATATTTTTAGGCTACTTCAAGTATCCTTTCTTACTCCCTCTGTGGAAGAAGTGTGCAATAGTTTAAGTTGGAACTGGCCAAAATGAGGTTACAGTAGAACAGGATGTGTAATTCCTTTGCAAAGATGACCTGTAGCACAAGGTCTACTACATTTCACAGCTGGACCTGCATAAATAACAACCTGAGTTTTTCAGGCACTAATGGAATATGTTCTCTGTGGGTCTGTTCCTTAATGATAGAGCCATCCTTTAAGAAATCATACTCCAGCTTGTAATTTATATATACTGATTTTCTTTCCTGCTGCTGGGTATGAATGTTCCAACACATAAGACAGAGAAATAGGAATTTTGTCAATATGATAATATGATCTGTTTTATTTCTTTGTTTTTGAGAAGACTGGGTTAGAATAGTGGTAAAGGAAAACAACTGTCTTAAATTAATTATTGTCATAATTTGAAAAATACCCTTCCTTTTCCTAGTAATTAATTTCAGTTCAAGAATTCAAAAAATCAGCAGCAATGAGGTTTAATCCATGTCTGTAAATGCACATGAATGGAAAAACACGCAGCTTTTCATACACTTCTAACACTACACAGAAATGCATATATAAATGTCCAAAAAGTAAATTTAAAAAGCTTGTATATAAGAGAAGCAAAAAAATCTTGAATTAAGTTTGTTACTGATGCATGAGTTATATAGTATCAGATATCACTCACTTTCATTTGCTACATTCTAATAGCATATACATGAAATATTAGGTACCTAGTGAAGATG
This sequence comes from Acropternis orthonyx, assembly GCA_035583155.1. Classification (NCBI taxonomy): domain Eukaryota; kingdom Metazoa; phylum Chordata; class Aves; order Passeriformes; family Rhinocryptidae; genus Acropternis; species Acropternis orthonyx. The sequence goes on from JAWWEU010000081.1 coordinate 106,568,476, forward strand.
TTATGTGATGCAACTCAACTGCAATTTCATGATGAGAGTCTCTTTACAATGAATAAAATGGTTTCTGCATTTATATTTTTCAAATTTTCTAACAATACAAAATCTTGCTACAGTAGATTAAACAGAAAAACAACAGTTTATGAAATATCACCTCCAAAAGACTAATTGTGGAAGAAATATTCATTCCCAGTCCAATAAATCCTTAATTTTAAATGTCAGCTGCAAAACATAAATCTCTTTAATAGATTTCAAACTGTGGTGACAAAGTTGTAATTGTTGAGTCCAGCCCACTCAAAATCAGTCCAATGTGCTTGCTTTGCATTAGACAGTCTTCTGGTTATTTTGTTGTTGTTGTTGTATTTTAATCTCATCTCTGATCTTTTAGGAATTTTCCGTTGCATTCCTGAGCCTGGTTCTTGATTACTTTTGGCTCAGATTGAATTGATTCTTGTTACTATTCCTCAATAGATTTCTGAAGTGCAAAATCTATTTGATCATAACTTTCTGTATCATTTACTGCAAGATAGAATACACATAAAGACCCTCAAGTCATGTGAAATAAGAGCCTTGACCTCAAGACACAATAAAATTGGTTAGTTTAGTTGTAGCTCAAAAGGTCACTTTTTCTGGGACTACCTCTGAGGACTATTTTAAACTAATTATTACCTTTGATTTGAACTTATCATTTGTAAGCAAAAGAAAGAAAGAAAAAAAAATATAGCCCTCAGTTACTATAATTTCAACAGTTTGACTGGCATGCATTTAACATTATGGACATATGAAAAGGCAAGGTCCCTACCTGAGGAGGAGCTTACAGTGAAAATTAAACAGAGAGCACTGTGAATAATAAAAGCAGATAGAGGAGAGATTTGTGTAAGTATGTGGGAAGAGTGGGGAGGTGCATAAGAGAAATATGCAGAGTTGAGAAATGTTCTACCAGTTGGCACTAATCATGACACTTTTCTCTCTTGTTCTATTTTCATGTAAGTATGGTAATAGTTTTGGTTTTCTCTGTTTGCTTTCTTGTCAGAGAGCTATTCCATTGCAGAAGCTCTCCTGATTTCTTTTTCTGTTCTAGATTCTAGTACTATGGGTAATATAAGTACATCTTTATTCTTCTGCTCAGCCATAGAAAATAACACTGAAATCCCCCAAAATGTTATATATACTTCCCTCGGCAGTTTTTCCACAGCAGTTCACTGAAAAGTATGATTCACTATTAATAGAAAATATAAATGAACTTGAAATTCTGAGCTTCTCAAACTACCATTCCCAAAAAAACCTCTGGCGTATCTTTAGGATTTTTTTTTTCTGTAGTAAGATGTTCCTAAACAAAAAAAGATGCTTGCTGTCAATTTATTTTTCCTTCTTCTAGCTGCATTAGACAAACAAAAATACAAAAAGAAATACAAAAAGAGCCAAACAGCTTCTTCCCACTGTTCTTTAACAAATAGAATGCAATACCACACAGGCTTTATTCTCCTTGGGTGTTGAAAGTGAGATGCTATCAGAAACAGGAATATCAGAAAAGGTGATGGATCAACGTGAGAAGTTAAACTGCAATCAATCAATAGGACCAGATGGTATTCATCCAAGAGCTCTGAAGGAACTGAAGACCAATGCAAGTGAGCTGCTAACAAAAATACGTAATTTATCATTAAAACCAGCTACCGTACCAGAGGACAGGAGCGTGGACAAGGTTGTACCTATCCCTTAAAAAGGTGCTAATGATGATCCTGGGAATTATAAACCAGCAAGTCTTACTTTAGTACTAGGAAACTACTCAGAGAATCAGTAAGAATACAATGCTTAGGCAAACAGATACCAAGAAAAGTCTGCAATTCTTCTACCTACCTTTTTTTCAACCTTCCTAGATCTCCAGGAAAGAGTTAATTAGTAGTGGATAAAGTAGAGCCAGAAGATACAATTAATGCAGCGTTTCCAACAGCTTATGGTAAAGTCTCTGGCAAGAAAAACACAGCAGCTCCAGAATTAAGTTCCATCGATGTTGTAAAAACTGGATAAAAGAGGAAAAACAAAACCTAAAATGTCAGAACAGTTAGAATTTTGCCCCCTGAAAGAATTTTATAAACACTGGCAGATTACCACAACTTCTTAATGAACTGGTTGTATTAGAGATGAAGTAACTTACCTGTAATTTATAAACAAGTTGTGTCAAAACCAGACTTCAGTTCATGAGCACCCAAGTTCCAGAGCTGCGTTTAGATGACTAGACAGCATCCCTTTCTCTGGGTACTGCAGAAGAATCAGTGGTCAGTTGAAGCAGAGAACGAGGTTAACTGAATTGCCCCTGAGATCAATAGAGGCAATAAAGATGGTTTTGTTCAACTTACTCATTAGCAAGCTTGGAAAAAAAGTTTCTGAAATAAAGAATGTAATTTTTTTTGTGACTGCAACAGTCACAACCTGCTTTCTGGTATTTAAACTCAATGCCCATTGCTCTAGACAGGAAAATTCATTGGTGTATTTGGCTGCTTATTAAGTTAACTGAACTTAGGCAAAACTCGAAGAAATTCCAGAGCAAGCCAGTGAACTAAGATAAAATGGTTACACGATGGCATGCAAAATTAAACAGAGTAATGCCAAGGAGATCATGCTGGAAAATACTTTCAAGAACGGATGGCTATTAATTAACACTGGAAAATCTAAGCATCGTTTACTGAAAATGTTACCCAGTATACTGCAGGAGCTTAGAAAACATACACAAGCAGAGAAGAAGATATTCAGATACAGTAAAACAAAAAAAGATGGTTAAACATAAAATATTACTATACAGTTTCATGAGTAAAAGATGCATTTCAGGACATTCTCTTGTATTTTAGTCATTGGGTTATAGGCAATGCACAGCAAAGCAAGGAAACAGAGACAAATGCAGTAAACATGATGAAACAGGAGACAGGACTGAGTTAGAAGGCAGATTTTTAAGAAGAAATCATTTAATTTAGAACAGAAAGATTTAGAAGAGTATTTAGGAATTTTAGGGCCACATAAAATTTCAGTTGATACTGAAAACTCATGTGTACCTGTCTGCTTGCCTGCTTTTCACAAAAATAAGTGAGAAGCACATTTAAATGAATATATGGAAATATTTTTTTTCATCAGAATATGTAGTTAAATTGTGGGATTTATTGCTCCTGCATTGGATTGAGAAAAACAGCTTTGGGGCAATGAGGGAGCAAAAGATCAGAAAACAAAAACAAAAGCAAATGAAAAGAGGAGGACCAACTCTTTGTCATGTCCTCCAGTTTCCTGAGACTCTTCAGCTGTTCCTCCACACAAAGAGCACGTGGCCAGTGATATGCAGGTTTGGTGAAAGGGCATCTCAGACTGCAGAGGAAGACCTGAGAAACAGTCATCCTATGCAATATGGTTTTCCCTCCAAAAGCACTGCTTTTTCAGGCAGACATCCAAATAGCTGCTGCTATAGGTCTTCCTAACTCCCACGCCTCAGCCTGAACAGCCCTCTCTGTCCGGGGTAAGGGACAGGATGAGGCAGGAGGAAAGAGTGGCCAAACTTGGAGCTTGACTCCTCTGCAAAGCTTAAGACTGTGCTGCTTGACGTCCTTTCCAGCCCTGCCAGCCTCTCCACAAGCATGCAAACTGTACTCCCCTGAGAGTGCAGAAAGCAGTGGGAACTCGATGTGATTCTCCTTGTGGAATTTCTCTGTACTTTTTTCTTCCTTGGGATTTTTCCCAAGGGATCAGAGTATTTAGCCCTTACTTAGTTTTATCAAAGTATTAGACATTTATTTGATTTAGTATAACATCTGCAGCCACACTAGCTAGAATAAAAATTATAAGGGCTATCAATCCTCATACTTCAGGGCATAAGCTGATCACCAGCTGGGGTGGAAAAGAAATTTCCCTCAGTGGTATAGTATTGCAATTAGGTGCATTGGAGGAGGGGCGGGATTATGCCTTCCTCAGTAGCCTCAGGCATTGGCCAGTATGAGAGGCAGAGGGATACCAGGCTAGATGGACCACTGGTCTACTCCAATATGGCAATTCCTTTGTTCTTAGGGCTGAATGTTCCTGCTGCTGAGTTGCCCTACTTTGTCATAATGTCAAAATCCAGCATTAATTATAATTCTGAAAATGAAACAATATTCATGAATTATGTTGCAATAACCTCGTGTAATGCAATAAAGACAAAAACAGTGTTTGCTGCAGAGTAAAAGGAAGTTGACAGCTTCAAGCACAAGGTGGTTTTTGTTTCCAGTTACCCTCCAGAACTCCTTGCACCCCAGAGTCAACACTTTTGAGAATAATAAAGTAATTACAATTTTATTTTACCATATCCTGACAACAAATTTGATTCAATAGTGTCTGCACAGTTCAGACAAAGCAAAACACTCCAACAGTTTGACTGTATAATGCTGATATTTCTTATGAGCTCAAATTTAATCCCCCAAATGGTGTGATGGCCTTGGTGAACATATTTTAAGTAAAATTTCCTTCTGTATTACTCTGATTCCATCAGCATTTTGATAGAAATAAAAAAAGAAGAAGAAAAAAAGAAAAAAAACCCAATAGCTGCTTTATTCATGTCATGTTCTTTTTCTAAAGCAATTCTCCGAGATGATTGCAAGAGTACATTAAAGGCATGCATTTTTGAAGTTAGTCAGTTGTCAAAGTGATCCTGAGGGTTGACAATCATGTTTAAGACAAATATAGAAATTTAAAAGAAATGCTTACAAGCAACTCCGTATTCTGGGCAATGATTTACTTTGAAAACGCATCCAGTTCAAGGGTTAAATGAAAGCAAAAGCAATCACTTCAACCATGTTTTTGAAGAAAATAAAACAGCTTGATGTAAGCTAAATGAAGGGGGTCTGTGACTTAAAAGGAATGGACAGATAGAGAAAAAGGTCAGAAGATTAAATTTTCCCTAAGGGAAAAGTCATTCTTTGGAATCATTAACCTCCTTCTAGGTCACTACTGAAAAAAACAGCAGGAAATCCTACTGCTCCTAGAAAGATGGGTGCATCGTATACCACCCACTGACCTAGCAACTCTATGGCAAACATAATTGTGCTTACAAATTCTCCTCCAGGCATGCTTGGTTTTACTATGCCCATTTTAAAGCAATATGATCTTTTAGCTGAACTTTGAAGTGTATCCATAAAGACAATATTCCAGGGGCTTGGAGTGTTAAAAAGAAGAATCACTTGCTGAAATCTCTTTTAAAATAGAGAAATCAAGAGTTTGTGAATTTGAAAGTTAGTCAGTGAGATGTTTTATGCATTCACCATTTCTCTTAAGGACTGAAATTAATCATGATCATTGTTTCAATGCATTTTAGTGACTTTCTACAACCGAAAACATATTGCTAGTGTCAGCTGTATGTTTCAAAATATCTTTTTGTCTCCAAGAACCTGCAACAGAGTGTGTTTTTGAGGTTTTATTGTAAATTAATTCTGGTCCTTCCTAGAAAAGCCAGAGAATAAACATTGCACCACAGAGGAGAATTGGGCTCTCATGTAAGAAACACAGTCTTCCAGAAAGCACTTGGAGGATGTTCTGTAGCATTTACCAGACCATATGGAGATGAACAGTCTTACCAGTATCAATAGAAACAAGTCTTTTTTCACAGGCCAGCCCCAATATAAGTGAGGGAAACTCCCTGCAGTCAACTCATGCCATGATGCTATGTGGAAGTACTCATCTCTTCATCAAAAAGCAATCTCTTTTTCTTCCCCTCATGCAACAGAAATAGGACTCTCAGTCAACACAAATGCAAATTCATATTTGCTTTTGATGGAAGCTCCAAATCCAGCAAAAGTGGGTAAGGCAACGGAATGCATGTAGCTCTGCAAAATCCCTTGTCTACTTGGAAACTAGGGAAAGCCTGTATCCTGCTCCAGAATCAAGGATTAAATCTTAAGAATTTTTATTGCTGGAAATTATGCTGGCAACTGTCTTAAAAACTTTTTTCTCTGGTCAACAGTTATTTTTTTTAAAAAGAGACATATTCAGAAGAGAATTTCAACATGGAAATAAGACTTGAACAATTTAGAAGGATGTTAGTAAAAATTCTAAAAATCTTGGATCACCTGTGAAGATATCTCAAATATCAGGCCTGCAGGATGAACACTGAGCAATACTTTTTCTTAATTTGATGTTGTCTCTTTCCATTCTGTTTACATATATGAAACTGAAAAAAGAAAAATACACAGAAACTATCACGACCAATTTACTACCCTTGAAGAAGAAGGTGCCTTGATTAGTTTTAATTTATGAAATCACGCATTTTGCAAAATGTTTTTTCACATGTAAGCAAGATCTTTGAAGATTTCAGAAGACAATGAGGTGACCCCTGGAGAATAAAGGCATTGAAAGAAGTAACTGAGAGAAAGACAAATAAAGCATAGTTTGTGGAAATTATCACCCTTTGCAAAGCCTCAAATAGGACAGAATCACACAGAGTTCAAATTCTTCATGAAAACCATGATTCTTAGTGAGGTTCACACAACAACTGAATAGTCAGCAAGCAAAAATCTCTTCCTGAATGTTGGCAGCTCAATTACCTAATGTGAAGGAAGTACAGGGGTAACAATTTCCTGATATGTGTATGGCAAGAAAAAGAATCATATGGCTCACTTGTTTTCTAGCCAAAATGCATTTCTGAGGCAGGAAATCAAAAACACATCACAAACCTTGCAAGTAGACTACAGACGTTCCCTCTGCCGATATTAGTAACTGTCAGGAGGCTGTCAGGCTCCGGGAGTCACAGCTCCCCAAAGCAATGCTTCCCCAGTGCCTCCTCCCCAGTAAGGGTTTGGATCATGCTTTGTTAGGAAACAGCGAGGAAATACCACAGCATCGTTGCAGCTGTTTAGAGAAGTCTCTAAATTCAATACAAACAGCACTCCGAAACAAAGCAACCAAGGAATGTTGCAGCAGAGCCCTCAGCTGAGCAGCAAGATGCAAGATTTATTATGACACAGTGCAGGGGATATCTGAAATGGAAGTCAAAGCATTAATGTGTCTTTTCCTCCTCCCTGTCTCTCTGTCTTCTTTTTTCTTTGTAATTCTTATATATTTATATATAATTGCTTCTTTTCTCAAGTGAAATGATATCTAAAAGGATTGAAAATTTTAGGAGGTGAGGGTTTCCTAAGGTCTATTCTACTTGTTTTTCCTGTGTTCCAGTGTTCTGTACCCACAGGACACTGAAATGCTGAGATTTCAGCAGTTCATATGTTTGCCTGCCCACCTCTTTAATAAAAAGGTTGTGTTTCTTTTCTGTCAACACCTATTCTTTAGCACACATCTCTGCTATCATTCAGGAAAATGTTGGCATAGCCTTTTTGGGGGGTTCTTTTTTTTTTTTTCCCTTATTTTAAATTCATTTCCAAAGCTGGGTTTTCCTTCTAAGTCCCCTTAATTTCTGTCATCAGCTTCAACTCTGAAGTTCTCACTTTCACAAGACAATGAGCTATTTTCACACATGTAAAACGTTCTGTAAAGTGGAATCGTAGATGTCACATTTACATGTTTGTGTTTTCTTTTCTTTTCTTTCTTTTTTTTTTTTTTTTTTTCCAGTCTGTCCGTCAGTTCAGCTCTCCAAGTCCAAGATACTTCAGTGGAGTTGAGAGACTCCTTCAGTTCTTCTGCCCAGACCTCTAGCTTTACAAAATAAGCAGGTATCTCAAACTATGTGGCAACTTCAGTTCCAAGGATAAAAGCAACTGCTATAAAATTGTACAATGACCCCGTGCACAAACCCTCACAGGCTTTCACACATGTGACCCGTAAACCAGTGCAGTTAATTTTCCATAGGGTCTTGTCCCTTTCTATGCAGTAAAGAAAAAAAGAAAAAAGAGGGAAGAACAAAAAAGGCTGCAAAAGGTGAATTTTTGAAGAAGAAATCCCTCTGAGGCTCCTCTTGCTGAGATTCCCTGCTAGGATTGCAGGGGGCAAGAGAAGACCTGCTTTTGGCTCAGTGCGGTAGAGGCCGTGGGATCTGCCCCCAAATCTGGCAGCTTGGTGGGATGCCGTGACCTTTCACCCTGGAGCCTAGGCAGCTCAGCCCCATTGTTCCCGGGGGCAGGGGGCTGGAGAAGCTGGGAGGGGGGTGAACATTGCCACAACTTTTGTGGCGCTGGGAAAGGAGATGACTTCTATGTGGAGATCTGGAAGAGGTCAGTTCGCCCATATTTAGTGATAGTGTTCAAGATTTCCAGGGTGATCAGGTAGTGTAAGAAAGAACCATGAAATCAAAAAGATGCACTCTCTGGAAGTGGCATGTACAAATTAATTTGCCTTCTCCAAGTATTCTTGCCTACATATACGTGAGCTCCTGGTATTCTCCCTTCAGCTCAGGGAAGCAGAGAGGCCAGGAGTGAATCACTCTACCCTGAGCTCTGGTTACTTGCCCCACACTAAACTACAGCTACCTGCTTCTCAGATTTTTCAAAGGCTTCTAATTTGGCCAGATCAGGGTCTTTTTTCACAAGAACAAAAAAAAGGCTCATTGCTGTCACCAAAAGTGACACCCTCCCCATACGTCTCCCTCCCCCTCCTGCACATCCAATTATCAAGTCTCTTTTCCAAAGTACGAGATCTCTAGAGCTTCTCAATGAAGGGTTTGTAATAATTCTTTTAACATGGCAAAACACCACATTATTCCCTAAACATTAATGTTGCATGAATGTGAAACTTCTTTTCCCCATGAAATTTCCTTTCTGATTTTACAAAACAGAAAGTGCAATTTAAAACAATGCTAATGGAGCTCCTATCTTCCACAATCTAACATTATTTTGTGTGGTGCCAATAGCTAGCTTGCTATAATGCTTGTCTGAGGAACCCACATGACCTTGAACAAGGACACTCAAGCCCTTTCTTTCATGACAGTGTCCATGTAAAATATTGCACCCAGTAAAATATTGCACCCAGTAAAATATTGCATTGTGTTTGAACACGTGTGTACTGAAAGACGAGAGTTCCATATTTCATATTACATCCTACCCTACGGTGTCTTTCAGTTGTCATTCAGGACATGGGCCATTTTTTCTCTCTGTGGTGCTTCATTCAAGTACAAACCTCTGACCTCTTGCACAACTTCAGGTACTAGAGCATTTGCTAGAGGAGAAGGCACATTTAGGAATGCAGGTAAAAAGTAACAGAGAGGCTGTAGAAATTTTCACAATTTTGCACCCTCTTGGAGATGTGAAATCACAGGGTGGTTGTCCAAGAAACAGATAGCCAAGGAAGGATTTACTGAGGAGAGGCAATATGGATATGCACAATCAACCACAATCAAAATACATCATCTGAGAAACTACATTCTTTCGTGTCAAAGCCAGAATCTTACTGTTTCTGTCTTTGGAGTTAATATTTAAAGACTATAGCTGTAATACATGCCAAGACACTCTCTTGCTTTCATGGGGTCACTTTATTATATTTTCTTGTGTCTGTAAGTTGTAAATGATGTATCTGATACATCCACTTCAAAAACTGAGTTTTTAACCAGTTCATGTCATTATTCAATCCTAGCACTATATTCCATGTTGACACCTCATAAAAACACATCCATGCTCAGTTTTCTGCTTGGGTGTCATCACTCAGTGATCATGAAAGCATGAAACCAGATGCTGTTTCAGGTCGGTGTAAGTATGATTTGGCTAAACAAAAATAAAATGGCTTTTCATGCTTATTGATCTTGGGTTTTTTGGCCATTTTTGCACTTCATTGCCTATAACCTCGGTAAGGATGTGTTTTGTTAAAGGAACCGAAGTTTCCCTTCTCAGTGGATTAGACATTTCACATTTTAGTGACTCCCACTAACATTTCCATTCCCCCCTCCCAAAAGCAACCTTTTCCAATGACTTTAAAAAAAAAAAAAAAAAGGGGGGGGGGGGGGGTTTGATGTTTAATTAATACATATGATATTAGTTTTTCCATTTTAAAATAATCACATTATTGCAGACATTTTAATAGCTGTAGAGGTTGCTATGTATTAACATGATTCATGGTCCTTGACAGCAGTGTCTCTGAAAATCCCACAGGAATGCAAAATACAAAACTCCATGCACGTTCAAATTTTACTGCCTGCAGCTAAAAGAGGGGAAAAAAAACTTAAAACTGTTGAAACCCTTCAACTTTAAAAGCATTAATAGATGGTCCCAGGGGATTAAATCTAAATCTTAATGTGTAAAAATCAAGTTAATAACCACAGAGATTAATATGGTTGCATTTGATTATTGTGATAATGCAAACAATTAGTACTGCTAAAGTGAGATATATTAGCCTCCTACTTGCCCCACACACATCTGCAAAGCATTGGAAATAAATGGAAATAAAACATTTTTCTCTGAAAGGTTTTTCTTTTTTCTTTTGCCTTTGTCTTATTTTCTCTGTAGCTGACTCATTTTTAAACTGCAATTGTTAACATTTTATTATTGAACCTCTCTTTCTATGACTCTCATAAAATTGGTTGCCATAATCATCCATTCCATATTGTCAGCAAATTATGTATTCTTTGCCAATACCAGTAAATAAATAAATCTTTTAGATAAATGACATGGAACTTCCCCCCCCTTTCTTTTAAGTACAAAAATGCCACACAAAAGTATTAACCTGAGGAAAACAAGAAATTCTTCCTAGTCTACTGTGAGTCACTTGGCTTAATCCAGAATGCCCTGGGAATGGAACCAATCTATATTATAGGTGGAGTTGGAAGTGCCACCTATACTTAAAGCTTGACACTTCCCATTATAAAACCCTTTTTTCAGTTGCAAATAACTGTGCCAGACTTTTAAGTGTTCAACTAAAATTCCCCTTGCTGGATGACTGCCTCACTTTGATTTATTTGTTGTTCTAAAATTTTAGTGAAAAATAGTTCAGCAATTTCCAAGAACAAGATTATAGAAATTGTATTATTTTGCCCACAGTAAAAAAAAAAAAAAAAAAAAAAAAAAAAAAAGTCTGCAGCTGTTCAATCAATTAACTCTAATATATCCCTCCTTTGGAGCATGCTCCCTTATTGCTGCTCCCAAATGCTGTGGTTGCATGTGTTTAGGCACGGGGTGCAGGACTGCAGGAAAGTGGAGGCCGAAACCTAAGGTTAGGTCAATGAGCTGAAAGTATGGAAGAAAGACTGTCATCCTGTTTTGGCAAGAAGCACTTGTAGAAGGACAAGGAGCTCAAGAAAGGGGTTCAGCAGAGAAGCTTTGCAACTCACTGCCTCATTGGACAAGAGAAGGACTGAAGCCAGGATGAGGGGCAAGGGAATAAGAAACTGGAACAGGAAGTGAGGTGAGCAAAGTAAGGTGCAGGTGAGAAATTCAGTGAGAAAAGCTTAAACTGCCTGATGGCGCAGGGAGGGAATACTGGAACAAGGTTGGAGAGTTGGAAGGTGAGAGAATGGACTACTAGTTACTTATGTCCAGGACCTGGGGTGGACCTTAATCATCTGGGGTCATCCCTTATGCACCCAAGAAACCACCCACAAAGCAAGTCTCTCGTTCTTCTTAAGTGCTGGTGTGCAAGCAGGATAGAACTAGCCACCTTGTCCTAGCTTTGGTGGCTAAGGTCAGCCCTGTAAGTCTAATGATTTCGGTCCTGCTGCTGAGCCATCATGACAGGACATCTGTGGGGTTTTCAGATTGCCTTTTCAGAGAAAGATATAGGATAATACACACAGAGAAAGCTTTAAAAGATAGGAATTACATGACAAAGCTTTCAAGGTGCAGGAACATTTAAAATTACTTATGCAGTCCTAATTTGCCTTCCCCTTTTTGTTTATGTGCAGTATGATGCGGATGGACTTCTCTGACCATCAGTTAGGGAAAGCAGCAGAGCAAGATGGACACATGATGTGTTGCAAGGCTGGAGGATTAGGAATAAGTATGTAGAAAGAGAAAGGAGGGTTTCCTAGGTGGCGTATTTGAATGCTGCCCTACACAGAGGGTTACGTCCTTGCCTATTTTTCGTCTGCAATCCTGTGGAAAAACCAAGACCAGGCTCTTCATTTATGGTCACTCAGTATGTTTGGAGAGCATGACTTGGCACTTCAGTAGTCTCCCTTCCCAAGTGCCACTTGCGACTCCAGCTGAGCTGATGATATACACGGCTGTGCAATGCCGAGTGCTCTGACAAACCAGGGTGTAGTGACTTAGCTCTGCCATCTATAATTAGTGAATGCTGGCCTTAGTTAAAGTCTGGTTGCCTCAGTTCTCCTTTTGAAAACTGGGAATAACACCAACCTACCTACTGCATGAGTGTTGTGAAAATGAATGAATTACTATTTATGAAGTACTCTAATGATGAGTGCCCATGAGGAACAGCCCACGAGGAAATTAATTATTCTATCTTTGGAACAGGGTTTGAATAGTGAGCAGTAAATAGGATGTAGGGCCATTGCACTGAATAATGAGAATGAAGCAGATGAATAACATCCACTCTGTGCAGTGAATGAGGCAGGGGCTCCATGAAGAAAACAGTAGGAAATGCTAGAGCGAAAGACCATACCAAGGTGTATGGTAGAAGGCAGTTCTGCCATATACTAACTCTGGAGTGCTGGGCCCATGTCACCATCACCCCAAACCCTTCCCAGCTCTGATGATGGACATGTACCACCCAGCATAACATCTCCTGTGATTTCACCTTCACTCTCCAATGGTTCCTAACCCAGTTTCCGCATCCAGCCAGCCTGTCTCCTCCCATCTGACTCATAGCTACAGTTTCCTTGCCTCGCCAGGCCCTGACTCAAACTGTTTCAGCTTCCCTCCCTTCATCCAAAGCCATTAACCCCAGTTCCTATAATAACAGGAAAAAGCACATTCCTAACACAGAGACACCTTCCTCTATCAAAATCCTAGTGCAGCTCAAAACCAAGCAATAGCAGAGCTTCAGAAAAAAGACAAAGCATAACCAGATAATACACTCAAGCATGTGTAAATATGCAAATCTGCATACATTTTCTAGCCTCAGCAGCAGCTATAGGTTTGCAATGTCATCATAAACTTTCCAAATTTAATTCAATATGATTTCAGTCCACTATTTATCTGGAGTGATATAGGTTGGAAATTACAACTGAAAATAGGATTTCCCCCTAAAATAAATCAGCAACCACAATCACAATATCTGACAGTCCCTATCCTTCTTGCATAACATTGCTAATACTGACATGTGTTAGAGAATTCAAATGCCTGTTTCCTGGCCTTGTACCTGGAAGGTAAATATATCTATAAGGGACACTATTTTTATTTTTTTTCCCTAAAATTACCTCAGAAGTAAGAACCAGTCAAAACCAAATCTGAATGTAGTTCATCCTAATTTCAGGTATGTCAAACTTTAAAGAAATCAATGAGAAGGAAAAAAAAAAAAAGTGAATCTATGAGTACCTTTTAGCTAGCAAGCTCAGGTTTGAAAACATATAATTTGAGAGCAGTTTCCTATTTGTTTCAATACTTTTTAAGCCATATATCTCTCAAGATAATTTAAGCCAAGGTATAGCCCAGGATTACTCATTTTAGGGGTTGAGTTTGTAGCTCACCTCTGAATGAGTTTCTTAAATTTAAGATTTTATGAAGATTAAGTTTGTAAATTTTGAAATTAGCTGTAAAGTATTAAATACTGCAAAGTAGTAATTTGTACCATTGGCATGAATGGTGCTACTGTGCTCACTGAGGGGAAGAAACTTAGAAACATTTAAGAAGTAATGTCTCTTAATGCTATGTAAGCCCTTCTGTAAAAAGGAAGGCAAAACCCCAAGCTTTTGGCTAATGCTGGCTGAGTGGAAAAGCCACCAGACCAGCAGCTGCACTGCCTGCTGACTGTTCAGAGAAATATGTCATTGGTGTTAGTGCCACCCTTTATGCAAGGTACTTGAAAAGTAAGACATAAAAGGAGCACAAAAAGCAAAGGGTAAGAGACCTGGCTGCTTCTCTCCAAACAGTTATTTCTACCCTGGCAAGGAAATAACCAGAAGGAAGGAAAAGAACAAACCAGGCTGGGCTCTTTTATTCTTCCACCTTGACAAGTATGGAGCCAGGAAGAATAAATAACAACCAGCAGCCAGTGTTGCAGCTCACATGGAGCAACAGAGTAGCTATACAGGCAGGAGCAAATATCAAAGGGTCTTAATACTCAATAATCTTAGGTGGCACACATGGAGCTTCACGTAACTAGTGTCACACAGGCAGTGTTCACACCTTCAGCATGTCATTGGAGTGTTAGTATTATAGGCTGAAGTGCAAACTCATGAAACCTTTAGATCAGTTCTTCCACAGACAATCCAGACACATAGTCACCACTCCCACTTTTGCATGCAAGTCAATATTTAGTGCAAGTTAGGTGACATGGTCTGCACCAAAAAGTACATTTAATCCCCTACCCTTGTGAAAAAATGCCATTAGATGATCTGCCAGAATCATCTCAGTTTCATACATTTCACTGTTGTAACACTGTTCCTGCTGATCACTCCATACCCTGTAGCATTCAGGCAGTGTGAGCTTCGTTTCTATATCTGAGTCTGTGATGCTGGTCAGGTCTTCATCACTGTGGTGAAGTCCTAGTTCCAAACATGTAGGCAGAAAGACACATGCTGAAGGGTTGTCTGTCTTACTGCTAATGATGGGGCAAGTTTGTTCTGAGAAATTGACCTTAAGCATTGTCATCTCTTGGACTGATCTGCTCAGTAACCGTTATCAATGGGAGAAGGTCTACAACCAGACTTTATGGATGATCTCCATGCTTGCTGGCCTTTGCTGTGATGTATTCTGTAATAACACAGGACAGAAAAAGGACCACTTTGTTACACTCATTTCACTGGCTTAGCACCTGAAATGTGTGCGCAAGGGCATGAAGGAACACAGTCCATCACCAGGGAATCCTGGCAGGGTGAAAATCCAGGAGTCCTTTGTATCTGGAATGCATTACCTTGTCATCATCTGACCCAGCCAGTTCACTAGTCTATCAATACACACATATTATTTACTTGTTCCAGTGGAGCAGTGTGTTCTTCGATACAACTGCTGCCAGTCTTTTTTCATCTTGGGTAAACTGTTCTGCTTCCCATGCTGCATTGAGGGTTGGGGCAGCAGGTTAGGCTTCTTGGAAATGGCAAATATCCTGAATCAACCATAAAGTGTGTTCTGGCACTGGGTTGGAAAGGGCCTTAAACATCATCTAGTTACAACTCCGCTGCTGTGAACAGGGACCTTCTACTAGACTCAGTTGCTCAAAGCCTCATCCCACATGGTCTTGAACACTTCCAGGGATGAGGCACCCACAACTTCTCTGGACATCCTGTTCCAGTGCCCCACTGCCCCCACAGTAAAAAATTTCCTCTTAATAGCTCATCCAAACCTACCTGTTTCAGTTTAAAGCCATTACCTCTTGTTCTGTCACTACATGCCCTTATGAAAAGTAATACAAATTGTCCATTAGCTACTAGGAATGGGACACTACTGTATCACTGGTATTCGTTTGGGTTTTCTTTCTTCTCTCTCTTCTTCATTGTTCAAATATTTAAGGTGTGGGGACCATCATTCCTTTTACGTTAAGCTGCCAAGTTGCTAATGTTACCAGGGATGTTTTCCTATATCCCCCAGCTGTTTGTAGGAACAAAGTGAGCTTGGCTGCGTGACACCAGAGCTAAGTGAGAAATAAGCTGACCAGGCAAATGGGTGGCTGAGGTGGGACCTGAAGCACCAGGTAGTGTTCTAAGCTGCCATTGGTAAGCACTAGAGCAGGAGAGCTACAGATTCACCATCATTTCTGTTGAGCAGGTGTCTTAGTTTGAAAAAGAAAACTAAGATATCTGGGGGCTAATAGAACAGAGGACTCCACACGATTAATCAC
>JAWWEU010000081.1:106584406-106597984 GCA_035583155.1 Acropternis orthonyx
CCCCGGATTCACTGGAAAAACTGCAGAGAACCGCCCCAACGAAGCAAGGCACCTCCAGAAACCGCAGCTCTCGGCTCTGAGCACAGTGCCGACGAAAACCACGTGCGTGAGTGGAACTGATCCAAAAAAAACCGGAAGAAAAAAAAAAAAACGTTCCCCTCCTTCCTCCCTCCCCCAGAAGCTCCCCCCTCCCCTCTGTTCCGGGCTTTACTCCCAGTCCAGGTGGGTGAGGGAAAGGGAAAATTCTGCAGCCTTAAACCCATAACAGCAGGGTGCTAGGTCCTCAAGGGATAGGGGAAGATGGGACAGAGTGAAGGCAGGGAGTGCAAGGGTATACATTGTGGAAAAGAAGCCTGGGAGATAACACTAGAAGAGAAGGTGAGGGGCTGGTTATGTGAAGTCAGTGGTGGAGAATGATGAGCAGTGGTGGAGAGAACCAGCAGCAGAAGCATAAAAGGTGATCTCCCGCCTTACTGCAGCTCTGTGGTGCCTGTGAGCAGTGACAGGCAGCAAGGCAGCACAGCACCTTCCCTCAGCAGCCAGCAAGGTTACCAGGACCAGTGCCTTACTGCCTCCTCCCTACACCAGGAGTGCCTGAGGTCCTCTTGAGCTGTGGGTGGAGGACACAGGCAGAGGCTGGGCTCCATGTCTGAGTACCCTGTGAGATGACTACAGTTTGGTAACCTGACACACCCCAGCACTGGTGGCCAGAAAATTTAACACTACTCTTTCATAAGCATGTATGAAGAGAGAGTCCTGGATAACGTGGAAGGTGCTGTCTTTGTGGGACAGCAGGGACATTGCAAGAGCAGGCTTTCTCCTCAGCTGACAAAGAGAAGGTAAACCAACTGGGTTCCCACTCAGGAATCCAAGCAGGTTTGCTGCCAGAAACCAGGCACTGGAGATTTTACACTGGAAAATTCTGTCAGTGTCTGTGTATTTAGTCAGATTTTCCTGTAATAAAACTACATTTTAGGCACTCTGATTCTGATAACATGGGAACTGGCATAAAATTTATGTTTCCAGAGCTGCTTTTCCTGATCCTGAAGGAGCTGCTTCAACAGTATTTTTCATGAACAAATCTTTTTGTCTTTCAGCACTTTTTTTTTTCTTCATAATTTTTAGCCACTGTTTCCAATGTCCTTCTCCCTGGACTGTGCCCAGCCACAGGGGCCTGGGTTTGCAATTATGGCAAAAACTTGTCTCATGACTAGGCGATGACTAGAGATAATTCCCCAGAAGAAACACATACAGATGAATGCCATTTCTACACTTTTCCTCTCCTTTTTCTTGGATTCATCAGGCTTATTATTTTTAACCCTTCAGCTGTATCTTTTCAGTTGAATTGAGATAATTCCAACTATTAAAGTGCATTTACAATATGAAAACTGCAGTATTTACCATAATGCTCCCTGAAGTCCTAAAGTGACTATAATTCACAAATTAATTTCAGTTTACTTGGCTATCCCTGAGTTTGTCAGCAATAACAGTATGTAGGTCAGAATTCATTCTGTATGAACAACAGAAATATCTGAACCTCTTCCAGCAGAATGGCAGGAGGTGGTTTTCTTCTGTGTGATTTTAGATTAAGATGCACCTCCACTGTAGAGGAAATGTAAAGTCCTGTACTCAGCAGGAAGAATTGCTGAAACTCTCTTTTCCTTTTTGTCAGTTGGCTCCATAGTTTAGTGTCTTGATGGCAAGTCTGGCCGATGGGGTTTTTATGGTCAATATCTAAGATCTAGGATTTAATTCTCAACCATTCATGACATAATGTGGGTATAATTAGAATAAGACTAACACATTTCCACAAAAACTCAACAAACATTTTAACACTCTTCTTAATTTTTATTTTTTTTCAGGTGTCTGCATTAGAGGAGAAAAGAACTAAACAAAAATAGCTTATATACAGTGAGAACTGGACTATGGCATTTTCTGGCACAGATCATACTTCTCAGGGTGAAAAGCTTCTCGTATCACAAGACACATGATTGACTATGACTTCTCATTTCCAGGTTAGGGACATACTTGAGTGCCTTGATATGCTACAGATCATTCATCAGTTCAACCTTTGCTACAACTGTTTTTAAGCTAACTTTTTGGTGTGAGTGAATTTGATTTAGGGATATTAGCAAAGGAGTGACATGACTTCCTTTAAAGCTGTAAGTCTTGTATTTTGTTATGCTGAGCACACTGGAATGCCCTCAGTGTGAATATAGAAGTTTCTACAATGTGCCAGTCTTTGTATGTGTGCGCATGTGTTTGTGTGGACATGTCAGACAACCCGGGCCAGAGTATCTTGCCTGAGTCTGTGAGTCAGCAGATGCAAGAGCTAAAGGTGAAAAAAATGCTATTGTTCCAGTAAGGAAACAGCAAGCATAAGTCATCCTTAGGCATCCTTGCCTGGGGATAAGGGAGAACAACACTGTAGCTGTGGTATGACCAATTCTCCTTGAGCTGTAAGAGCAGAACAGCTAAGGTATCCTCTAGGGAATCCTCAGCAAACTCAATGGGTACTTTCAGCTGGCTTTCAAGTGACTGTGTAGCTGCTTAGCTGTAACTACTCTGTGAGAGTGAGACCAAACTGTGCGTGTGTGTGCATGTATGGGGAGGTGTGTAGTTTCTATTCACAGCAAAACCAGCAGTTCCATAAGATAAACACCTTCCTTTTCTTCCTTGGGGAAAAAGACAGCTTGTGTCTTTTTTGGTGGAGGGGTGGGGGGTGGGGTCAGTGGGAAGAGAAGGGTCCTATCTCTGCCATCTTCACCTCTGCACAGTGCCCACATGTGCAGTCTCAAACACAATGTAAGTATTGCTGTTGTGGGTACACCTCTAAGAGATGTGAGATATTCAGAAGTATTCATTGACACTCTGAACTCTGAGTCTACCACAAAGATCCACAGAGAAAAAAATCTGAGTCCTGAAGATGTTGGTCTTCTCAAGGGGCTTTAATGTAGTATGATGCTTTTAATACACATACATCTAAGTAGCGTCAGATATTAACTGTAGTATTTCATCAATGACCTTAATCCTTTAGAAACTAACAAAAAGCCTGCTTCCCCTTGATAGTGTTGCACCCTCGACACCCAGGTGTGTTGCACCTTACAGAGTTGCCTGGAGCAGCTCAACAGTGTTGAGCCATGAGCAGGTTAGCAAGAAACCAAGGGCATCATTTATTAAGAGGGAACCTGTTCATGCTGCTGAGTTGTAGAAATATGGCTGGAACCTGTAGTTCTCTCCTCTCCTCCTTCAAGCCAGCAATGCTTCTTCTGTACCAGCTGCCACCTGTGGTATAAAGGGGAGCCACTGGGCTCTCCAATGGTTATAATGATGCTTAGTCTCAGACTGAGTACAGGATAAGACCAAGGCTGCTTCAGGGACCTAGGAAGCATAATTTCTGGCTCCCACACAGCCTTCACCTGCAATGCACTGAGCAGAGTCCAAAATATATTTTGCATACAAATTAATGAGATACATTTATAGCACCCCTTAGACAGTTTTATTCTGTTAGTGCTTACCTTTATTACTGTGTAACATACTCAGCTCTCATTGTCATAAATTGTGCTCTACTTTTGAAGGGGGAGAATAATTCCATATAAAGGATAAATAAACATGAAGAACAAAATGTCGTCAGTTCCTATGTGGCTACCAAAAAATGGCAAAGTCATCCCACACACGAGTAAAACTTAAGTTCCTGACACCTAGTAATTAGAATCTTTCATCCAACTTCAATATGCCCAAAGTCAACATACTTGGGAACATCTCTGTGCCTTGTGTGTGCATGAGATAGTAAGACAGGGCATGCACCAGTGCATCTTAGGGGCTTCTGCAAGTTTAGGAGACTCTGGGGAAGGTGCTGCTGTGGCCTTGAAATCATCTGTACAAGCTAAGTAAAGTTTTATCTTTAGCAATATACAGATGATTCCAAAGATATCTGTCACAGTTAAAAACAAATAGATGAAAAAGTAGATTTCCTCTGCACTTGGCCAACTTAGCCTGTGGGTTTCTACCCTGTGATGTGAAAGTATCTGCACTATTGGCAGGATATTTGCAGTGTTTACTTTTGTGCATTTTCATACACATGCATTTAATAGCCCAGGGCCACTGTTTCTCACTGTGCCCAGGCCACTTTCATATTGCTCTGCCTGTCTTGACTTCAATTTGTACTGGAGTAAGTGGTGGCAGAAGCACTGCTCTGTTGCCTTGCCAGCCCTTTATCCATCTCCACTAAATCTCAAGTTGCATCCCAGCAGATTAAGGTAAATTTCAATCAACAGCAGTTTAAATGAGTAAATTTGACAATGAACTGCAACAGCTGAGGAAGGGCGAACACAGGCATTTTGCCACTTCTGAGGTTTCTCCAGGCAGGGAGAGAGGCAAGGGGCCTGGGGGTAACCTTCTTCCTTAGCCCAAAGTGATTCACCAGGGCTCATGAGTCACAGCCATTAGACATCAGGGGAACATCTGTGGAGAGGTATTATTCAATGTGAGTGAAGGTTGCAAAATTGGATTCTATTGTGGGAAGGCTTTTAAGTTATATTAGCCCATGTCTGCAAAGCATTTGTGAAAATTTCACTTTCTTTTAAAAAATACAATTTGATTAAATTTTTTACAAATACACAGAAAATGTGAACGTCCTGGACTTTATAGGATTTCTCCCAACACACTATTTTTAGCACAAGCTCCATCATTTCATGGAATTTTCCCTGTACTTTGCAGCAGTAAAAATTGTGATGACGGATAAGGGTGCTGGATGTGACCCACATACCATAGGGGATCCAGGCATTTCGGGATTGTGTCATGGAGACCTCTACTTTCCACAAGCAGAGTAGCTATTGTTTGGCCACACACAGTGGTTATTCACAAATGTTTGGAAATACCTCCTCAAACTAAGTGTATTTATTAGACAGTCTAGTTTTTCATTGTAGTCCTGCCATGCTCAGCACAGGTTCTGCAGTGTATTCAGGTATTACACCCTCCTTGCCTGTCCTACAAATGTTTAATGATACATAGACAAAGTATCACAGAAAATACACCAGTGCAGAATAGGTAGACCTGAATTTTCAGCAAAATGTCATTCTTGGGGTATAAGATAACAAAAATTTTAAAAAAAGGTCTGTGTTTCCTTACAGACTCACCATTGCCTACCCTTCATAATTAACTGCATTTTTGATTAATAGAATAATTCCTCACATGTGAGGATAAATGTACAGTATTATGGCATAATCAGCTAGGATGTATTTCAGCAGAGCTTTGAGTAAGTGAAACATTGCAATTTGGAGGTTATCTGGAAGATCAAATCCCCAGTCAAAAAGCTATATTGTTGCCTTCATTTTCCTTTCCCAACCTCATGAAGGCTTAATTGGCAGCTAGCTTACATTGTGATCTCCTAGCTTCTTAGAATTTTCTTTTTTTGTTACAGATTTTTTTTTTAATGAACATTTTCTCAAGGGAATTAATTATTACTTTGACTGGTATATTCATATATTTCTATCGAGAAGTTTTATAAATCATCAAACTCTTGACACAGTGTGCAACCATAAAAACCACAAAAGGTATCTGTAGTTCTTTCTAATCTCACTAAATAATCTTTTTTATCTGAAACTTATGCTTCTCTTTGTTAAATGACAACACTCAGTCAACTGCAGCTAATGCCTAATGTGCATGTGCTGTGACAACTGCTATAGATTTACAGAAGCTGCATCATAAGAAGAAATACATGTCATGAAATGAGACGAGCTCAAATGAGTGAAGAGTTTCATCACTGGATGAGCATCATTTCTGCAGAGAGAATGCTCATTACAGTCCTGATTTTTCTGCCTTGTTTACATTTTATGCAGAGCTCTTAGAAACATGGTCACTGTGAGACACTCTGTGAGAAAATGCAGTTTCAGTACCAGGCACTGTATTAACAGGGGGCCATGCCCCAGGACCTCAACTCCATCTTTAGAGAAGCAAAATTCAGTTAGTTTAAGGACCGAGACAAGCCCACAGGCGGTGTCTTAGCTACAGACCTTTAAGAAATAAAATGCTCCATAGCTGCGTTGCTCCAGAGCCAAGACCAAAAGCTTAACGCAGCAGCCACAAACCTGTTTATGAGCCCATTCTTGATCCACAGAGAAGATGCTCTGTGCCCTCCCTATGCATAACAAGCCCTCTCCTTTGCTTCAGGTGCATCCCTTTTCTTCAACTCCTTCCTGCAGTTGCCTATAATTTGCACCCTTTTTGGTTTTTTTTCCCTGTATGGAAGCAACTGTCACAAAAGACTTTGTGTTTCAGGCATGTTCATCTTCATTTGGTGCCTTTCCCAGAGAAGGGTCTGGGACAGGAGTCTTCCAAGTCTTCTGTGCTTGATTTGGTTTTTCCTTCAGTCCTGCTGGCAGCCTGTGGGGAGGGTGGACTCTCACCATCAAGGCCCGTTCCCACCAGTGCCCCTTCCACAGGGAGGTCTGAAAGCAGCCAATGTGTATCAGTCAGGAGAAACTTTGTTCCCTTCTACTTTCTCTCCTTTCTGATTGAACTGGCATACCAGAGTTAAAGGTACCCTCAGTGTTCAAGTCACAACTTTCCTAACAAATGAAAACAGCAATTAAGGCTGCCACTTCATTCCTAAGTCACAACATTTTGTCTAATTGCAATATATATAATACATAAGATCATGCTGTGCTGGGGGATATATATGCAATAACCGAACACAGTGGTATGATTTAGGACAGACTGGCTTTGAGTTTCTTTGTGTGAGCAGGTGGTGTTTCTACACTGCCTCAAATATATTCATCGTGACACTATAAGGTCAAACTTACCCCTTCTGAGGGCTTGGCTTTATTAATAGCTCAAATAATAAATAACAAGACACAAACTTCAGACAAGGCTCTCTTTCTAGAGTTTAAGGAAGGTATTCCCTGAGTTTGCTCTCAGTTTTTCTGTCCAGTGAGTATTTACACAGGTCTTATGTTGTAAGGGACTTCCCAGGAATACTTTAAGAAAACTGCAATAGGTAAACTAGTTCCTGCTAAGTTGTTATGGTCCATCAGCTGAGAGGAGGTAGTCATCAGTGTGCTCCTTGCCCACACCATCTGTCAAAGAACGTATTAAATTACACCCTCATATGCCTTATAATGGAAGAAAGGCAAGTATGGTACTCATAACACCCGCTTTAAGAAAGGGGAGAAAGTGCTTGCAGAAACTACATGCCCTGTTTTAATATAGTCTTGACAGTATGTAATCCTCTAGGACAAAGGCACTGAGGTAAATGAAAGATGGGACAGGCTTCAATGTGAATTTGCCAAAGGCTGATTGTGGCAGAGTAACTGGATAGCTTTCTTCTCTGAGATAACAGATTTTCTTGACTAAAGAAATGCAGTAGGTCTCATCTCTATGGACTTGTGAAAAGTAGGTAATAATGTGCCACATGGGAAATTATTAGTTAAGCTGAAGAAGATGGGAATTAGTTCAAAAAGTATAATGTGGAAAAGAAACTAACTAAAGGGAGATATCAACTGCTTGTGTTGAAGAGGGAGATTCTCTCCTGGAATGAGGTTACCTTTTGCAAGGATGTGGGCTTACAAGGTTATTAGGACCTTGCCTTTATTTGTGATCTTCATTTCAAAATTGTGGTGCAAAAAGTAGGACTGTGCTAAAACAAATTAAAATTACTTGTCACAAAAATGAATTAAGATAGAACTAGAAGAACAGAACCACACCCAAAATGCAGAATTGTGTACTTGGAGGTCAACATTACATAAACTTTTGCTCTTCATCTAGAAATGGTATTGGGAAGACTTAGATGTTCTTGCTGGTCCTACCCTGGCTCTAAGTTGGCAAAGAAATGGAGATGGTAACCATAATCCCCACATGGATGATAGTTCCCATGGAGGCACAGCAGTGTCAGCAGCACTACAGGGAGCCCTCCTCCAAGTTCAGTGAGCAGCTTTGGGTCTCCCTCTGTCTAGGACCTGTCACCTGGGTGAGGAGCACAGAAAAGCTGCAAGGCATGAAAAGAAACAAGAACCCATCTGGCTAAGGGGCCACACAAAAACATCACCTGTGCAGGCCAGTGAAACACAGGTTGAAAGGGAAGCTAATTGTTCCCTGTGAAAACATCAAGGGCTTAAACGCCAAGCAAGAAAAACAGCTATTAAATCTAAATATAAATATATATACTGAATAAATCTAGGCTGAATATTAGAAGCAGATTATCACCATTAAAAAGTCTTCTGATCAAAGTTATGAACAATATCTAATTTCTTTTAATAGGGAATCTGATCAATTTCTGAAGTGGGGTTACATGACAATAACTGTCTAGGCTATCAAAAGGAATAAGGCTTAGTGACCAAAGATGTCTTTTCTAGTTCTCTCCTCCTATGAACTGTTTGATTTAAAGTTTAAGGTTTTATTTTTCTAACTAAGACTGTTTGACAGAGTCAATCCAGATATTCTTTTAAAAATACATTGCATTAATAAAAAAAGAAAAAAGATTATTAAAAATATATCCTGTTTTACCTACAGGCTTGTTGGGTGATGGTTTGTTCCTGCCACCTCTATGTAAAGTTGCTTCTGTTAAGGGGATTTTTAGTCTTTTACCTCTACCTTCAATGCTGCATTAAAAACTGAGGGCCCAAGGGGAATAATGTCATTCCACTATGAAAAATATACTAAATAAGGGTGGAAATATTCATGGAGATAACTCTCCTAAATGCAGATACCATGGAAATATCTCCTTTTAACATTTGTGTCAAATGTTTCAAAGTTGGAGCAGTGCAACTTCATGCCCATTTTTGTCATTTTGAATTATCATATTTGTTCCTTTCTTATATCTGTACTAATCTTTTCCTCTCCAGATAGTCTATCCCAGCTCAGGTTAATCCAGATTCTGTCCCCACACGTTGCTGAAACGAACCAGCGTCAAGCCAGAGCTTGCATAGGGAAACAAGGTGGGTAGAGTCATGCTGAAATTTTAACTTTTCATTGCTGATACTACCTCTAGCCAAAAATAAGTGAGAAAAATGTTCAAATATATGGTTTTAACATAGGTGGATTGGTGGATATTTTTATACACAGATGACAAATTTAGTCCAAAGGTTTTCACTTTGTGCACTCCCTCCATAACTGGATTTTGCACAATGGTGCGTGCTAATCAGTAATTAGGGAATAAGGTGAACATGACTCGTAAAAGATAACTGGAGAAAGCTCTTAAAAAATTCAAGGTCCCTTCCCATGTGTGATTTTTCCTAAATGACTTTGGATTGCTCCTTCCTGAGGTGCATTGTAGGGGAAGGGTTTGAAGTTCTCTGAATTTGCATGTCTTTGCTGGTCAAAGTCAGAATTCTTTGTTTCCTGTACATTATGGGAACACATAAAGGGAAAAAAAGTCCTACCTGCTCACACACACAAAGTTGGGCCTAAGGCACTTAATATTTTATTCTCATGAACTATGTGTATATATATATATATATATATATATATGTATGTATGTATGTATGTATGTATGTATGTATGTATGTATGTATATGTATGTATAAAGCCACCTTGTGATGTGAACCACTCCGTTTAAGCAGAGGAGCTGGAATGACAGAGGCAAACTGGTTTTCAGCAGTTGCAAGAGAAACCTCAGGAGAGGGCTGACTCTGCACAAGCAAGCTAAGCTGTGCTTTACAGTTCCGGCATTAAAGTCCAAACCTCACAGAAGAAAATGAGCATCTGAGGAAAGCTAATCAGAACTCCAGGTAAAGGACCTTAAATCTGCACTGCACAGACTTTGACCCAGGCTTTTCTCTGTAGATTTAGTAAATCTTGAACGTCCACAATGTATAGCAGAATAAAATTCATTATATGGTGGCAAAGAGCATCTGGTTAAATTGTTCCAGGCAGAGGAGTGAAGGTAAAATATAGAGGAGAGTATTAGGGTTTTGTTTCACATTGCTCTGTGTAGACTGAACGCAACTTAAACTGCTTTACCTTCTTCATGTTTTAATCTTAACTCCTTCAAACCAGTGTGCGGTGACCACGTCTCTTACAGAATGATACAGGGTGAGTTATGAATTCATCACTACTGCATATACAGAACTATATTAAATGAGTAAACCTATCAAATTTATAATCTATGTGCAGAGAAAAATCGTTATTTTACTGCCTAGTTTCATAGCAAACATTTATTTGAAAGAGCACTGTTATTAGCAGCCTGCTTTCAATTAAGAATCTGTTCCTTTATGACTATTTTTTGAAGACGTAACATCATGGCTGTTACATAAGTGTCATCAGCTTTTTGGCATAAGCCATCTTAGACCAGATGCAATAAGGTTCCATTTGGGTAAATTGTCTTTCTAGTAAGAGACATGTTAAAAAAAAAAACAAAAAAACCCAAAACAAAACAAAAAACAAACAAACAAAAAAACCAACAACACAAGTTAGGGTTTCATCCCATCTTTCCCACTTTTTGAAAAGACAAAAAAAAAGTGTATGTAATAATAAAAATAATGGTGATATTTACAAAGGTAATGTTAATTTGTGCTGTGCACTTGAGTGGTGGTGTGAGGTGAACATTTGCCTTTTATAACCAATGCAAAACCATTAAACCTATTTCACACAGGCTGTCAGCCATCCATCCAGTCACAGCGCCTTGTAGTCACAAATAAGCAGGCTACTTTAAGCTTTGTCATTTGTTTTACTTAAATTAAAATAATAATAATAATTTTAAAAAAACTTTACTTGATAAAATAAATTTAAGAAGGGAAAATATTATGCTTTGAGGAAATACATCAGCCTGTTCCAGCTGAAGACAGAAGGAAGAAATGTGGAGAAGCAAGACCAAATCATCTGGGGATCAGCGAGGAAACCCGCTCCAGAAACAATCCTCTCCCACTGCCCCCCAGCCTCTTGCCACACCATCCCCATTCCTCAGCTGCATCCTCCAAAGCATCCTCTCACCACTGCTGTATGAGTTGCTGGGACTTCTGGGTTATACATCAGTTCTGCCCTCCTCTCCACTTCCATGCCATCATCACCGATCCCCTCTGGAGGAGCACATTCACCAGAGGGATGAGGGTGCAGAACCAGAAACACTCTTTTGTGTACAACTGAGTAACAGCAGAACTCCCCAGCTGCTTCGCTCTTCCTGGCTTACATAAATCCTCTATCTGGAGAGGCAATGGGGGAAAGAGGAGGCAGAAAGAATGACGGGGACTCGGACACCAAGGCTAATGCAGAGGTTATTATTATCATGACTTTATTGACAGTCTATTAGGTTTGGATGAAAAATTCAAAGATAATGCAAGTATTGTGTTAATGGGAAGTTCTGTACTAGGTATTACAGGCATTGTAAGGATGCCAGAGCAAATCCTCTTTCAGTGGTGAATTGGGTAATCTGTTGCATTTTTAAAGGCCATTCATCCTGAGAGATTATGAATTTATATTGCCTAAGGTTGTATTCCATCATTACAAAAGTGCTAGAATCCTCCCTAAAATTTGTTTTACCTGTAGTAGCACTGGGAATTTTGTCTCCTGTACTACATTTACTAACACTGGCATTTTGACATTTGAGAGTTATCTTTTGGTTTTACATGCCGCAGGAAAAAAATTAGAGACACAACTTCTTTTAATAATGCAACTAGTGGTTCTACTTATTCAGTAGCCTCAAGCCACTGACACCTTTCTTTACTTTCTATACAATCATCTTCACATACAGAGGTCTACTGTTAAATGATTAAATAGGTGATCAAACTGTGATCTGTTTAACTTCTCTGAGACTTTCCTCAGCCAAAGGGAGATGTCATTTTACACTTTCTCCAACAAAAATTTGTATATGCTATGTTCCATTAGTAGAAGGAAATGTAAAGATAAAGGGTAAATGTAATTACTGTGCAGTGCTACTGTGCAACAGTCTACTATTTCAATCCCAAAATCCACATGTCCCTAACGTATCTCTTCTCAGCATAGATACCTTTTTATTTACAGCCCTTCTGAACCTGGGCTTGGCAACTAACTCACTATTGTTTGCATGAATTCAATTTTGGAAGAATTTTAGAGCTGATGTAACCTTCAGTGCCCATTTCTCTCTTATATTTCCCTCTGCTATTTTGAGGAATTCTTTTGTTGCCAGGAAACTTTGTGAAAAAAAAGTAACTTTTGAGCAAATGGAAGAAAATACTGTAAGGAGCAGCATTTAGGTCCACTCCAGATTTGGCTGAGAAAGGGTAGAAAAGACATGCCACCAGGAAGGAACAATCCCCAGCCATGGTGACTCACTGCTAGAAGTGACTTGCCACCAGGACTGATATTCTTGCATGCTTATAAGCAATCAGCATTCTCTTCCTCAGCCTGGCTTCAGACAAAAGAACATTTGACATTTGTGTATTAACTCTAAACATTCTCAGCATTTCTTCATGTGCTGGACCTTCCAAGCCATCATCTGTAGGATCTAAGGCTGTCTGCTGAAACACAAGCAATACATAGATCTATTCAGAGACGATTCATCTAGATACAAACTTCCTAGGCACAAAGTATCTAACACAACACTACTTTAAGTAGCACAGTGAAGGCACTTTGTGTCCTTGATTCTCCCAACTCTGCTTTTTATTTTGTGTTTTCTTTCCCCTTGGAGTTCAGTTACTGGTTTATAGAAAATATTAGGCAATATATTTAATTTATTTTGTACAAGTACCTATGTTGAGGTGACAAAGAAAAATTCTAAGATATCCTGATCTATTCAAATGTTAATGAAAAAAGGTGTTTAGATGGTCTTTTCAGAGGCCATGCAACAGAGATTTTCTAGTAAATTCTGACCAACTGCCAAAGGTGTCTTGACATATGAAACAAACTTCTGTGAGATGAAGCTCTGTATGGATAGGAAGTGTCACATCTGAAGGAGTGCTAGATTTAAATCTGAAAACTGTGGTGTGGTCCTACAGAGGAAGGCTATGAATGTTGACTCCTAAGTGCTAACTGTAACCCACATCTGACCCATGTGAGGATTAAAAGTTGTTGCTTTCCATGTACGCTGAAGAAGCAAATTCTCAGTGATAGTGAATTGATATCCAGCATATCTCCAGTGCATTCCAAACAATCCTTTTATAAAACAGTGTTTTACAAGTATGACAAGAAAGAATTTGTGTTGGAATTAAAACACCTGGCCAGCACCTCTGCAATCACCATCTCAACCAGAGACTCCTGTAAATGTAATAACTGGGAAATGTAGTTTCTTGAGGCCTGCTCAGATGACATCTAATTGGAATCCTAGGCTTCAATGAAGTTTGAGCATAATCTGAAACTGGGGACTATGAAGGTCTTTTAGCCCTTACCTGGCATTACTGAAGGTGGAAAAAAAAAGAAAAAGAAAAAGAATGGCAGAAATACTTATTAATGTCTCGAATAGGATATGAAATAGAGATTCATCTAACACAGTTAGAAAGAAAAACAAGTAGCTACTGGAGAGGGTCCAGTGGGGGCCACAGAGAGCATCTCTCTTATGAGGAGAGACTGCAGAAGTTGGGCCTGTTAGAAGAAAAGAGGAAGAGGAAGAGGAAGAGGAAGAGGAAGAGGAAGAGGAAGAGGAAGGGGAAGGGGAAGGGGAAGGGGAAGGGG
>JAWWEU010000081.1:106598084-106704136 GCA_035583155.1 Acropternis orthonyx
AAGAGAAGAGAAGAGAAGAGAAGAGAAGAGAAGAGAAGAGAAGAGAAGAGAAGAGAAGAGAAGAGAAGAGAGAAGAGGAGACTGAGAGAAGATCTCATTAATGAATATAAATATCCCAAAGACAGGTGTCAGGGGGAGGCTGCCAGACTTCTCAGTGGTGCCTAGCTACAAGACAAGGATTAATGGCCACAAACGAAAACATAAGAAATTCCACCTTGACATGAGGAAGGTCTTCTTTACTTTGAGGGTGGCAGAGCACTGGAACAGCTACCGAGGGGTGTCATGGACTCTTGCTCTCTGGAGACATTCCAAACCCACCTGGACACATTCCTCTGTAACCTGCTCTAGGTAACTCTGCCTTGCCAGGGAGTTGGATTGGATGAGCTCCAGAGGTCCCTTCCAACTCCAGCTATTTTGTGATTTTGTAGTTCTGTAAGGCAGGTGACAGAAAGACCATTAGATGGAAGAAAAAAAAATAGCTTTAAGGCAATGTAGAAGTATCTCCTATCTATGGTTCTGTTCTGGTCAGCCACTTAAGAAGGAGGGCTTTCCTGAGAACATTAACCACCTTTTAGATTGTAGTCCAGCTTCATTTTTTTTTGTTTGTAACATTCTTGGGTCTGCAGAACCTGTTGCGACAATGGATGTATATGATTTATGAAACACTTGGCCTTGGTAAAAGAAACGATGCCTTTACAAGGGAGTAGTTACCAGGACTTGCACAGGATCTTGTAGCACTTATGCTTGATAATGCATCAGAGGTGGGGAGACACATAAAGCCCCAGACCTGTGAGATGTTGTAAGTCTTTCTGACGGTCACGGAGTGTCAGTGACAAGAACCTGCTTCTCATCCTCTTAACACCAGATGGAAATGCCAGAAATAAACAAATATTTCAGTTCTGTGTAAAAGTCCTTGGGAAAGGCCAGGACAGATAAAATACTGGGGAGGGGGAAGAAGCACAATAGAGAATGAACTACACACTAAGTGTGACTATGTGCACTCTGAGCCACCTGACTAAACCAGATGCCTCTGGAGAGGAAACGGCAAAATACCTTTTTATCCCCTGGAGCCATCAAAGGAAGCCTGCAATGCAGGGCATCAGCATTATCCTCTCAGGTTTAATATCTGATGTGTTTGCATCTGTGATGGGGGAGCAAGGCAGAATTTCTGTTACAAGAGTACAGAAGTTATCTACAGGCTAACATTGCACAGGCCAGGAGTTATATTGGGACAGATGCTGGAGCCAGATGTGTCAGGAGAAGGCTTGGGATCTTTTTCCCCTAGTGTTGCAAAAGCATTAAATGGAGGCAAGCTAATACACTGTATCTGCTGCACCTTGAAAGGCAGGTTTCAGCCTTGTCTGAAAACCACTGCTGTTCATAAACAATTCTGTTAGTTCAATTTCATCCCCTTTCTGGTTCACTGTTATTATTTTAATAACTCTTTTATATTGCAATATTATTTTAAGGCAGTGAGACAGCTGGTGAATAGCTTGACTGTATTCATTTCAGTTTTCTAGATGAAGAAAGTTTCTAGTAACTCTACCAATGGTTCAGTTCATTCTCTACTCACAACTAGCAAAAAAGGACAGGAAACTCCCTCAAGGAATTTTCTGCAGATGGTTCCATCAGGAAGGCATTAAGTGTATAGTTATCTCTTGCCTTCCCCTGTTCCTCTTGGAACAGGCAAAGCTGTTCAGATCTGGGAACCAGGATATCTCAGGGGATCTGCCAGAGGTCAGGCATTTCTGCCTAGAAACCCCAAGCCTGTTAGCTACCCATACTCCCTGCAGTTCCTTCTTAGTCCTGGCAGTGCAGATCCAGAATACAGTTAAGGCACAGAGAGGACTTCACACAATGTATATTTACTTTTGGGTGGATTCTTGATTATTTCTGGATGAGAATCACATGAGACATACCAAGCCTCCTGGACTGATTATACAACAGACTCTTTTTCCACAAAGTGGAAAACTTCAGACTCAGGACCAGGCTGGGAAGAGTGAACCCTGCAGCCTCCTGTCATGGTCTGTTTCACACAGTTTGTGAGGGCTATATGACCTAAACATGCAACACCTTTACCAGCTGTCCACAACTGTAAAGAATAAAAAGAGTTGTGTAAATGACATTGTTCTTCTCATATATTCAATAGCATTGATTTGACTGGAAATTAGTCAGAACTTACTCATGCCACTTGTCGTTGTCTCTTTGTCAGCATGACTGAATAAATTTGCAAGTTGTTGACCCAGTTAAACATTGGTTTTCTATACCTCTCATCACTGGGAATGGTTTGGGTTGTTTTAAAGAAAGAGTCTCTGCAGAGGTACAAATGATCCACAGTGTTTTGTAAACCTGGGGCACATGGAGAAGTCAGTCAAAACAAAATAACACAGCAGTAAGGGACCACAGGGGCTGAAAATGTCAAGAGAAATTGGGAATAAATCTCTTTTATATGAATTGTAAGTAGTTACCTGAATAAGGAGTACATGATTTATGCCTTGGTCATGGTAAAGCTAGAGCTCCTAAGGAATCAAGAACATGTGGATGAAGGGTTGTATCACCAGAGGAGAAAGGATATGGCAAATGGTTGAGGTATTTTCATCCTCTTCAAAGACAGAGTTCTGTTTTCTTGAGGCCAGTCTGTCCCTCATTGAACTTCATTTTCTTTTCTCACAGTATGAAGCAGTCACAGACAACAGGTATCTTATCATCATATAAAATGCAATAGAGAATAGCGAAGAAAGTTTGCAAATAAATAATTGATTGCTTTAGTTGATACTGACAAGGAATGAATGTTTTTCTCTTAGTATTTGTTAGAAGTGAAGAAGGCATTGCTCCAAAAGGATGAGAACAAAAGAGAGATCCCAGCAGAGGGTGCTCTCACTTACCAGTGTTTTGCCTGAGGGGTAAGAAGTTTCTCCCCATGGGTGTCCATAGGAAAAAGAGTATTATTGCTTGCCGTGTGACCCCTGGTTATATGCTTGTCTAACAGTTCTGGGATTGTCAGCCAGGGAATCACCATAGGGGCAGCATTCAAGCTTTCAGAGTAAGGAGGAGCTGCAGGAAACCCGCTGACCACCCACGGCGTAGCTGGGAGCATCCTCAGCACCTTGCTGCCTGCGGCTGAGGGTCAGAAATCAGTGGAATGAAGAAAGGGTTGAGCCCAGGCAGCAGCACAGCCTCACGGTGAGCACTCTGTGGGCAGATCTGAGTGCCTGGGATGTGTTTGGCCATCAGTATCCTGGGGTTTAGGTTTCAAAGTAGGACCCAGGAATTGGCATTTGCTGGGTCTGATTTAGTGCCAGCAATCAGAAATTGAGTCACTTCGTTTTGTCTTGCATCCACAGATGAGCAGAACCTGGCAGTTGGGACAGATTCTTAGTATCAAATTTGTAGAAAGGAAAGCAAACTTGTTTAGCTATGGGGGACATGTCACATGTCGTTACAATTCCTCTCTCCTAATCTGAATAGTTTATCTGGAGGGAAAAAAATATGAAGTACAGTGCTCATTATAATAAAAAATACTGTATTTTGGAAACAGGTAGATTCACAACTCACAGTTTAACTGGGTTTTTACTTCAAGAAAAAAAAAAATGCTAGAAATACATTTCCTGAGCATTTTCTAGAACAACTTAGTGATTACCTCCTTCCTACAGAACAAGAGCATCCCATTTAGTTTCACCCACTGGATTAAGATAAACTGAAATATCAAGGTCTTTTTCTTGGAATCAAGCAAATTAAACTTGAAAGGGGAAGAGGACACCCTGCTGCCAGAATTAAGAATGTCTACAACAGGGAACTATTCAAGAGGAGACATTGCACTGTTGAGTCTGAATTAACTTGTCCCTTGGTATGAGAAGGTAAGATCCCTGGCAGGCAGTAGGAGAAGGAAAGATCAGCATCTGGCTTTTGTACCCGTGTGAGCCTCTTGGGACCCCTCCTATGAGTGACGCTTGTATAGCCACAGAGCAGGGGAGGAAATGTGTCAGTTCAGGTCTGTAGGTGCTGAGTGGTGGGAGGTGGAAGTACCCAGGGAAGCAGTGGGGTGTGAGTCATTTTGCCAGTGACAACCTGGGCACATTGTTTCTCTTTGCTTTTGCAAAGGTTTATGCTTTATTTGTTGTTTCCTGATTATTTTCTGTAGTCAGTAATTAACATGAAAGCAGATATTTTGACCTTCTTGTCAGGTGAAAGGAAACATATTTGGGCTCTTCACACGGGTAGGAATAACTTAGCTGAGCTGAAGGAAAAGTCTGAATGGCTCAGGCTTGAATTCCCCAAGGAGAGGCTACTTGAGAAAATTAATGATAATGATACCTTTGAAATTAAGGCAACAGTCAATGAACATCCTCTGTTGCAGCAAAGTGTTTTCTATGTAGGGTTTTTTTTTTACAAATACCGTTGACTCATATCTGATCTTCTTTAATTCTTTAGATTGGAAATAGGAATTTAGAAGAGGGTAGAATTCCACTTGTTTTTGTTAACTTCTGAAGAACACAAAGCCAAGACCAGGAAATTCCAGTACTGAATAAAAAGTATTTAATTTTTTTTTTCCTTGACCCTTTTTGCAAAGTATTTAGTGTCTTCTAATTGTATTCCTCACTTGCAATATTTGCATTATTGGCTGCAATAATTATGTATCTGCTGAAAGTATTAAAAATCAATAAAACACAGTTGACATATATACCATAAAAATGTAGTATTGTTTTGAAGTGAAAAAAGAATAGGAAAGCAGCTGAAATTCTTACCTTCTCTTTTAGATAAAATAATGACCAAAAGATCTATTTGTATTTTACACAATTATTGGCTTTTCCATTCTTATATTAACATTCAAAATCAATTCACATAAGGCTGGGATGATACTGCTAGTGAATGCAGTAAAATATTTTCCACAGAAAAAATTACACCTCTCTCTTCTTTGAAAGTCATCGTTAAAGGTGCTGATAGCAAAAGGGTCTTTGGCAAAGTGGAAATCTCAGCTGCAGATGGGGGGTTTATTGCCTTCCCTTGCATTTTATAGCATATTCTGTAAGTCAGCTGGGGAAAGCAATGGACATTTGCCAAAGCAGAACCCCATTTGTCTAATCACCAAGTATACCCACAAGCTCTGCAAGAGGATATACCCATGAAGCTCTTTACATGACTGTCTGGAGTGTAAAACAGAAGAAATGAGGGAGCACTGGAGTTACTGTAAATGCTTGAGTATTTCTGCATGTGTACTTTTTCATTTTTCCCTTGGAATGGTGCATGACACACTCATACTTAATAGATCTCTGCACTCATTTTCTGTCTCTTTTTTTTTTCCCCCTAGACAAAATAAACCTTAGGAGGTACTGGGGAAATGGCAAAAAACATCATTGAGGAGGTCTTTCTTAGAATATCTAACCAAAATTTATAGAGACTTACCACCTCACTTCTTTCCCTTGTGTCCCAGGATATCTCACAAATTTAGTGCTGGGTAAATTTGCTGGATCCAAAATGAGAACAGATTCTGCTCAGTGCAACACATGCAATAGAAGAAATGCATCCTCCAAATGCCCTGGACATCCTGAGCTGAAGAGACCTTCTCTAGGGGTGAAAAAGTGCTTTGGTCTCTGTGCTAATTCAGTCCTTGTCCTCTCTGCTGTGACTGCCAACAACCATATCAATTAGTTGTACCAATTGTGATGGTGATTTCTGTGATGTGAACACCTGTCCTCTAGGAACTGGGCGAAGGCGACCAAACAGTTGTCAGATGGTAAGTGTAATGCTAATTGATCCAATCCATAGATCTGTCTCTATATAATGCTTAGTGCCAGAAAGTTACACAGCCAGACATCTGGCAACTAGCTGACCATCTAACTCTCTATCAGTTTGACTTTGGCAGGCAACAAAGTTGGTCTAGTTGTGTATGCTGTGGGCAGCTCAAGAAAGTTAAAACACTGTTTTATGCCTGTTGACAGCTTCTTTGGCTTCGTCTTTATTAAAATTATAATGCTAAAGTGACCTCTGGTCAGTACCAACCTGTCTCAGACGTGAACTGATGACCTAAGAGTGAAAGGTTCCCTATCTAGTTCATCCAGTTGTGCTGTATCTGCTAAAATACTGAAAAATCAATGAAGTAGTGGTAAAGCTTAGACGGTAGGAAAAAAAAAAGCTGTTTCATTTTTGCCTTGGATACATTCACTACTTGTCGGGACTGTAAAGCAAATGGGGCAGTGATGAGACCTTCTGATTAAAAAAGGGAATACTGGATTAATATTCACAGTCAGTTTATTAGCAGTTGCACTTGCAGCTTAATGTTCATGAGTTCTATATTGGGAGCAAAGTATTCCTTATGTTAAATACTGTTAGAGTAGTAGCACTTGCCTATTACCATATCAATGTGGCACATAGAAGGGGTGTGAATATTGTTAGTAAAATGGAAAGATAAATATGATAATTTCTTCTATCTATTAGCTATCCTCCAACTTAAGTGCTGGCATCTTCCTTGGAACACTAGATGGCAAAAATAAAGGTGGCGTCTATCTCGAGGAAATTTGAAAGATCAGTAATAGCACATGAGTTTGGAGCAGTCCATGTGAAAAACTATTATAACATTTCCTTTCTTTCCTTCTTTTATGATACTGAAATACAGTGTGGATTGGTGCTCTTTGTTCTCTCTGCAAAACACAGATAATTTGAGGGGAAAAGTGAGTAATTTTTAATGTACTCATCCAAATCAAATATTTTTCTCTGTGGTTTTGGAAGCTATCTCTCCAACACCATCTGCTGAATAAGAGCTCAGCAAAGCTTGTACTGAAGGAGATGAGCAGTCCAGGCAAGAGGATTCCCTCTGGTTTTGCAGGTTCGCACTTCAGAGGTATTTTCACTGTATGACTGGCACAAGGTTGTAGGGGGATTGGCCTGACCACCGTCCCAAACAGGAGGGGAAAATACTCTTTTTTTTTTTTTTTTTTTGCAGATGGTTTTCTAAAAAAAACCAGAGATTTTCTAAAAAAAGATCCTACAACACTGCTCTGATGCAGGAAGTGGCAGAGATGATTACTCGAAGTTTATAGCTCTGAAGGTAATCTAACTTCCAAAAGCTCTTATGCTGTAAGGAATCAATGACACTGTAATGATTCTGCTCCATCATTGTTAAGTCCCACATAGGCATAGTGTCATGAAAATAAGACATATTCAGACATGTTGAGGATAAGTTCTGATATTTACCTCCAATATGTGAACAGGAAGCAAAACGACAGCATATCTTTTACTTACTTGGGTGTCAGGACTGATAGATGGAAACATTTTGCAATCACCTTCACTGAAATTATTCCCACTTTCAGCCCTAGTGTCATTATAAGCAAAGTACCAGGAATGGGCTGGGCCAGCCTTTACCTGGAAAACACCTAAGAGAGACCCAAACCACTACAAGATTCAGAAGTCAAACACTCCTCGCAATGACTTGTGAACCATTCTGCCAAAGCATACTTTGCTTCTGATTTCTTGAAGTGTTTGTTACAATGCTGGGGCACATTTGATGAAAGAAAGATGTTCACTCCAATTCTCTGACCCCATCTCCAACTTTCATCTGCTCCAATCCACCCCTCCTACAGCCTGAATGAATTTTTAATGCTTTCTGGTATTTTTGACATCCTACCCTGAGTGCAGTGGGTCTGTATACTTAAAATGGCAGACACTGTTCTACATCACAGACTGCAGTTGTCACAGGCCACTGAAGACCTCTCAGCTGACAATAACTTTCAGTCATTTCATTAGCTGTTCAGGCTCAACTTCAGTCAATGATTTGGACGTGACAAGTTTTGTAATATCACACTAAACTCTGCAACCATCTGGCCCCAGATATTTTGGAGGTGGGTTTTGTCAATAAAGAAATTTAAAGTGCTGGACTTTTCCCCTCCTTTTGATCTATAAGGCATAGTCAGTGCATTTTATTGAAATTTGGAAATTATGTTGCAATAGAATAATCAATAATGTAGGAAGTATTTGGTATCATCCAATTCCTTCCATTTTCTTTTCTACTTATAAAAGCCTCAGTGCAAAGTCTTTCTCTCCTCAGTGTCACTGAAGCTTAAACTTTGTTCAATATTTACAAATTGCATTGTTAATCTGTCCTCAGTTTAATTTTAACAAACTTATTATGTCCTTTACCTTTACCTCTTCACACAGGTCAAGTAGCATAGCCTTAGAAGCAGTGACATTGTAAGTCATATCATTAGTGGCATTAATTAGCCTGGAATACAATGGTAATTGTCACCTGTGTTTTGCAGAGGGCCCCAGGGAAACCCTACTCAGACGAGGAGCTTCTGTTGCAAGCCCTGGGGTCAGTTTCTGAAGCAGGCTGTACCCACTATACTCAAGGAGGGTGGAAAGCCGTCTTGTCCAGCAATCCTTGATGGTCATGTGGTTTGTACCAGTACCAACTCTACCATGGCAGTAGCAATTCTTTTTTTGGATTCATCTCAATAGCAGTGATAAACTCCGCATGTAAAGTGAACACAGTAACATTTCAGGAGTAAGCAAATGGGCAATCACTTACAGACTTTATGCTGGGCTCTCTAAGCTCCTCAGGAATGTTTAAGCACTGCAGAGGTGATTTAATCACCACAGTCACAACAAGATCAGTGTGTTTGCTTCTTTTTCCAGGGACCGGCTTTTTTTTCTTAACCCAGAGTCATCCTGCAGGAGGGAGTTGACTTGTGTTCCTGCTGTCCCCTGGGTGCAGGAGAAGTCCCACTACACAGGGGTGATGGGTGGACAAAGGGCCATTGTCTCTCACAGCAAATGGGGGAATGCTTTAGAAAAGGGCATAACAACAGGACAAAGCTACAGCCGTGCCTACCTGCACATTCCCAGAATCAGCCTCATTATCTCATATTGGCGCTTCAAAAGCTGCAGGAAACAGCTCAGTTTTCTTCTTGACTCTCAGCTGTGCTTGGTGCAGGCTCTGACTCAGGGCTTCCTAGGTAGGGCTCCTTCCTTTCTGCTGGGAAGATAGACCAGCATCTGTCACCACACAGAGTGGTGTCCCAGACTCCAAAAGGTCTATTCATTTTGTGACATTAAGTTTCAACAACCAAGGTCATGTCTACATAATGGCTTGGGGTTTTTTGTTTTGTTGGGTTTTTTTAATATCCCAGTGTTCCTAATTCTGGCTTAGCTCCACCAGCTCTAGCAACATGAGGATCCCAGAGGTAAACCAGTTGCCAGCACAACTAATACCACATAATTTCATTCCACTCATAGCAGTTTAATCAATATAGCATTAAAAATTCTGGCAGCAGCCAGACTGCAGTAGGGCTCCCCATATTACTTATCTTCATGGAGATGAACTTGCAGAGAGCAGGAAATCTTCAGAGGGACCTCTGAAGATAAAAGAGGCCTAAGGCATAGCACTGGTTTGGCTGAGGGAGTGAGAGCTGGTTTGCTGGGGTCTTCTTATACTGAGTGTGGCATGTATTAAGTCAACTTTAGTGGGTAGGACAGGAAGATCACAGTCATAATAGTGTCTCAGAGGGGACAGAATTAGTGGTGTGCTATGTTCATGCTTCTTTAGCATTGCCTAGAATTTCTGAGCCAGAAAAAAGCACTTGTCTCCAAAATGCTGAAACCTGACTATCATAGAGCCACGTCTGTTAAGGGATAATGTAGTAATTTATGTTCTGATTTACACCAAGAAATTTTAGAAGACAGGAAAAAAAACCCCAACCAACGAAAAGACAAAGGAAAACATTTTATTTTGAGTTGAAAAATAAAGACCCAAACAAACATGATGAAACAGCTCTAGGAAAATGTCCCTGTTGTTTTCTGTGCCTCAGACTTTACCAGTGCATAGAACATGTGTGATGGGCAAGTGAAAGAAGATCATCCCACATGCCAGCTATTCACAATAGAGGTCCAACAGCAGATTTTGTCTGAGAGCATTTATGTCCATTTTATTAGTATGAATAAAGGGAGTTCTTTCACATTTAGCTATATCCAGAAGGGCAGTAGTCCATAAATCAATACATGGCATGGCTTTGCTTTTCCAGTCCATCAGTATAATTCTTTTGGCTGCCAGTGCGACTCTCAGAAGTCACATCTTTTCCCATTTATTCAAATTATGTAGCGAGTTGGTGAATTCCAATACCAGCACTGCTGCAGCTTTGTCTAAATTGATTTCCAGAACTAACTCCATTTATCTAAGAACATTGTTCCAGAAACTGACTGTTCTATAGCTGTTTCACATCTAAAATATAAGGGTACTTTTGTCAGTGCTGAACCTGCAACTTTGAATACAGATTGAAGTCAACGAGTATGCACAGGTCTTGTAAATGATTTTTCATGTTGGTCCCAACTGTTTTGGTCAACTGAGTTCTTCTGAGAGGAAAATAACAAACCTATTCCAATCTGTTGGTTTCCTGTCTGGCTTTTGAAAACTAGAGTTTGGTTGGGATTTCTGATCCATATTTGGAGTCTGAATACAAGTAGCAGTACAATGAGAGCTTGCTCAGTATTCTTTATGGTAAAAGCACTGCTACACCTCTAGGCAAGTAACTAATTATCGTTGATCAGTTCTGGTGAGGACAATAAGAGTGCCAACTGAACAGAGATAATTTATTGTAATAGTCTGTCTAATCCACTTGCTGGCATATTTTCTTAATATAGACACTCACAGATCTGTACATTTGGAGAACATACAACACAGGAATATATAAATGTATCTATAACTTATTAGAAATGTGATTTTTAAATAACTTTTTGAGATTACTTCAACTTTAATTATTTTTTTTCAGATTTTATTAGGACTCTGAGCTCTTCAAAAATAGCTATGCTTGTAGCCATGTACCCATTCTTGTTCCACTGTGTTAAGATTTCAGAAGCTAAATTCGGGAATAAGTAGCATTATAGACTATAGGCAAATTGTTCAAAGAATTATTAAAACTAGGATCATCATATTTAGTTTTGCTTGTAACTCTAAAACTAACGAAGCTGTGAAAGCTCCATTACATAGCATATGATTCTGTGCAGGTTTATGCTTGGTTTCTCTGTCTTCTTGTACAGTAGGTGTTTGTCTAGTATTGTCATTGCAATTTTTATTGCACTGCATGATGTGTGCAGATGTGCTTCATCAACATCCCATGAGGAAAAGATTCTCTGTTCAGTATCGTTGCTCCCAGATGACATCCACCTTATAGAATAACTTTCTGGGCTACCTCCTCTGGGATCAAGTAACCATTTAAATTCTCTGGATTTTGGTGTTTTAACAAGGATTTAATTGCAAAGGTAAGTGTATGCACCTGCTAAGGCAGTACTAATTATTTGATAATGGGGCAATCTTTCTCAATACAACCAGGTTTGGTGGTGGTAAGCTACACTAATGAAGCACACTGAGAGAACAAATCCTCTTTATGTTAAAAGGCTTATTTAAATTAATCTGTAAAGATTGAGAGGCTTTTTTTTCATCACAGATATTGACAACTGTGAAGGGAATATTCATGGAGTACATCCATTACTACTGGAGGGCACTCACTTTTGCCTTGTGCAACTTCATTAGGTAATATATGGCATCATCTTTTAATGCTCATTTCTGACATTTTTATTTCATCTGCTG
This sequence comes from Acropternis orthonyx, assembly GCA_035583155.1. NCBI lineage: Eukaryota > Metazoa > Chordata > Aves > Passeriformes > Rhinocryptidae > Acropternis > Acropternis orthonyx. The sequence goes on from JAWWEU010000081.1 coordinate 106,609,660, forward strand.
CTTTCAAAGATGGTTTATATCTAGAGCTACTCAGTTGGAACCAATCAGTAACATTTCAACAGTGCTACTGTATTTCCTTCATCCAGTACATCTGCTGCAGGCCTGTGTAGCATGCATGGGCTCAGTATACTGTTTTAGTTTTCAGAAGCTCACACCTTATTGAGAACCCTTTGCCAATTTCCAATTGCAGAAACCAGAAGCTAAACTACAGTGTTGAAACTTTATAACCTCAGGCTAATAAAAAAAAGTGGGGGATCCATAAACTAGATGGGTCCAATGCCCCTGTCAAAAGCTATGTTGATGGTATAGCACTGGGTTGTTTTTGGTTTTTTTTTGTTTGTTTCTTAATAACCAAAAACATGTTAGCATTAAAAAAGGAAATGTACTTGACAGCATCAATTCCATTATAGTTCCCTGTCATCTGCTTTATTGGGTTCGAAGGAATTTAGCCAGAGCGCTCTATTTTCACTACAATGTCATTAAAAACTTTGCAGCTTAGGCAAATGGCAAGCAATTTTGAGGGAAAATATTTTTTTTGACTCTCATTTTACAGAAGGGTTTTATTTTTTCACTTCTTTCTTTTTAAAATATTTTTTGCCTTTTTTTTCTTTGTCCTTTTGCACTAAAGAAACATCACTTTTAAAATCTTTAGTGCTTTTCAGCAGTGAGATGAAAAATATTGACAAATTACAGATGATGAAACATGGCCAGATTTTATTCCATTTGCTGCTGAATGGTAGTTGTGCCTGTGGAATGGATGAAAACAATTCAAAGTTCTAACCCTGAGGCAGACCCCAGATTATTGGAGCCTAAGCAGAAATCTCAGTATTTGGCCCATAAATATCAGAAGATAAAAAATAAAATCAATTAATAACACTGCTTAGAAACTGTGTACAAAATCCACTAAATCTTCAATCTCTATTCCTTTCCTCTACTTAGGCAGTAAGGCCTAGATGGTAAGATTTACTTCTTCATCTGCTCTCTTTTTCTCTTTTTGCCCATCTTCAAGTAAAAAATTAGTGAGAACCTCCCTCCCCACCCCCCTGACCCACCCTCCCAGTAAAAAAAATGGAATAAAAAGGCACACAGGGAAGAAAAGGAATTTGTCTTCCTCTGCAATCCAAGTAGCAAAGTGAATCTTTTCAGCCAATTCCTCAGTGTCCTAGAGATCGCTGTTATTAATGTAGCTGGGGGTGCATGCTGGTGATAATTACTGTTAGCTGGAATAATTAATAAGAATAATTGCTTGGTATGGTAAGAGAAAGGGAAGCTCTGGGAAGGGGAAGGAATAGGCTGGAAGAGTGATAGACTCCCTGAGCGCATTTTTATAGACAGGAAGTTCAGCAGAAAGCATCCTGAGAATAGAAGAATTGTCTGAATGCCAAGGACAAAAGTTAAGACATATAAGGCTTAAGTGACATAGGGGCAGTCTGGAATGCTACAGTAAGATCCTATCATGGATGTGGAAGAGAAATGAATGGCTATAGGTTTTAAAAAGGTATGATATATTAGGAATTGTGAGGCGGTCTAAAATTAGTAGTGTAGTCTTTATTTGTGGTACAGGACCACTTGAGACAGACAGAAGTCAGGCAGAACAGAGAGAAGTGGTGCCTTTGAGAGAGGTTTTCTGTAGTTTATCCCAGCTAGAGGGAGGACAAACTAGTCATTAGAAACAAAATACAAGTGCCAAGGGTGTGGAGAATGACCACAATTTTGGTATAATACATTAAATTTCCTGCACATTTTGAACTTAGGGAATGGCAGGCACAGCTCTCAGTGCTGTTAACAGGAGCAGTGCTGGCAGCAGGACTGGATGCAGCCCCCAGGGGTGGGGAGGCTGCTCGGTGATGCAGCTTTTCCCCACCAGAATCTGTTACTCTGAGTGATACTGCTGCTGGACCACCATCTCCTCCAGGAGCATACCCAAACACTTAAACTGCCATGCTGACAGCGGCACTGGCTGCCCCCAGCACACCCCCAGCTACCTGCTGACTTCTTCCCCAGCCCAGCCAGCTCAGCTCCTCATGCAGCTACTCTCAATCCAATCTTGAAGCACACAAGCTTCCATAGCTGCTTGTTACTGCTCTTGATGGCTGCATGAAGATGAGCTGGGGAAGGACTATGTTGAAGTGGAGACTGTGGAGGGTAAGGGGACAGCTGTCCCCAGAGAGATCATGCAAAGGTGATATCCTTTTTGGCCAGGACAGAAGAAAGAAACTGCCCTTGAACTCTGTCCTGACACCACCAGACATAACCCAGAGCCTTCCATGAGTGGAGGAAGTATCTCCCTTTCCCAACCCCCAAAACTCAGGAGCTAAAAGAACAGTCCTTTTCATTTTGGTTTTAATCCTTGTAGACTTTTAACAACAAGGATTTTCACAGCTCTGCTGTGGTTTGTGTGAAGATGTATTCTCCTTTCATTAGCTTAGAACCTGTATTCTCCCTCTCCTCTGCTCTTTTCTGGTGAACTTGGTGCTGTCTGTAAACATATCCTATGCATAAATACCCTCCCTATACATTCAGTAGGATATACCTGGAGAAATCAAAGTAAATATGGATAGAGGAAATGTAAGCAAATACGGGACATCAGAGGCTATCTAGCAATCAGAGCAGTGATAATGTCATAAGGAATGAGAGTGCTCAGAATTACTTTTACTTCTGTGTTAGTCACTGTTTGCTAGAGACACAGTACAGCATTTAATTCTGTCACAGGAAGTAGGCAAGGCTTGTATGGACAAGGTGTGACTGTGTATGATTTCACCTTCCTAATATAAATCTTTTAGGAATGAGCAACTGAAACTGAAAAAGATAGATATAGCTAATCACTTCTGACTGGCAAAGGGTAAAATCCCATTACAAAGGCTTCAGTCTGGATCTTGTCTTCCCCCATGACGCATACTACATAAATTAATTAGGGTCACACAACACGAAGAGATGCCAGCCTACCAATGCAGAAGAGTGACACGTTATCTTTCCCAGAATAATGCTGAAATTGCTGCTGTCACCATGGCCCCCCTCCGTTTCCCATTTCTGCTTTAGTGACTTCTTCAGTCTGAGGTCAGTGGAAATGATTTTAAAGTGGTATTACCCAAGCCCTTCCGCTTTGCTAGCAGCCAGCCTCCAGAAGAGGATAGAAACTGTTAACATCTTTCCTTTCAGGCATTGAAGGGAAATGACAGTACAGCACCTGTATGACTGGGCCTTGGTGCCAGATGGAGCCTCCTGGCTGCTACCCCAGTATGAATGCAGGATCTTATGGCTGCTGCCAGCTGGGGGAATTCCTCCCTTAACTTAAAAGACATATTTTCTGTGTACAGTTTCTGACAAACACAGAAGCCTTAAGAGAGGTAGGAGATGAGACTGACATGAAACAGGCTTTATATAAAGAACTTTCAAGGCCCTGTCAATGAGGAACACTGAAATGCCTTGTCTAGGGAAACACCTGATAGTTCAGGTAAGGCCTATCCCATTTACTTAGTGATGATGTTTTCTTCATCTGGCCAGGCCTCAGAGAAAGCAGTGTCCTAGGAATTAACTGTTTTGACAGAGCACACAAAACTGCCAGCCAGCTTGTTCACATCCTCTGAACCTACATGACTGGGGCCAGATAGTTTAGCTGATACAGGAGTCTACCACGTGCAATTTTTGCAAAACATCATTTTAAGGTGTTCACATCTGTCCAGAGAAGCCTTTCCTGGGTGCTCAAAATGCAGTAGCTTGTTCAGGTTAACTTCTGAGCACTCAAGTTGCTACTGACAGCCTAACTTCCCTGGTTAGTGCATGTCCTGTGGTGCCTCAAAGCATCTGCAGCAACAGCTTGGTTCTCAGGCAGGTGGAAGGAGCCAGGACCAATCTGTGATGGGGTAGTGCTGCCATACCAGCAGGGCAAAGGCAACTAGGCACCTGTTTTGTCCCTTTTGCCTCAAGCAGTTGGCAGAGCAACTTTTTGCTCTGGATGTACTGGGTAGAAACTGGGACAGGCAGTGACACAATGAGGGCCTGGTGAGGGTGGGTCATCTTGTCTCTTCTGAGCAGCAATGCAAAGAATATGGGCAGCTCAAAGAGGTAGGCTAAATAAATAAATATGTAAATAAGACCAGGTTCTGATCCTGCAAGATGGTGAATACTACCAGGTAAGGTCTGAGCACAAAAGAGTCTCTCTGAAATCAGTGAGGGAAGGCAATGACAGGGGCTGCACATCCTTGTGAAATCTGACCAATATGGCTGCCTTTGTATCATCTTTCTTGTTTCATCTGGTTTGGTTCCCCTCTTCCTTGGCCCATGTCTGTATTACTTAAATTGCAGACACCTTGAGGTCAAAGGGTACCACATGCAAAGGCATGAATTATATTAAATTCAGTAACTGAAAAGATACTCTCCTAAAAGTTTTGGGAGGACCGTGTGCTGCGGGATTCTTCCCTCTCTGCTACAGTGCCTGTCTCCTGAGCACAGCAAGAACAGCTGCCCGTGGGTAGCTCTGTGCAGGCTGTTGGCAAAGGGGCTCCTGGGGGACTGTGCTCTGCAAGGCCAGCCAAACAAAGCACTTCATCATCTGCTTAAATTTAAGCACCTGACTAGCTCCATTGAGTTCAATATAACTGCTTACATGTCTGAAGTTAAGCACATGCTTAAAAGATTTGTTGGATTAGGGCCCAAAAGATTAGAGCTCTATAAAAGTAGCTGTGATCTTTAAAATGACAAAATGGCTTTCTCAATGGTAAGGAGAAAAATATTAACAACTCTGGAACAATCTGGTGAAAAATAAAAGCCCTTTAAGTGTTTCACATGTATGTTATGTACCAAGAGGAAAGGAACAGCTAATAAAAAATTTTAAAGAGGTTAGAGCAAAGTGAAAAAAAAAAAGAAGAAAAAAGAAAAATAAAAAGACAGAAAGAAAACAAATACAAAAATATTTTTCTTGTTACCTGCAAGACTGTGGAAATCAGTCAGGGAGAAAGTTAGAGTACAATGGCACAGGAAATGAAAATGAAGAAGCTAGTGAAGGCTTTCCTTCACTCCTACCTCTCTGCACCCTCTTTAAATGAGGTATTTGACTTCTTCAAACAGAATCTTAAAAAGGAGGACTAAGTTAACTACAGGTCAGTCCATGTCAGGGTCACTAAGGCCAGTAGAGGAAATTACCTAAGGAAACTAAAATCTAGGACATATTCAGGACCTGGAGGAAATGATGCTAGATGTTAAAAGACATCTGGAAGGAAATCTTTGATTTATTGTCATAATTTAAGTGAGTTCTTAGAAAACAAGCAACCAGGGTATAAAATAAAGGCAGGAGAAACCAAGCCCTTAAGACATCACCCTGCAACTTTATGTAAGACACAGTACAAGGTGTACTTCAAGGTTTTCCCATTTGCCATGAAGGCAGGGCTGAAGGCAGGAAAAAGGGATAGTGAGAGCAGGAGAAGCTTTACCTCTAACCACCTAAACTTCTGAGCAGGTTGTGGTGCATGGTGAAGGGGCACAGCTACTGCAATGCTTTGGACAGCCCATGATAAAGTGCCACATGACAGTCTGCTGCTGAAGCTAAAAGCAGCAGGAGCTCAGAACAGAAGAAGGGAGAAGATAAAAACAACTGAAAAACAATGTCACGCTGCAGAGAAGTGTTGAGTGGGGTCCCTGCAGAGACCATTGCGTGGACCTTTAAGGATTTCACGTTTGCATGATTAACTAAGATGAAGAGGCCAGCTGCAAACTTTAATTTCCTGATGACACAAAGGGCCATGAACAATATATATATAGGGTTTGAATTTGTAACGGTACTGGGCTATTACATAGCAAAGCCTATTCATCATAGACAAAAAAATGTGCTGTTCAGGTTTATTGGTGCTTCATAGGCAAGCAACGCGGTTGTTTCCCAGATAGTTTTGCTCATGGACAATCCCAGGGAGACACAAACAAAACAAACAAAACAAAACCCCCCATACAAAAAAATAGCCACCAAAAACCCCAAACCCAAACCAAGACAACAAAAAAAAAAAAAAAAAAACCAAACAGAAACCCACACACACCAAAACCAACCAAAAAAAAAAAAAAAAAAAAAAAAAGGAAACAAATGAAAAATAATAATAGACTCAAAGAACAGAATGCAATTACCAACAAATCTTATGTTATAATCAGTCCCAGGTAATGATTAAGAATTACAGATATATTTGCAAAACTGATCAAGAACAGATGCTTGTAATTTAAGAGAAGCAAAGGCTGCTATGAGACTGTTTCCTTGTGTTGGTCCATGGAAAGAAGAAGCTGGATCAATGATTACATTTGGCAACTTTACATAAAGCTCATGTTTTAACAGACTGGGGCAGATACTCATATTGGGGCCCTGCTCTTTTTGTTCATAGATGCTGTAATGATGGGTCAGATGTGTCTTTGGACTGTCAGCCTCCAAAGACCATGGCAGGTTCCAAGTCACTTAATGCACTAAATTATAAGTGGCATATAGGAATAATAAACACAGGCCTATTTTATGAAAAAAACAGGTCTCAGAGTAATAACCACCAATACTGGGCATGGTTTGCTTTCTATATCCTCTCTCCATATTCAGTTAACATTCAGTATAGATGCATATATATATTTTTTTTTTCTTTTCTTTTTTTTCCAGTGTAGCAAAGCTAGCATGCTTTGCTATGATGACTCTATATTCAAAGTCAAAACTTAGGGAATCTGCTGAGAGAACTGATATTGGTAAAAGCTACATCTCTATTTTCTGCATTTCACTTTATGAACTTCTTTAAAACCCTAAGGAAAAATCAAACCCATATCTTTGTATATAGCCAGTGTCACATAATTTAATATTATGTGGGAGGTGACAAGAAACAATTAACCTATTTTGAGGAAATGCAGGAATCTATAGGAGCATCATAACTCATGAAGCAATAATTTAAAACTGACCTCCTAATCCATTTCACCAATCCAGAGATAAACACTGTGGAATGTTTCAAATTATAAAAGAGTCTGCCTTGATCTAAGTGAGTTGAAAAGTCAGACTAAAAGCATCTCACATAAATTCAAACCACAGTTACAAATATTCCTACAGCAATACTGATACATGAGTAGAGAACTTCTGGTTGGAAATTTTAGAAGGAAAAATATCAGTTGATAAAAAACAAATGCTTTTGCAGCATGGTGTTGATTTCAGTGAAATGTCATTTGGGAAGAATAACTGAAATACTCCATTAAATTTTGTTTGAATGGTATGTTACTTTTTATCTCATATTTTGTCAAGGCATTTTTTCCTCTGTTAGAAAATTTTCTGTAACAAAATAGCTCAAATCGAAATGATGCATCTTGGTTAAGTCGATTTGTCAAACATTGTTTTGTAAGAAACATTAGCTATTTTCATTTTCAGTGTGCACTAGAGGAGAAGTTGCCAATTTCTCCTTGCAGATGACAAGCCTTGGGTTCCCCATGTGCCCTGACAGCAAGTGCAGGGTTTCTACTTGCACTGATGGCATTTTCTGACCACCTGAGAATTCCTGAAATCTGCAGGTACCTTGACCATGTGTGAGAATGGTCTGCGTTTCACTACAAAGAAGGCTGCTTAGAGACTAACATACCCAAACACGCTGGAAGTGTAGTGGTTATTAAACCAGCAGCATCTATGATAGAGAGCAGGTACCTGTCAAATATTTCTTGAACAGTCCTTGAAACCATCCATCAGGCCCTTTCTGAAATTAGGCAATGGGTGGGTGTGTTAAATGAGAGGCAGAAGTTCATCGTCTACTGAAGCCTATCATAACATTTTAATTGCCACTTAAATCACACTTAACCAAGTGTTGGGATTTGGGGCAGCAATCTTAGACTCTTAACTTATCCTCCTGACCAAATTATAAGATGAAAAACAAGAACTCTCAGACATTTCCCTGGAAAATATTAAGAATTAAATAAAAGATACCAAGAAGGAGAGAAAATGCTATCTTTCTATCACAGGTTAATAATTGGATAGAGATGTTTACCTGAGTTCTTGGTAATGATAGCCTCTGGCACATCAATACAAGTGGAATACATGCTGTCTCGAAAGAAATACTGGAGAAAAACATTTTATAGCTCCCCTGCCCTCCAAAAAGGTGTGACCTGATAGCAATAGGCTGTTAAAGGTGAAGTGCATTCCTTGAGCCTTTTATTTTCCAGTGGACTGGCCTGGTACCCCAAGTTTGGTGTTAAAGCCCACTGTGTCAGTGTTATTTGCATGCTGCAGGTATCAGACACCCAGATGCTCAGAAGGAATGGAGCAGGAGAGGCAGGGAGCACACTCCTACACATTTTGTTTTCGGTGAGCCCCTTTGCAGGGCTTTGCCACTCTGTGTTTCCTTTGTTTGGAGGGGTATTCCCTCGCACACAGCTCTCTGCCAAGGCACTTCTGTGTGAAGCTCAGAAGAAAATGGCCCATCAGGTCCTGAGTTCCTATCACTATCAATACTCTCCATATAATGGAAGTGACGGCAAGACTCCTGGAGTAACAGATGCTCCATGTGTATACATGAAATTGTGTCAAAGAAACCGCACTGCTCTAGCCCTTCCTCACATCCATGGAGACTAAACTAATTGACGGGAATGAAAATAGCCGAACTGTGAATGTGAGCCAAGGAAGTGTTGGGGGTCCAAGAAAAACTGTACTTGGCTTATGTCACTAAACAGCTTAAGTTTCAATTTTGAAAATTACTTCAGTTTTACTTAAATAATTCTGTCTGCCAAGCAGCCAATTTGGGAAACTGATGAATGGCAATGTCGCCCCATCTGCACTGAATGCAATATCCATTTTATATGACCTGTAGCAAAAAAGGGAGGAAAGCACTATATTCCCAGCTTCTCCCTGGCACTCTCTATAAGTCTAAATGGGGATAGGGTAGAGAATTAATAAAAGACTAGTTTGCTCACATGGGAAAGGAACAAAGGAAACGATTGCGTCCTGCACTGGAGCTGTGCTGAGTGCATCACTGCGCAGTTTCTTTTATCTGCATGCTTTGGGACTGGCACAGCCATATGAAAGAAGTCTGATGCTTTTATTCTATATGGATCTTATATAATGCTGAAAAAGCAGCAGATGAAGTATGAGAAGCCTCAAGAAACCACTTGAAATATCTAACTGAATGTGAACTTGCACAAGCAGGACAGAGAATCCAGCATCAAGTTATCTCTATACTGTCATGTCAAAGCTCCAGGAGCTCAAATTAAAATTAAAATTTGTTTCAGCCAAATTTGCCAAATTTTGAGTTGCAAAACATGAGCCAGACTTCTCCACTCCTAGAGATTGTAAGCAAGATATAGATGTTTCGCAAGTTGAGTGAATAATTTTTACTTAGTTTATGGGTTACCTGACCTGGGGTAGCACTGCTAACCTTCTACTCAACATTATAACCAAATTTCTTTCTTCCTGTTTTTGTTTTTTCCTCTTCCTGAAGGCACAAAAGTTTCAACAGCAGCCCACCATCCAGTAGTCCAGACAAAAGCTTGTACCTCAATGCCTCTCATCCCAATCTCTACATGTGGCCACATTGCTTATGTGGGAACACCGGTGTGTTTTTTTCTTCAAGCCTTGGTTGTGTGAATGGGTGTGACATTTTCTTTGCCTTGGTTTTATTTTTTGATTCCTATTTCTTTCTCATTAGAAGATTAAGGGTACCAGCATCTTCTCACATGTCATGATAGGTACTATGAGATGCATTGAAAATATTTTGGGTTATACCCCTGACATTAAAATTTTAGCAGGTCAAGCTTATGTGCCGAAACTTACAATGCAATGAATCTGCCCAAGGTCAGGGAAGACAGGCACTAGTTTTGGACCAGGGATTATTGAAATGTATTCTTATTATAACTTTATTTGAGTGCAGTAAGCAATGAGAGAAGAACTACTCACTATGAAAAAGCAGACCCCACGTGTAAATCAGAGGACCGCATTAAAATGATTAAAATGTCAATGGCTGCTGAAGTCCGAAAAAGGAGTCTACAGAGACCTATAAAATTAGAACTAAGAGAGGGAGGTAGCCCTTAAACTTTTAACCAGATATTCTAGTGTATGAATGATCACATTAGTTAATTTTCATCATGGCAATCTAATTTTGTATTGATTATTTGCTTTTATTAGTTGAGTCTCCTAAGAGATTACTAAAGTATGAAAAGGCCCTTTCCCCCACCCTTGGAATGCGCTTTTTGAAAACCAAAGATCAGGCATTAAAAAAGCAGGTGATCATCCTGGTTTTCACAATGTCACGTGGGAATTATGTGTGAGGCAGCCTTGCACTGCTATGTCTCAAGGTTCTCACTCTGGCAACTGGGAATTTTATGAGGAAGGATGGAGAGAGGACTTCAAGAATTGGCCCCTGGTGAGGAGTCTTATACAACATGAGCATTGTGCTGCATGCACAGCCAAGGGCCCGCAGAGAGCTGTCTGAAACAGCAATAGACACAAGGATTTATGACAAGAAGCAGCAATTGCAATATCTGGCGCTAAACATTTAATCTATGGTTACAGTTTTTACTTCGGATCAGAGCTGAAGTCAGCAGAATTAAATCTTCAAGTGTATTTCAGCAGCCCTAAATCCTTCTGATACTGTTAACAGTGGCAGACTTCCAAAATGCATTCTGTTAATAAGACAGTAAAGTATAAAACCAAGTTATCTTCTTAAAAAAAAAAAAAGAAAAGAAAAGAATAGAAGAAAGATTCTTATAAAACTGCTTTTGTCATGTCCTGGCCATTTTCTAGTTGAATTTCTTTCCAAATTATTTTTTTAACCCACTGCCCTTGGTGAATAAAAGAAAATTCTACTAGAAGGGAAATTCTTCCCCCAAAGCTTCAATTTTTCCTCTTATTTTCACAGGTTAGAAGAGGTTAAGAAATCACCAAGCAGTTGGTAACATGCAGTACCAATTCTCTGCAGGCCAGCAAAATGGATTCAGCAGCTGTTACCTTCACTTTTGCACTTAACATAACTTTTTGTTCACCTGCAGCTAAAGAAGATTTATGCAGAGCACACTGGGAGGTTGCTCAACTCCCCAAGGCCACTCCATTAGCTTTCCCAGGAGCTATATTAAATGCACATTAAACCACACACACACACACACACACACTCCCTTCATCTAATGCACTGGTTCCAGCTTTAAACTGACAAAAGTGAGGATACCCACAGTAAAGGCCCAGACACCATCCTTAAATCCCTGCTTTATGTTCCAAAATTAAAAAATATAGGGTAAAGTCTTGGCTTCTGTGAATTTCACTCAAACTCTTCTTTGGTTCATCCAAAGTGGATCATCATGGCCGCTGCATTTGTAAGATCAGAGTGGTCTCTGTGTGTGTTTTTATGTGCTGGAGGGGTTCTAATAGGCAGATAAAAGACAGAAAGGAAAGGATAAATATCTCATTTGCACATAAGTGTTCAGATGAGCCATTAATTTATGTTGTGCTGAAAGAATGGAACTGTTGTGTACCTTGAGAACACACACCTGAGACTCTGAAGGATGTATTATGGTCACATTAGCAAACACTCAGGAAGAGAAGCTGTGGAAATCAATGCCCCAACACCATTTGCTGAGGCCTCCTGCCTGCAGAAGGCTGAGGTAGCAGAGTGCCACTGGGAGCACACATGGAGAAGGAGCAGCTGTAACACTGGCCCTAGTCCACCAGAGCTGCAGGTCTGGTGGAGAAGTCCTTGAAAAAGTCAGGTGGGATTTAACAGTGAATGCTAAGCTCACCACTGCATTCTGCTAACAGGAAGAATTTCTTGCTATATTCCCTGGGATGATTGTAAGTTTTACCAGAATGTGCAACCTGCTGAACTTACTGTATTCTCAGAGCTTCAGAATAATTTTATGTGCATTTCAGTTTCTGAAGGACCCCACTTGTCCTGTCTTGGAAAAGCTGTTCCCAAATGCAGGATTGCTGACTGACGTGATCACCATGATGTCTCATTACTCCAGGCTTCAAGCATATGAATAGTCCCAGTAAGACCTCTGCTTTCCAAACAATGTAAATCCATGCAATGGGATTTTGATAAAGGAAAGGAAATGGGAAATTCTGTGTTCTGACTCTCCCTTTGAACAACCACCCAGATCATCATGCTATGCCAAAAGTTTTTGTTACTGAACTTGTAAAACTGTGCAGTAAAAACTTAGGGTATGGGAGTCCATCTAACCTTATTTCTGTTACCACAGGTGCTTGCATATGATACAATTTTGAAATACCTGGCCAGGAAATGTTTGTCCCCACCAGCTCGCTGCTTTCCCCTAACCTGACCCTTCTGGTAAATTTTAGGTCTTCTTCCCACAGTATAGGACCACGATATTCAAACTGAAAGAAATTTCTGTCAATTGAAATGTGTATTTACTCAAGTATATTTCAGAAAATGGCTATTTCTTCTAGGTTAAAGTTGCCCCTAATAGTTCATTTGGAGCAGGTAGCTACCATGAGAAATTTCTACAATGTTAGAGCTTGACAGATTTGCAAAGAATTTAATACGGAATTTTACAAAGTGAAGTGTTGGCCATTTACCAGCCTTGTAATTGTAGCAGCTCTTAATAGAAACTTGTTTCCTGCAGAGAAATCATTAGAATCATTGCAGTGCATGATAGATTTTCATGCCAAACTTTTGGCACAAAAGCCTTTTGCTATTATGGTGACAGTCAGATCATACTGCAAAGCCTATTTGGATACTGACTGATACCACCTAGATTAGCCAAGGTCCTTGGAGAATTGCTCCAGGTCAGTCAAACTTTCTACTTTGCCCTATTGTCTATTGCTAATGCAGTAAGAGACATGGGGCATGAGAAAGTGCTCCAGGGGAAAGGTAACTTGGGCAGATGTTGGTGTTCCTGGCAGCTCTAAGGCAGTGTGGACCAGAACCAGGGAGCAAGAGATGGTTTGATGTCAATGCCTGTCCTTGCTGCGGACAACACAAAGCTAGAAAAGCTGCTCACTTGTTTGTTTGTCCATGTTTCCCGGCTTAGGACATTAAGTTTCATAACCTTAGTAGAAGAACATACTCAAGCCTTTATTCAGTCTTCCGCAAGTACTTAAATCTCAGTTTCTTGAATAAATATCAGAGACATTCTTGCATTGAATCTTCTGATTAAATTCTGATCTGGATTACTCATCTCTAAGTCATAGGATGTTAATTTAAGGAAACAGTAAGTAGGCTTTTTTTTGTTTGTTTGTTTGGTGGTTTGGACAGTGACCTTTAAAACTTTGAAAAAGAATTCTGATATTTTGTCTGTCTCTTTTTCCATTTTTCAGTAAAATGTTGTCAAAATTACAGGTTTTCAATATATTTCTCTGCTATAGGTGCAAAGAGTAATAGGAGACAATGTGGAAGACCTGGATAGTTCTATCTACATGATTCTATTTCTGTTCAAACAACAAAAGATCTGTTCTCTAGAGTAATATGCATATAAAAATTGGTTTCCTATGTGCTTAGGAAGAAGGGGAACACAGAAAGGGAACCAGGCCAAAAATCTGGAGCTGTTTTTCCAAATGTCCATCTTAAAGCAAAGATTTTAGATCTGTTATCATCAAGTCACAAGGAGCAGATTTATACAAGAAGCTTTCACTAACAGACTTCAGGAGTCACTTCAGCCTTTATCCTCAAAGTGGTTTGTGTTTAAGCATTCCTGCCCTGAGCTTGATTGTGGTGTAGCGGCCCTGAAGACTCTTAAATAGAGCTATGTTTGTGGGCATGAACATAATTCCTCCAGCTGTGCAAACAGTAAAACAAAGATAGGATCTCTTCTGTTGCAGCCCTGCAGATCGCTGAATGATAACAAGACTGACGATTTACAGTGGATTCAAGGTGCATCTCTGCTCTGCAATTCCTTCTGACTCATCAAAGAGATGACAAACAAGTCCCTCACTCCTGAGGTGTCGTGCACAACTTCAAGGAGCATAAATATCCAGTTGCATTTCCCTTACCAGCAGTTTACTGTGTGGCATATTTCAGACATGTATGTGGCATATCTTTCACTGAACCTTTCTTGGATAAGGTCCAGTTCTCTGGAATGGTCTTCCATGTTCTGATGGACTTCAATTGACAATGAGCTTTTCTAATGAACTAAGTGAATAGAAACTAGTTCTGCAGTACATGCCATTATCCCTCTGATTTTTATTTCTGTGGGAATTTCTGCAGGGCTGGCCCTTTTCTCTTTCTGACAGTCATGCAACTCTCTTGAGTTAATAGAGTTACTCCTCAATGCTGTCTCAACATTTTCAGCTTTCTGTATGTTACCAATTTTATACTAAAAGAACCTCAGGGCATTGTTGGTGTTGACAATGGAAAAAAACTAAGGTTTTGGCAGTTTTGTGAGGTAGCTGGGGTTTGGCCCGCAGGAAGTTCTCATGATTTAGGACTGCTTAACAGGCACACTACTGAGAGTTTTCTGTCATAGTTTTAGGCACATAGCTAATAGTGCTGACATTTGCATGGTGTCTGGACAGCTGAAATCTAAGCCAGAAATAGATACTGACTTAGAGAGGGTCATAAAATAACACCAGGCCACCTTCCATTGCTGGTACTCCACATTGGCCTCCACAGACGAGAGTATGCAAAGTCCATGTAAACTATTAGGGAGAAGCCTGTTGTGTTAACACCACACTGGAAAGCGCTCCAGCTATCCTGCCTGCAGTGTTCATAGAGTTTAGCTACAGAGGAGTGATGAGTTTAGGTCTTAAGCTACTGCTGCATGCAGAGTGAAACAGGTAGGGATTGTTGGTCCTCAGAGTGATGGTGTAGGAGGTGGACAAATGTTGACTTTACACTGAATGCAATGTAGCTGTGCATCTAAAAATCAGCTAGCCAGAAAGGTGTCTCATATTGTGCTGTAGATTTTATTTTACACTGAACTATGCTGCAGTTTTCTGATGAAGGTTGAGCCACTGACTTACAATTAGATAAACTTCAGTTTCTAACTGAAATAAGTTTGTTTTCTCTTTGCAGACTCACACACAGAAACTTACCCTCTGCAAAAAAATCCATATTACCAAAATATAGCCTTCTAAATCCAAATCATCATGACAGTTTGCAAATTAGGAACAGAATATAGACTCTAAATGTTTCAAAATAAAACCAACCTATTGAAAGCATTCACTTCTATTAATCACACTATATAATGGGCTGAATCGAGATGCTGTATTTATTTCACTCCAGAGGAAAGATCTCCATAACTCAACTGCATCTTTGCCACTCATGAATTATCAAGTCTTGCCTTGCTTGTGGGATAAATATATCTCAGTTATGTATGCTCTCTTTTCCTCTCAGTGTATCTATATATTTTTTGGTGTCAATTTTTATTTATATGCATATACCTGCAATGTTCACAGTGGAGATTGTTACTTTGCAGTAAGTCGAAGCAAATCAATTTGGTCTACAAACACAATTTATTTTCCTACTGCAGCATTCTACAGTATCATTGCAGGAGATGCCTCCTTAGCCTTCACTATAACTGTTAAAGTCTGCCACATGGTAAAGATGTGAGAGGCTCTAGCATTTGATCAAGTTGACAGGGAGCGTCAGGTTCCTGCTGTTAGCTGAAACACCAGCATGATGACATGTATTTGATGTCATTTCAATGCAGATTCTGACTTAGACCAATTTATGGTCCAATTTATGTCTTGACTTTCATACTAAGGCCAAGCCAGCTATAAAATGTAATAAGAATTTCTTCAATCAAAGTCCAGAAGAAAAACCAATCACTTTGTTAATGACACAACATTGCATCAACACTCTGGTAAAGTTCTCACAAGCGTGTGACATGCCCCTAAGATATGGTGAACATGTGGAATAAAAGGCAGGCATGAAAACATCATACCCCTGAAATGGGAGCTCCTCAGCTTAAGAGCTGTTTCCAGCTCAGTCCTTCATCTATGTAGCTTTCTAGTTTGTTAAATGTAAAATCCTTCTCTCTTTGCTTCCCCTTCTCTTCTCAGCTTAACCCTTTCTTCCTCTCTACTATTTTTTTTCTGTCTTGCACACTGTAGCTAGTTACCTAGCAAATCTCAGCACAAGGCCCAAACAAGGTTGGGACGGTCAGATGGTGATCACATAGCCTGGTCAGCAAGGCTGTTAAAGGCTGTTAAAGGCTTGTATCTTTTATTTTTCAGACGCTCTCAAATCAGATAGAAACTTCTATCTTCCTCTTCAGCTCTTCATAATCAAGACAATAACCCTACCTCAGCCAGCTGTTGGAAGACATTTTCAATAGCAAATAGGCATGTACAGCACATATTTTCAACTGGATATGGGATACGGGATGATGAGTTTTTTCAAAAGCACCGCTACTGCCTCTATAATGTGAAACAAATGGTTTTGCCCTGTGGACAACATAAAGCAGGCACAAGAAAATGTACGCGCAGTCTATACTCTATAACTCCATTCCATTATTGCTCTGATTCTGTACATTTAGGACTGTAAGTATGAGTATTTTTGGTTTTCTGTACTGAACCACAACAGCTGACAGGGGACTTATTTTATTTGGGAAGGTCTTTGCCCTGGTAATTTCAGTAAAGTTGCTGTGCAGATGGGGCTGACTCTTTAGATGGCTGCGAAAATGAAATCAGGGTGAAGGGAGAGTACTCTACACCTGAACATTTATCTGCACACATCAAAACAAATTGCCCTCTGAAGCTTGCCCAAATACACCACAGGTACACCTACTCTGCAGTTTTCAATGCCAGCAAGATGTCAATGCACGAGCTGTGCAGTAAATAGGCTCTGACCTGATGAAAGCCTTCATGTAGGTTGTCCTGTTGCATTTCAGAACTATTGTGAGGCAGGGCCTGGGGCTCATCCTTAGCTGGTAAAGGAGCTGCAAGACCCCAGACAGCTTCTGCTGCCACTGTGGTTCTGGCAGCCACAACACAAAGTGATTTGCAGAGCTCTTACACCTAGACACGCAAGTTCTGCCAAACCCTATTCCCACCACAACCTTAGGGAGGCTGATTTGCTTTCACATGGCTTAAGCATCTCCTACTGTGACTATTCCCATCTCCTTAAGTTTGGTCATCTGGATATCCACAAAGGTTTTCTCTAATATTTCACAGGTACTACTACTAAAATCTCTGACCATAATTCAAGGTATGCTGTCCTTCTATTAGCATCTCTTTGGTTTCAAATTTAGCTCTTGCTCTGCTGATTCTTGCATTTTCCTCCTTTCCCTGCTACTTTATGAATTTTCTCATCGTCTGTATAGCAGCTCCCAGTATTGTAGTAAACAGTGACCAGTGTCTGTCAAATAAGATTCAGTCTCTGTCCACTGCTCCTGAAGAACAGAACCATAAATGAGAAATGTTGTTTTAGCAGAGTGTTACTTTGTTTTTGTATTGAGTTTTGGGATTTTTATAAAGATTCATATTGTTTAACATTTTTAAAAGGGCAAGAATTTGTGTTATATTGGAAGAAAAAAAAAAAGACTGTGAAAAGAGTAGAAATTTCTTTTTTCCAAGGATTGCAAATTGTTGATCTTTGATTTTTCTAAGTCTCAGAACAGCCCTTCAGTTTCAAAATTCCTTTCAAAAGAAGGTGGTTTGATTTCAGCAGGACAAGTTTAAGCAAAAGTTATTGTAATAATAATTGCAGATGGGTAATACTTTTCTTTCATGAAAAATGTCTTACTGAGGAAAATTGAACCAAACAATCATTTTGTTGATAGAACTCTCAAGTCTCTCTTGCCCCAACATAAATCTGAATGGTGGTGAAATTTTGAGCATCTCAAGTTGTGTTTTGATTGAAACAGGATTGCCAGACAAGAATACAGAATAGCTTCTCATAGACTCTATGATACCTGAAAATAGAGATGGTTCCTAGGGCATAGCCCAGACTGAATTGTCTCTCCTTGAATCCTGTGCAAGCAAGGCTTATTATTCTGTAAAGAGTGTTTCTGGCACTGGGAGCAAAACGGTTGTCTCTGTGTCATCACCCATCCACTTGTTACTGCTGTTTGCTATTGCATAGTAACATCATCTTACATTAGTTTGCACATTTCTTGGAGAAGAAATGTTGGGCCATATTCAGGCTCTCTGCTGTGGTCCCAAAATTTAAAAAAATTAAAGATGACTGGGACCAGTTTACATTCCCCAAAGAGAACTAGAGCAGGTTTGGTTAACCCAAAGTGGTCAATGCTCCTTTAGACTTAAGCAATGTTATAAGCACTTGAGACTGTCTTAGGCTTCATGATGATACTTTTGAATATTTCTCCCTGTGCTTTTACGTATTTTTGAAATTAGCCTGTTGCTATGTCAGGTCTCTCACAGTACACTTCAGTCACTGTACAAACAATGAATGATGGCAAAAATAGGCATTTTTACACAATACAGTTAATCTTACTGTACCATGGTTAAAAAAAAAAAAACAAAACACCAGAGCATGTGCAGTTTAGTTCCCCCCTGCACCTGATGTCATTGGAAGCACTTGTGTGGGCAGGGGTGTACAGAAAGCTGCTGCTACAGAAATCTTTTTTATTGCACTTCCTAGTATTATTATGCCGCACATAGTTCCAAAAATCATGTCTAAAGTGTTGTCCTGTGTTTATATTTTCAATGCTTGATGTAAAAGTGATTATCCACCCATAGTGAATATCACTGTGAGCACTTGATGACTGGGGTTACTGTGTAATTCGTCCATTTCTCTTCCCATCATTCAGTACCAACTTGGAGGGCTCTCCTGTATGCACTAATAATGGGGATGTACCACACAGATACCATGAGCAATATTCGATCCTATGTAAACTCCAGGGAGGAATTGCCCTTGAAATTAAGTTGTGCTGTCAGTAGTATCCTTGCATGCTCAGTGAGTGCATGATTGCAGCCAGCCTCCCTTAATGTAACTAGTCCAAAACAATCAAACATCCCCAATCTACCTAAGAAAATTTGACAAAATTAAATCTAAGAAGTCATTTTTGCAGTTGTGTTTATAGCCCCTTTGTTTATGCAGACAGGTCAGCTGAATGTAAATCTTTAAACTCTTAAGTGTCACGTATGATGCTAGCTTGCAAAAAAAAAAAAAAAAATTAAAAAAAGTCATGGTTGGAATTTGTTACACTTTCTGTTCCAAGCATGAGGTTCAAACAATGTTTTTATAAACACATATAATTGATATCCACTTCTATTAAAAATCTAAATGAACTTCCCCTCTCTCTAGTGCACTGCCAAGTTGAATACTTCCATCAGAGAGTGGTAAACCAGCAGCTTGCTGTGTTTGCACAAAATAACTGCTGCAGTATGCTGAAAAATGTCCAACCTGCACTTCCGTTCTGAGTGTGTTGTTTCATGCTGTATGGTCAATAAGTATACAGATAATCAGGATGCTTGGCCCTCCTGTTACCCAGAGCTGTTTCTTCCTGAACCAAGCAGCCTTTGTTTAAACATCCAATTTTATACTGATGAAGAAGTCACAGTGTGAACTGACATTATGGGAAACAGTTTCCCACCTGGCATTAGATGAGAATTTTTCATGTTATAAGGGATGGCACTATCAAGCAATATAAATATGTATGTATAAAACATACTAATGAAGTGCAATGACAATTCTGTGACCTTTCATTCACTTCACTGAAAGAGAAGTACAGAGAACTTCAAAGACAGTTACAGCCCCGTCAGGTCAGGACGGAGTTTACATGAAGAGTGCCTTTTCCAAGCACAAAAGAAAAGGAAATAAATTGAACTAGTGGGGAAGTAAATTGCAAAATATGTGCTGTGCATTGTTATAGAGTCTCTTTTTTTGAACAGTGGTGTGATAAACCAAAGATTTGCTGACACTTAGGGAGCAGCACTGACAAGATAATACTGGCCTTCCCACTCCAAAAACAGCAACCTGACCAGCTGGATGTTAATTTATTGGAGCTGGCAGAAAAATACTGAAGGAGACAGTAAGAAGGGAGAGGCATCTTAGCAGAGTAATCACTATAAAGAAAACCAGAATCCTGTTCTTTGCAGTCATCAGGGCAGTATGCTGGAGAAAAACTCAAAGATAGTTTTTTTGGGGGAGTCTTGTCCTTTCACAAGCACCTTTAAATTGTTGTTCATGTGATTATATTTGAATCTACTTGCATTCTCCTTGAATGGTTCTTTTCTGGTAGTGAGCTTAAAGACTTCCCTCACATAGTAAAACCTTTTGAAAGTTTGTCTTATGTTAAACTGCCTTGATGAGGTAGACAGATAGGATGGAAGCATTTTTCTTCTATTTCTTTTTCCTAATTGAGTGATCTTTGAACTCAGCCTTGGCTGAGGAGGAACTGAACTATCAAGGGGAGAACTGAGGAAAAACGGTGTCCTCAAACCACTTTGAGACACAGGAATATAATGTCATAGCAACAGTCTTCTTGTAGCAAATGTGTTTTCTATATACATTTTCCTAAAAATTACCAGATCCTTTTTTTTCTCTCTGCTTGAGCGTGCAGTTTGGAAACTCCCAAACTGCTCAGAGTTGCTCCTCAGTAGGGCCACCAACTTCCTTGCCCAGAATTTTGCCTGAGAGGACGTGGAATAATCTCAGTATTATGCCATGCTAACTAGACATCACAGGACTTTGTCAAAACGTGTATGCTGACTGGCCTTGACTTTTGTGGGTTATTGTGACATGTACCTCTGAAATTTTGGCTCCTTTTGTTTTGTGCTGCACTGGTCTCTGTGCCATCCCTTTGCTTGCTCATGCCATAAGTGAAACCACAGCAAAGCAAGTCAAGATGTTCCCATCAGATCTGCTGATATGCTACATTCATCCACTCACGAAACCAAAGAAGGTCTTAGCTGTGATTGTGTGTGCAGGTTGCACTGACAGTGTTCACATGCTTCCTTTTCATATGGACATTTGCACAATAGACTACGAACTTGATAGGAAACTTAAGAAGCTGCAGTGTTGGACTTGAGATGGTTTGAGAGAGCCCACATCCTCAGGATCACTGTGTGTCACAGGCTCTCTGCTGACAGTTCACATTTCCGAGTTGTCTGAAGTCCCAAAAGATATTTGTCTTTTACCTAGGGAAGAGATTTTGGAGTGGATCATGGAAAATATTAGGAAAAAAACAGACAGACTCATCGCACATGATTCTTAGAAGTTTATTATGCAACTGAACATGTTAGTGTAGAATGAGGATCCCTGTGTTACCCATTCTCTACAGGAAAACACTGATGGTCTAACACAAGGATACTATACAACATGATGCATATAGGTAGCTGTACAATGATCTAGTGATTCAGAGTGCTCAGAATCTGAGTCTCCCTTGAGTTACATTCATATCTATTGCATGGAAGTTCATGGAATTATGCCAGCATAAAATTAGTCTGGAACCATAATCAGGCAGGGAGACTTTAATCAAGTTATATTTCAAATCAGTACTGAAATCTCTGCAACTAAAAAGTAGTTTTTTACAAAAACATTTCTCCATGTTAACACATATCTCTGCTTCTATAAATGTCTTCTGAAATTCCATTTGGATTATATATTGTGTGAGTTGTTGTGTATCACAGCCATCCTACACGATATATATTCTCACCTTCTTGTGATAGGGAGACAGGATTAGGGCTGCTTTTCCTTTTCTGGGCAGATTGTGACTTGCAAGCCACTGGTACACAAAGTATGTTTCCTCCACTTCTTGACAAACATCAATTTTCTTGATTCTTCCTGGTGAAGATTTGTGTTTTGACTGGAAAACCTTCATGCAACAAATATTGATGAATTGTGAATGTTTGGTTTTAAAAAGCATTGAACCTGGCAATATATTTTAATAGTATTATTTATGAGGAGGACGAGGATGCAACTGCAGAATTTAAAAGGCAGATGATTTTTCTGATACTGCTCATGGCTCTGTCCCACAACAATTGTGCCAGGATATCTGAAAAGCAGCAGTTTGGAGGGGGAGTATGAAATGGTGGTTGAAGTAAAGCGTGTGGGTTAACCAATATTTTACACTGTGAAACCACAGTCTGAGACTCTCAGGGAGAGACTGCAAAGGTTCCTTGGGGGGAAAACAATGCCAGAGGGACAAGTTTTCAAACTCCCAAACTGTCTCAGGGAGAAGGAAAATATCTGCTAAGGAGCAAGATAGATTTCTATGATTTAAAAGGTTACCCATTCAAAAGAAATGGGAAGAAATTGGTCTTAAATGACATCTAGCCCAAGCAGGAAAGATACACAGAGGGATCAGGAAACAAATAATTTGTTTCATTAGAATTGAACAATTCTTGTATGACTCAGAGTAAATAGTAATTGGTTTGTGAAATCTTTTGCAAAATCTCTGTGCAATTCTACTACAAACTGAAGAAGTTAATTTCCTATTCAGAGTTCCCACAAAACTGGAATTCTGGAAAAGGAGGTATTTGGGGTATGAGAAATTCAAAGTGGCATTTCTACTCCAGGGACATGAACTGCAAAGTCCTATGTTTTGAAGAGGATATAAAAAGTGATTCTGGGTGCACTACGGGCAGCAGAGAAGTTTAGGAAAAAGCCAAGGCTATCCTTCCTCAAACCACCATCCATGGAGCAAACAAGTCAGTGTCAGGGACATTCAGCAACAGAACAAAGTGGCATTAATAACAGAAAAACTGACAGGTTGATTGTGAAGAGCAAAATTATACAGTAACCCAGAATGTTACTAGTAGCCCAAGTATCTGTAATTGTGTGAAGATTGCTTCACTCAATTTTATTCAGATAACACCCATTCCTTTACGTATCTTCCTGAATCAATAAACAAACTATTTTTCACAGAGGAGCTGAAGAGAAACAAGCATCAGTTGTGGCCATTAATTTTATGAATGATTTGTTGGAAACTGCATTAAATGCCAACATCAGCCCACAAACGAGCTTTGAAATGTTCTTATTCCGAGCCTGTGCAGATGGGCAATTTGCTGTGTAATCAGTTTCCACAGCCACCTTTTCAATCAGGGTCACTTGTCTTATAATCATGCTCTTGTTTTGCAGGTTTATATTTCACACCATGTCAGAAATGCTGCATGTACAAGTCCAGTGACCAAAAAAGAGATAACTCAGAAAATAAGCAAGGTTATGCCCATAAGCACTTTGAACAGTGGTTTCAGCAAATGTAATACTCCGGGAGTGTCAATAAAAGAGAGAGATATAGCTGAAGAGGAGCTATCAGCAACCAGTAAGTGACAGAGTTTGAGATTATTATTCCAGCTATTCTATGAGACTTATACTTGTGTTGTAACCCAAATAAATTACAGTAAATTGCGTGGTATTCTTGTGTGCAATTAAAAAGGAGTCTCTTGTAAAAGTAGAATAGTGATACTGCAACTATGTAAATTTAGGACAATGCCATCCAGCACACTTTATGGCTCTCCTATCACTTAGACACCACACTGGAGAACACACAGAGATTAACCACCAAAATGATACCAAGATTAGAGTATAAAATATATGGGAAAATATCAGAGGAACTGAATTTATACAGAGATCACTCACTGGGGACATTACCAATATGTAGAAGTGCCTTTAATGAAGTAAGGGAATTCTTCACATTAGTACAAGAAGGTAGAACAAGAAGCAGCAGCCTCAAACAAAGGAAGGAAAAGTTTAGGTTAGATACCATGATTTTTTTCCTTAAAACAGGCAAGCTGGGTATTAAAATCAGCTGCCCATAGAGAGGCTATCTCCTTAAGATATGAGTGAGAGCAGATAGATCTTCATATGACAGGGGATAACAGAGCCTTGCAAGGTGGAGGTGTCAGTTTGAGCCCTGCCAACTCTCCCAAACAATAAGCTACCCCTGAAAGCAGTGGAGAGGGGTGGCACACGTGCTGCAACCCTCGAGCACTCATAGTGTGAGGAAACTCCAGAAGCTGCTTGCCTGAGAGGGATAACACTATCTCACCATCAACTCCTACTGCCTCCATAATGGTCAGGTGAGGCAGTGCCACACATTTCTGAGGAGTTAGATGACTCAGGAGTTTTCTTGCAGTCCTTTGTCCTTGATTCCAACTGGTCTACAAATGACATATCTTACTTAGTGTATAAAGACTAAGCTTATATTACTATTAATACACTCTGTGATGCAATAAAGCAGTGAAAGACCAGGAGGAATGAATAAAAAATTCCAAGTGAAAATGAAGATTCACATGTGGCACCCACACTGAAATTTCTCATGTAGGGATTTCAAAATACCTTAAAATAGCATAGGAAATTTGTGATAATCTAGGTTTGGGGGAATTTTTACTTAGAGTTGAGAATGGCCAGATTTGTTCCAAGTAATGAAAGAACATGTAAATAATCTCAAGAAGAGATGCAGATTTTTCCTACTGCTCTGCACTATTTTTTGGTTCCCTACAAAAACCTGAGGAGATTTGGTAAATTTTGTGTGTTCTTATATTAACGCCTATTACCTTAGCAAGAGCCTTTTCCCCCATCTTTTTTTTTTTTTTTCCCCACAAGTCTAGTTAAACAGAACTCAAAAGACCAAAGAAACAAAACTTCTGCTGTTGTAGAAACCTCTAGAAAGTATAACCCGGGGTGTCATTAAGGTCTGATACCTCAGAGGTAACAGCTTAACTGTGCCCCATTAGAAATCTTTCATTTGCAGCACACCTTTCTAATCCTGTTAGCTTGTAAAATACTGGACCCTAAATGGGCCGTTCTGTGTATGTTTTCTGTCCCTGGACTTGAGTTTGGTGTGTTTTTTGGAGGAGCTGATGAGGAATGAGGAAGCTTCCACTGTTACTTTGCTGGTTGCCATTTTTTTCCTAGTTGTTTTAACGGCAGCCTTTTTGAAGCCACTCTCGGAGGTTCAGTACACTAGAAAAGATTCAGGCAGAGAGAGTAACAGGCAGCATAGTGCAGGTGAGGCACTGAAAGACACACATAATATAATTTATCACATGAATTTAACCAGAGCTAGAGGGTATCTCTCTGCCAAGTGTGATTTGATTCATGTGGACACATACACGTGTACATGTGCACACACAGATGTGAGCATAAGCATGTGTGTATGACAGAAATTTCTTCTGTGCTTTGTACTGAGGGTATATGCTGGAAATGATGTATGAAATGAAATCCCCATGCTCATGGCATGCAGGGAATATCAGACAGAACTCCACAATCACTGCAGAGATGGGCTTTGCTATTGGCAGATCAAACGCAGCCAGAAGAGCAAACCAACCTGAAAGACTCTGGGGAAAACAAATATTTTTTTTTAAGTTATAAAATAGTGTTCCCACCCTTTTAATATAATTTCTCCCGTTTTATCTCCCTCTGGCATTCCCCTGGGCAGCCAGCTACATTAGCTAAAGCCTTAGAGAAATAAGAACCCTCCCCACACAGATTTCCCCTTAAAAGCCCTTCACAATGTGTTAAAATTACATTTTGAATAACACTTTCTAGCTTTTTTTATTAATTTTTAACATGTTTTTACCATCTGAGGTTTCTTCATAGCAACAGTAGTGGGCAGTCATATGGGAAAGAGGGGGTTGTCCTCTTTTCTCTTCCACACTCACCAGTACCACCATGCATTTGATGTTGCTTCTTTGAGAATCCAAAATAAAGTAAACCATCTCCCAGCTATGCCATGAATTGTAAGGGGTACCTGTGACAAAAGGAGTGGCTTCCCCAGGCTTTCCCATCGGCTATACCTGGGCCATAAGAAACCTTCCATGGGCAGGAGGAGGTATAGAGATGCCCTCTCCTGTGGTGGTGGGGTTTCCCTCCACCCATCACTGATGCTCAAGTGCACCTTTAGCATTTCCAGACTGCTCCGTACACGGTGGGATCATTTCGGCTTGGCTATACATTGCTGAAGAAGGACATTTATTTATAATACGCAGTGTAGGAAATTAGGCCATTGTATTTCTGCACAGGGGAAAGATTCATAAAAAGTCACACAGAATTATTCTTATATAAGTGACAATGACATCGTTGTAAGGAGGAAGCAGAACTTTATTTGTCTTACTTAAAATGATATATAGAGCACTTGTCTGTTTATTCCACTGCAAACAGCTTCTGCAAAAACAGCAGTAATTCCCTAGGGGGTTGTGCTGATAGTTATAAGTTACTTGAGCAAAATCTCTCAAGTGAGCTGCTGCCTTACAGGTAGCCATTACTCTAGATTCAAAGGGCTTTTTGTTCTTGTTGGTTGTTTGTTTGTTTTTTAAAATTATGTTCTCTGTAATAATGCTTTTTAAAATATAAATTGTGCCGTAAGACTGCTACTTTTCAAATGGGTAAGTATCTCTATCTAAATCAAAGGATGCACTGTCAAAGGAGAAACCAGTCAATAAATTGGCTTCATAATCAAATCTGGCTCAGGTTAAAGCAAAGTTAGTTTGATGGATTCAGCTGAAACCTAGTAAATAGCAGCCTACATAATTAAGCTTCTTTACCTCCATGTATTCTCCCTGGAAGCTTATGGGCATCTCTAAGGCACAAGAGTGACAATCAGCAGCTAAGCCGAGGAAATGAACAGGCAATATTGCCCACCCAGACATCATTCCTTACCCCCCATTGCCATTGTCTCACCTCTCAGAAGGATTAGTAGAATTTGTCTTCAATTCTTTGATGGGACTGCAACATCTTTCTCTAATTTAAGAATGGATTCTGGGTCTGAAAATCAAATAACTAATATTATTCAGCAGGCAAAATCAACACTGAAATTTGGTCTTGCTCTTTCTCATTTATGCAAGCTTATGAACCTATTGTCTATGACATCTCAGCCTTCAGCAGCACATTTGGAGGGTGTTTTTAAACAGATGACAGGAAGAAAAAAAAGTGGGATAAAAAAAGGCCTTGTAGTCCTCACAAACACTTTGCATTTTTTTCCAGCGGGGAGGAAAGAGAGTAATGAATTCTTTGATGAGGCCAAAAGGAATAGGAATTGGCACAGAAGCTGACATGGGCTTGCTCCATATTCTTATTATTAATTAATTGCAATCATCAAACTATTTCTCAAACTAACTCAGCTTTCTATAGCCCATTTTCATTCTTGTTTGATATTTTTCTGGTTGTTCAACAAGAAAATGAAAAATGCAAGGTCTGGGTTTCTTTTTAGTGTTTTAGTACCCAAAAAAAGAGGTTTTCAAAAGCTGAAAATATATGAAAATTGGCTTAATTTATTAATATGAAAAAAACCCCTAACAAACGAAACAAAATTAATCTCCAGGAAATTAATGTAAAGTTTCTAATTTACTTTGAGAAGTCATCATCATTTCTCCATTATTTTTGGTTCTTTGGTGACCCAGGGAAATTCTCTTTCACTATGACAAAACTTCTTTTTCCATAAAAAATGGTAATAATAATTACCTGCTTCACAGCAGTGTGGTAAGATTTAGTTAATTAGTGTTTTCAAAGTGCTTTGAGATCCTAGGATGGAAGATGCAATAGAAATGCAAAGTATTATTATTATTCAGAGTTAACAACCAAATTTCAACCATTTGCACTTATCCATCTTAACAGCATGTACTCAAGGGAGGAAAACACATAACTTGTCAGCAGACAGTCCTCTTAATGTGGGTTATAAAACCACCTTCTTGATTACCATCTGGAGTAACATTCACAAGTGAGGGATAGCAGATGTGTGTGCATGGAGAGATGCATCCCACTTTCCCAATTCATCGGACACATCAGTGTTGCCATACTGTATCCATCCAGCCCAGTACTACGCCTCTGATGCCAGCCAGCTCTTGATGCTTAAGGGCAAACGAGAGCCACTCTTACCTTTCCCTCCATCTCTACAGGAGAAAAACCAACAAACAACATAAGCAAACTCCCTTTCCTCGTTCTACTTCCCTCTTTCGTTGTTATTAAACAACGCAGCAGCCAACTGTGCAAAGCTTAACAGTGGATGAAAATGTCTTCCTGACCCCTGTGTGCAATTAGTTTCCTCCCAGGAGCATGAGATTTGATTATTTTTGCCGTTATCTGCGCTTGTACAGCCACAAGTGTTATTATCTCTTCTCCATTTTTCAGACAGTACTATTTTTTCCTCCCTTGAAGATTAGCCTGAACCTTCCAGAGTCCTTGCCACGAGGTGCCCCACGGTGCCCTCTGGAGCTGTGCTGCCTCCACAGCAGGAAGCAGCATCAGTGTGCAGTTGGCTTTCGCATCTCTTCTGGCCCCTTGGACCTCTCTAGAGGCCTGCAGGGCAAGGGTGGGGAATCCCTACAAGGATGTGGAGGCATAGGAACTTTGTGAATGATCTGTAGAACAGATAAAAATGGGTGGCATGACTTAATTTAATTCTGCTGGGACTCTGATGCCATCTTGCCCCTTTTTAGAAGATTAGGTGTTGGGCACATGAAAAGACCAACTCTGCAACTCTTGCCTGTGGAAAGCCAGTGCTGAGCATGGGTGATTTAGTGGAATACTAAATGCATGGCCCTGGTGCCATTTTATTTGCATGCCTTGGGTGGGAACAAATTGAAAGCAATCCTGCCCTCAGGATAGAAACAGCAACCCTCCCGAACACCACACAGTGTGCTAAAGGGTCCACCCAAGAAAGCAGCATGGGTGGAGAGCAAGCATGCATGGCTGCTAAGGATGGCATAGGCTGTATCCTCAGAAAGGCTTGTGCAGTGTTACCCAGATTCGTGTTCCATGCAGGAATTCCCAGAGGTGCTGTGACCCAGAGGTGTTGTGTCCCAGATGCCATGCTCTTCATGGCTGCTCTCTCTGCTGCTCTATGTTTTATGGGCAAGTGGGGCCAACAAAACAACACCCTCATTTAGAGGGAGCTGTTCTGCTGACACTGGCGGGCTTTGGATCAGGCCCCTGCTCTAACTTAGACACTGACATTTTCAAACTTGGCAGTGGAAGTGCCAGAATACTTAACCAAATGCCAAAGAACTACTGTAAAAAGTTCACTAACAAAATATTTATTAAATGATCCACTTCCTTAATTTACTTTCAAATTGCAGTAAAGTGAAAAAGATTTATAGGTGACAGAAAACAACATTAAAGTCAACCAAATGCACAAAAGCCTCTGGATGCCCAGAATGCCGCTTGGGCTAGTGACAGGCCATTTTAAGTCAGTGAACCTGCTTTGTTGCAATGTTCTCAAAAAGCGGGAGAAAAGCCCATTTTGGCCAAGCAGGTCTCTTTGTACTGCCACGTGGTTTTTTCGGTGGTCAGCCAGGGTTCAACGGAGCATGGTGTATCTATCACTGCCATGGTTAATCCTATCATTAGAAGATATAAACAGCCTTCTCCCACATTAGCAATGTTTACCTCATATTGCTCTAGCATTCATTTTCACTAATATGATACAAAAGTGTAATGATGTATAAGTGTTTTTTAATGTTAAGTAAGTGAAAACAGGTGGGTAATTTACCACTGGCTCTATACAGATTGGAGCTGGCATTTCAGAAGGAATACTGTGGACTCTTTCTTCTCTGTTTTTAATATATAATTTGTTTTATTTTCCCAGTGTCTGCTTTTATTGTTTATAGTTTGTGCCACTAAGTCAGAGCTGTAAGTGCCACCATTATTTTGGAGCCAGCAGAATGAAATGTTTGTTTAGAAAGCTTTCAGTTAGCCACAGGATGAGTGGCTTTGATGTGGAAGCAGGTATTCTTTACTTGTATTTGTGTTAAGACTAAATGTTTTGTTTGTGTAAATTACCTGGGACCTGTGCTCCTGGGGCATGATCTCTCTTGGAAGAATAAGCCCTAAAATGGACCAGCATTCTCTGTGTTATAAGAGAGAGGACGAGCAGGTTTCACATCAAATTTACTGGATGTCCCATTTTTACTTTCAATGTGGAGTACATTCTTATTCATTCTTTCCTGTAAATATACTAGCACCCAGAAACACAAATAAAAGATATCACTCCATGGGAAAAATATATGTATATATCAATACATGGACAGAGAGAGTTTTGACCCAGCAACCAGAGTGTCCACACGTGGATGGTCACCTACATAACCAACGGGCAGGGGCTCAGGAAGCAGTGAAGTCAATGGGCTTTGCAGGGTCACGCAGGTCAGACCTCACAGGGAGATCCAGTGCTCCCACATCCGCTCCACTGTACCACACAGCTTCTCATGAGCAGGATCGGGCCTCATTTCCACTTCAAGGCAGCTTTGACTCCCAAGCAAGTGTTGTGAGATTATTTCTTTTTGTCTGCTCTTTTTTTTAGAATTCCTTTATTTGAAACATTTTCCTTAGTAGTAATTGCTACTAAAATTTCACAGAACATTTGCAAAAGTGACAGCCTAATTCTAGAAAATTTGAAACAGTTAAAAGGCATTTGTAGAGAATTTTGGTGCTGAAAAGCTTTGTTGGCGAAGTTGTGCTCACTGAAGTTAGCTAGGTAATTTTTGCAAATCAGAGAACTTATTGAGTACACTCTGCTCCCATGCATTTTCTTGCTATATTTGGCATAACTGGAGGAAAAATTGTATATCAGAGATTCTGTTTTAAGGCACCAAATGGGGATTTCAAAGACTTTAGAAATGGCATTGAAAGTATCGCTTAAGATTAAGAAATTTCCAGTGAAAACCCTATTGAAAAAAAGAATCTGGTAGATTAAACCCATTATTCACATTTGCTTTTACACTTAATCAGGGTGCTAATTAGCACCCGATGTGGCAAAAAATGTTGGCATTTTATTTCCAAGGTGGGCTGCTGCTCTGTGGGAGTTGAAGGAGTCCCCCCACGAGGGGTTTCTCTCAGCCTTCTCTGGGGAAGAATGTGTGCCCACAGCAAGTGTGTGCACATCTGCTCTCGAAAGCTCACCGGCAAAGGGGGCAACTAAACCTGCCATGTGTTAGCATGACCATGGGTACTCAAATCATCTATCCTTTTAGGATAGTGGAAAAGGATGCACAGCTCTGTCGGGCTGGTGGGGGCTACAGGTATTAGCCAGTCCATGAGCCTGTGCATGGAGCTGTCAGGGGCAAGGACCGCCATCCTCGCTCCCAGCACAGCTAATAACTCCGTTCCATTCCCAGCCCTCTCCTTCCTTTCCTCCGGGCTGTAGCCTTTCTTTGTTATTTTCCTCTGGGTCTGCAATTTTTCCCGGTTAGCCACAGACAGTATATAAAACACATTTTACTAAAGTTCTTCCAACAAAAACTTCATTGAAACAACTTTTAAAGTTGTGAAAAAAATAACAGGAAATTCACACTTAGGCCCTTGAGGATGAAACATGACATATGTCTTCCAACACATAGGCACAATGGGGTGCACTATAAAAGTAAATAAGGATCACACCATGGTGCCTAGCTGTTGGAGGACATGCCTTTTGCCATTAAGTTATCATTTCCTTACTTTTTTGTCCAAACTCCCATGTACTTTTAATGGTTGACTCCAGCGACTAAATTAATCTTCTTTCTTTTATTTTAATAAAACAATGTGTGACCTGCCTTAAGGTTAGAGACTAAAAATTAGTGCAAGCATTAACATTTAATATACCAACCAAAATGAAGATTTACATTGCAAACGGATAGGCAGTCTAAATTTAGGCTGCTCACAAAATGAGGCTATACACAAATGTATTTCATTAATTATATATGTCTAGCAGAACTTAAATACAGCCAACATTTATGCACACTGAGTACATGTGCCAAAAATGTTATAGTCTTGCCGGGGTGAATGCAGTTTTAATTTGCATGTGCAGTGTATTTTTTTCAATAAAAAGGGGAAAATTCCCTATAATCTGCACATGTTTTCATTCTCCATTTAAAATATTGGCAAAGAAGATCTTCATAGTAATAATCATAGACTTCAATATTTATATCCAAGATGCATTTCATTCATCTGAATGCTTCCCTTGTGAAATATTAGCACCCATTTGGAATATTTTCATTCTCCAAAATGATCAGCTCTTGGGATTTCCTTCCCTTTGAGGGTTCTGTTGTATTTTTAAGGCCAAGTCATTACTCAGAACATGATAGCGAGGTAGAAACATCATTAACACCATGTTCTCCCACATGAAAAAAGTCACATTACTTATTACTGGAACACATTTGTGAATTTTGTTTTAAGAGACCCATTTACAGATGAAAGTGTGCACCCCAAGAGCCTCAGGCTTCTGCAGGAAAGCCAGTGTCAGTAAGAGAAGATACCTCCTCCTGGCTCTGCGGGGATTTGTTGCACCTTGCCATTCCTGCAAAACCCAAGTCTTTACATGCCCCATATTTTCACCCAATAGTGAAACAGCAGCCTAGCCTTGAGCTGAACTGAGGCACTAGAGGATGACCATTGCTGTCATATTAAAAAAAGGTCACATTCCTACCTGACCATGTCTGTTTTCACATTGGAAGAGATTAGCTGTTGAACCAGTAATCTGTTGCTGGTTTTGGGGTACTTATCCTGATTGCTGGGCTGGGGGTAGGTGTGTTGCATTTGTAATTTATCTGATTTCCATGTCTGAGTCTGATCTGCAAAGGGATATACCCTTTCACTCATCTGGGGATTCAGGGCTAGAAAGGAAGGTAACTGACAACCTCAACTAAAGTGGAACATAAATATATGTCTGAATTGTGGAGTAAACAGCTGCTGAGTGATTAAAAACTAAGTAAAGCTGAACCACTTAATCAGTTTTTAAAGCTGTTTGTTGCAAGCATCCTGCAAAGTGACAGATTTTTTCTGCTATATAACAAAGCATAAAATGAAAGTAGCCTTTCTTACTTCATGACAGCTTAAAAGTGCTGTGCTGTCTTTTTTTTTGTCTCAGACTCTGGAGTGGTGTCACTTCAGGAGAATAGCTGTGCCCAGGAGAGACCAGCTTGTGAGAGGGACCCATCTCCTCTTGAATGGCATGCTGCATTGCAGAGATGAGACTGACTCTTCAGCAAAGGAAACTGGAGGTTAAATATTGGCAATTAAAGATTCTTAGGGTCAAGTGTTTATGGAAAAGGATGTTTTGCAAGAGTGTGTCCAAAAAGAGGGATGCTCAGGGCAGACAATGCTTCCAGTGATGAACACAAAACTCCTGAAAGCCACCCCACATGTGACTACTGCCCCTGGGCCAGCGTCTGCTATAAGCAGCAGATTGCAGCCTAGCCCTGAATGGAAACTGTAAATATACTTCCTGTGCTACCCAGGAAAGTCCTAATACCCTTTCTAGTTTATGTACAGAGGCACCAGATCTCTCATAACTGAAGTATAAAGGGTCAGAAGAAAGTTTCCCATCAAAACTGAGAAATACTAGACACAAGCTTTACCACAGTCAATCTGAGAGATGTTTATCTATATCTAGAATCCTTTCTATTACAAGTTCTTTTTATTCATTCCTCAGAAATTTTGTGAGAAGAAAAGACTTACAGACCTGGTTCTTTGTCTCTCAGGTTAGTGCAAGACACTGTCCACCAAGGGAGAAAAAGCTGTCTTCTGTCTTTGAAGAATGGGACCACTTCCTCACAGGAAAAGAATGATGCCACTGCTTTATAATTAGGCTGTCAAAAGAAAGCAGAGGTCACCAGATAAGGAAGGAAACCTTACTCTCCACCCTTGCAAGAGCAACGCAGATGCAGGCGCCAGGTCTGAGCAGCATCTCCTTATAGTTTTGGCCAACTCCAGAGTAGCTCTCATGTGGTATCTGCAGAGGAAATGAATGTGTCGAGGAAAGTGGTTAGATCTCAAAAGCAAAAGGTTTGCTGTTCTTATGTGAAGTTGTTTCTTGGGAAAGAGATAGGCAGAGCAGCTGAAATTTCAGAAGGAGAATCGTGGGACATGAAGAGTCCTTTTTGAAACTACCTGGAAGCCAAGACACTGGGAGCCAATCATTGACATTTCTCTCTTATTGCTAGCAGATGTGCAGCAAGGCTTGGTTTGACAAAGGGATGAGCATGACATAAAGTAATGGGAAAGTGTCCAAAGGAATTTGGAGAGGCATTTGGAGCTGGAGTGACATGACACTTTCTGTTTAAGAGGAGTTTTGATCAGAATCATATCTGAATCAGACTTCAGGGCTGATATTTGAAAAAGTTTGGAATTCTATTTTAAAGTTTTGATTCAAATCAGCTCCAGGTCTGAACAAGAACACATCAAGAAGTTTTACTCAGAAAAACTGATGAGTTTCATGCTGAATCTGCAGTGCTGCATGCTACCAATTCTGTAATACCATCTTTTAAACCTGGGGCATCTTTCTGACTGATTGACAAACCTTCTACCCTCTCCTTTGAGCCTCTCCTTCAGACAAATCTCCACTTCCCTTTTACAAGAGTTAAGCAATAGCAAGTTGGGGAAATAGAGAGGTAAAGGGAATATTCAATACATGTAACTGGACCTCTCACAAAACTTTTTGCACATACACCTGAAGAGTAATATGCTCACAGACTTTCATGCATTACTCATCTGCCTAAAGTGTCTTCCTTCTACATGTTAGCAATCTAGCTTGGTGACTAAGGGTTTTCTGCTGTTTTGTAACAACTGGATAGGAGGACTATTAGAAGCACGGGACTTGCACAGCATAGCAGCCTGTCAGAGAAGACTCAAAGTGGAACTGGGCTCTAGATGTCACAGTCCTCCTGAATGGAAGAGCTGGGTCTCTGAGAGGGTGGGAACAAAGATGCTTTTCCAGTGCATCTTGCAAGTGTGGCATGAATTGCTGAATTGGAGGGGCAGAATATGCTTCTGCTCCTTTGCTTGCATATGTGGCATGGAAAGGGCTTTACTGCAACCACTCCCCCATGCTTCTCAAAATCAGCTGCTTTGCAAGGCAATCCCTGCTCACTCAGCCTCTGCCTGATTTATCTATGCTTAGAGAATAGGGTAGGTCTCCCTGCTTTTAGCTCCTTCTCATCCTTCTGTGGTGCTGGGGTGGCTTCTTCATGCCCTTGCTGTAGTCCCAGAACTTTAACAGCCTGGTCTCTGCTGGGTGCTTTCTCAGAGGTGATTAGTCACTCCACACTGCCGGCCTCTCCTTCCCACCCCTCTGCCCAGCTTCACAGCTGTCTCTCTGTGCTGCTCACAGACTCTTCTGTCATCTCGGTATTTTATCTCTTTCTGCACGAGCTAACTGGTTATGAAGAACCCCTGCTGCTCTTTCCTGCCCCAGAACTGGATTTTCTAGGGCACACCTCTGACCTCAAGTTGTTTATGGGTGAAAGAGTTGGTCCTGCTGGATATTTGGCTTTTCTCCCAAGAAGACATACTTTGCCTGTGACCTTTTTTCTAAAGAGTTGTCAATTTTTGCATCAACATGCAGCTCTTATATGGTTCTTCAGGTAGAGTGGGATGAGCACAGCAGCCCCAGCTGGTCTGACTGCATCCCAAGCATAGTAAGGTAGCACTATGACTGCTTCTTAAAATTGCAAAATAAATAAGAAATAGGGAAATTATATTGACCTCACAGTCAATGTCCCTTTCATGAACTGAATCTCTGTGTTTATAACGCAGTACACAGCTTGTCACTATAAATATCTCGGTGATCCAGTATGAAAACAGCATACATGAGAGACGTGAGGATTTTGTCTTCCTTGTAGCTCACCAAGAAGGTATAATTTACAATGAGAGCAGCATTGTCATACATTTAAAGCAGGCAGTCCTTGTAGTCAGCGAGTTGTGGTGGTAAAATATGAGTGCTGCCTCAATATTCTCCATGGAGCCAGTACGAAGGCTGCAGCCCCAACTCACACAGCAGGGACAGTGAGCATGGGAGGCAGGAGGGAAGCAGCACAGCATTGCCGTGTCTGTCCTTGGACTAGACCAGCATTCACAATCCCTTTTGTATTCTCTCTTTCAGTCCCTGAGAGTTGCTTGAAGTTTTAGGAGGGAGGTGTTGGGATTGATGTGGCTGCAATAGCAGCTATGTGTGCTGCGTATTAAAGAACCTGTTATCATAGATACCTCGGGTTTTGTTGCTACCATAAGTGCTCTTTCACGAAGAGTTATTGCTGTTTACAGGCCTTGCATATAGAGTTTTAGGTCATTGATGGTCTTCTTTAGAAGTCATAAAGGACAACTTTGAATAATGACAAATTACAGCACTGTCATTCCTATTTCAGCACTATGTTAATTGTCTATAACATGGTGAGAGTCTCTGATAACAGCCTTTCAAACACTTAAAAATATTCATTTTGGTTTTTGGGAGCTTCTCACTGAAAAGGTGTGCCTTCATGGACATCCTTAGGAGAAACCTTGTAACTTTGTTGTTGCCTTAGTTTGTATTTGGACATAAAGCTAAGAAGATTAAACTACGCACAGGCTGCCACTACACACAGATTTAAGGCTGGAAAAATAATCACTGACTTGTTAAAAAGCTTATTTCAATTTCACAAACAGGAGACCCGGGATATATTATTTCTTTCTGGAGCTCCTTTCCAAGCTCCCATGCAGATAAAGCAACTTGGTCTCACACTGGAGGACAGGTGAAAATTTGTTTTTGCCTGCAGCAGCTGGATTGTGAGCTCAATATTAGGAGGCCTGTATTAAAAGTGCTTGCACAGCAGTGCTAATCTTGGGGGGAGGTTTCAGAGAGGGCTGGGGAGGCAAACTGCAGAAAACTAATATAAAGAGAAACTCACCTAGAAATTACTGTTTAACACTTTCAGAGTTCTGGATAGCCATAAAGGTCAGACTCTAAAGGAGGAATCTTCCCTTTGGAGAAAAGACCTGAATCTCTCAGGGTAAAGACACTGAGACCTGCAGAGTAATGCACCTGGAGGGAGCCTGGAGCAGGACAGCAGGCCAAGGGAAACCTGTCCCCCCAGCAAGGATGCTGGTGCACAGGGCAGCTGTGTCACTCTTACCTAGCAACAGTCTAAAGTACTAATGTCCACAGTGTCTCTTCAAACACTCTCATTTCTTATCCTGTGCTCTGGACCATTTTTATTTAGAACTACCGAGAAAGGCAAAGAAAATACATTAAATACTTAAAACTTACTGAGCTGCAGAGGAAAATACCATCGATGAACAACATATTCTTTTTTTGTTCCACATGTGTTTGTCTTGCTTATTTTGACCATAGGTATCTTTGCAGCAAGTCCCCTCTGCTAATTTGTGTTGACATTTCCTCATAAAAAGCCACTTTTTTGTCCACTGAAATTTAAACATTTTCTTTACTATATGCAGCTAGGAATGAAAAAGAGAAAGGTGTGTTCTCACAACTTTTGGTCTAGTTAGCATCACACAGGAATTTGCTAGATCAAAGCCAATTCAATGTTCTTCCTTCAAATTTTTAGTCTATTTCAGTACAGATGCTGCAATGTGAGCAGAATTCAGTGGGACACAGTGGGAACTTAAAAGATGAGAGGCTGGAAAAATTAATTCTATCTTGGCAGAGAAGGTCTGATGGAATCTTTATACCCTCAGGTATTCCAGGAAAATTGAGATTCATCCCACCTGACTGTTAGCACTTTTGTTGTAGACACTCACCTCTGCCTATCTAAGCACCCTTTGGAGTTAAAGGAAGAAAAAGGCATTTTCTCCTAAGACTTAGATTAGATATTTAGAGGAAATTATTTACTCAGATGGTGGTGAGGCACTAAAACAAATTGTCCAGAGAAGTCGTGGATGCCTCATCCCTGGAAGTGTTCAAGGCCAGGATGGATTTGGTCCTGGGCAACCCCGTCTAGTGGGTGGCATCCCTGCATGGCAGAGGGCTTGGAACTAGATGATCTTTAAGGTCCCTTCCAATCCAAACCATTATATGATTTTATGACTTCAACAGTATGGCTCGTCACCCCTGTTTTTGACATCTATCTTAGGAACTACAATTTGGATCTTTTTTTTTTTTCTTCTCACAAAGTAGATCTACATGTGTAGTTCAGGTCTAGATATTGAGTCTGGAATACCAAAAGTTGAACAGAGAAGTGTAACTTCAATAACGTATGTACCAGCCCCTGTATAATTTGGAAAAACATGTGTGTGTTTTGGGAGGTAAGGCTTTGGAAGATAAACCACTATATCAGTCTATATGACCACTGTGAGGATGCTACAGATGTGACTGTGCAAATAGTGATCCTGTTAATAAAGAGAAGGTTTATTCCTACTGACATGGAATCCATATGGTACACCAATATGATGCCAGTGAGATCCACAGGACACAAGGAAATGTGATTAACTGCTAAACACAATAACCTGGAAGAGAAACAAAAGAGCTTCACAGTCCATGCTCCAGAATTATCTTGGCATTGTTCATTAGAACAATGACCCCTCTGATGTTACACAGACTTTGATGACATCCATAATCTCTTGTACTGTCCCTCAGTCCACAACAAGTTACAGTTGTTGTTTTTCTGCTATTGTATCTATAACATGCTGCAATGTGGTGTAAAAACTTTCAGCCTGAGCGAAGCAGATGTTTTGTTGATCCTTCTGGATGAGCTGTCAATTGCAGGCATGAGCCTCTGCTCTTAAAAAAGGCTGGACAAAATGATACAGTTAATTCCTTCAATGGTCCTAGATCCTAATGTTCATAGTTGATGAAGGAGAGGACAGATACCAACCAAATATTGCCTTCATGGTCCAGCATAAACATTGTGTCAGGCAGTGCTCACACCAGGAAAAAAACCTCAGGCTATGAACAGCAGGAAGGGGATAAATAATCATGCAATGTCAGAATGTGTCAACTCCCAGAAGAGGAAGAAAATAGCAATGCTTACAGAGTCTAAGGGCATGGAGCTGCCCAGTGGAGAGAAGGCTGTCTACCAACAGGCTGTTGACAGATTTGGAGCCTCAATAACCACACATGGCAGAAGAAAGAAACTAGCCATTTGCAGCTATGCTATTAGACTGATGGCCAATTAGATCCCAGCTGGATTGTATAACAGCTGCAAGATATTTCCAACAACACTGATAAGTTGTGATATTAGGCAGAAGAAGTATGACCATGTGCTGGCAACATACAGTCTAAACCATTTTGACATCAGTGGGAAATGTGCATTGCTGAAGAGAAACCAATAAACATGAGCCATTATCACTTGACTTTTTTTAAACAATATGCTGGGGGAAAGGGGAAGGAGGTCACCCACTGCTGGGTCACTGGTAGAGCAGTGGCTTAATCACGGCATAACACCAAAATGCAATTGAGAGAGGAGGCATGGCCCAAACCAGTGTTCTAGCAGCTGATAGGACATTTGTCCCAGATCACAGCAGCTTGAGGGCAATATGAAATTAGATCTTCAAGGGAAACCCCTGGAAAATGCAAAAACACAGGATCCCATGGACTCTGATTGAGTTTCTGTAGAAGGAAGCAGTGACACCACAGAAACGTTTCTGTACGGCCACTAAGACTAGCAGAGCACAAATCAGCAGTCTTGGGATGATGCAGACACTCAGAGACAAAAGGAAAGAAACTCTTGGGAAAAAGTCACTCTTCGTTACCCTCTGCTGAGAATAATGTCTGAGTTATCAAAGGTGAAAGTGTTACCATTGGTCCAGTCAGAAGCCAGCTCTGGCACACTCTTGGGGAAATGAGAGTGAGGGTATCCATTCACCTCACTACCTGACCAGCTTTTGTTCACTTTTTGGCAGGAAGTTATAAGACAAGACCTCTGTAGACAAGTAAATGGGTCTAGAGCACTTCCAATATGAACTGTACAGAAGTTCTAAGAATGAATAGTCTGAAGGAGGTTCCAGAAAATCACTATATGTCCATGTGACTGTAATGTTAACAGAAATTGCTTCATCTCCATTATCAGATCTCTTGTCAAAAATCAGCTTAATTTTACAGTGTGAACGTTTTATGTGGTGTTACTGAGCCAGCAACACATGGGACAAGCTAACCTAATAGGTTATACATTAAATGAGTGTAAACATTTTTTCTGACTTCCAGTACACAAGTTTCCAAACAGTGATGTGTGGTAGAAATAACAGGTTACACTTTATTAGTTCTTTCCTTTTTTCTCAGCTGCTGAATTTCATTAAAAGATGGCTAAAATACATTAATTACTTCCCTAATATTCCTGTAATTGCTATTGCGTTGCCACAGGGAGGATATATGATAGGAAGTGGAAGAGGAGGTGATCTTTTTGGATGGGAGAATAGGAAGGGAAGTGTTCATGAGTCAGTCCTATTAAGATGTGATCCCAGATGATAAAGAGGTTTAAGGACACCTGCTGCTTTAGCACATCTCTGTGTTTTCATTGTTGTAGCTAGAGAATGAACTGCCAGGCTCACAGAGAGGCTGCGTTGTTGCTGAGCTAGTCCCTTGCTTTGACCAGTTTTACAGCTTTTTAACATTGTTGAATTCAGCAGAACTGCCCCTGATTTCCACGAGCATAAAGGAAAGGGGACTTTGTCACCCTCCTTCTATGAAAACTGAGGTCCAGTATTACCTTTCAGTGCCAATTTTGTATTTTTCAGAAGGCAGAAACATAAAGCCACTGTAACACAGGAGGCAACAACCTTCCTGTGGCATCAGCTGTCAACATCAAATATTCTGTCTCTCCTTACTAGTTTGTACCTCTCCACTCACTCCAGGAAGAGCTACCTTTCTCCTGACTAGTTGCAGGGCTGGACTGTATAGGCATCTACCAAAGATCTCAATGTGTGCTGTTCAGCATCAAGGCAGCAGCTCACACTGCTGTCTCCTGACATTCACAGGTGTGGTGCAGCCTTCTCGCTCGGTGTGTCATGCTGCTGGTGGGTTGCAGAAGCTGCAGTCCTGAGGTGGGTCATTCCAAAATAAATCCTTAGCCTCATCCAAGCAGAACTTGGGTGAAAGAGTTCATAAAAGTCTGAAAATTCTCCTGTTAGCACACAAATGATCATTATTGTAGTTGTAAGGTGCTTTTTCTGGAAAGTGATGATAATAAGCCTTTACTGAACATTGACAAGAGAAAAATCCTTGCCTATCTGTATCCTGTTTATTAAATATACATGTAAGCAAATTTTTAAAAACTTTCCCCCCTTTCCCAATACATTTATTTCTGATAGCCATGTTGAGTTCTGATGGTGATAAAAATACAGCTCATTGTAGCTTTTTTTGCATGTGTACAAAGTGTAGATGTGCTGAATCTGCTCCTTTCACTTCTCTCACCAGCCTGCTGCATCTTTGTATGTGGTGAGCTCCTTGGAACAGGAGCTCTCTCTGTAGTAACAACTGTGTATCACTTATTTAAAAAAAGGATTCATTAAGTAACACAGTTAGGATATAATATCAAATAATAGGGGCAACCTTAGGTGATCTTGCACCTCCAGGACTTTCCTCTCAACCTGTGTTTCAGCTCATGATGTTAAAGTGTCTGGGACTCCACCCATTGCCATAACTCTAAGACAAGGCCTTGTTACTCATAAATTAATGTATAGATAACAGCTATTTTAGTTGCAATATAAGACTACCAAAACTGCTTTAGAAATTTAGACATATCTCAGAAACAGGACAGTTTTGAAAGTCCTGCCTTATTGAAGTCTTGTTGTTGTGGTTTTGTTTGTTTGTAGTTCTTTCAAAACTAATATTTCTAACATTCTGGGCACGCTACTCTTACCATGTGTGTATAGAGACCAACGTAATAGTAGGGCCTCTTCTTGTTGAAAAATACTGGGCACAACTCAGCAAACAATAAACGTAAGGAAAATCATACCAGTAAGTGGATGCCCACAATCAGATAATTTTTAATTTATTTTTTTTTAAATCAATTATGTTGGAAAAGACCTCTGAAATCACTGAGTCCAACTTATGACCCAACACTACCATGTCAACTAGACCATGACACTAAGTGCCACATCCAGTCTTTCCTTAAACACCTTCTGGGATGATGACTCAACCACCACCCTGAGCACTCTGTTTCAATATCTAACATGAGAAGAAATTCCTCCTAATGTCCAACCTAAAACTCCTCTGGTGCAGCTTAAAATTGTAAGTCAGTTCCACTTGTGACCCTCAGCTGCAGCTCAGACAGTGTTTTTTATGCTGTGGCTTCAGAAGGATCAGGGAAGGGCTCTTAGGGCACATGACTGAGCTCAAAGGCCAGACATCTCTTTCTGGTGGGCAAGTGTCAAGGTTTGGAAAGGAGAGCAGTGACCTGGAAGAGGACCCCAGATTTCCACCTGATTCTCACAGCTGAAAACAGGACAGCTTTTGAAGCTTTTCACTGTCACTCATTATAATATTGAGGTATGGTTTGATTCACTTCCAAATCAAACAGAATAGTAATATTCTAGAAATTAATAAATGAGAGATTGAGGGATGTTTTTTGGCAAAATACTGTGCATACCTATTGCATGGCATAAATAATACATTGTGATAATTAATAACGATAAATAATAAATAATGCAGTCAGTTGTAGCACTAGGGACTGTGACTAGACCTACATTTATAAAAGTTGAATTTCTAAGCTAAAAGGATAGTATTTCAAGCACTAAACTGCGGCACTTTGTATTATTGCACAATTCAGATAATTTTATAGTTCAAGTAAAGATATTTGACCACAGATCTTGCTTTTAAGCACACAATTACAAATTACATCAATGACATTTACATCCTTGCAAACCTTCGAGCATCACATTTACATGTCTCAAATCAATTCCAGTGACCTAAACTGCTCCCACAATGCAGGAATGGGCATACAATTGCACCAATT
This sequence comes from Acropternis orthonyx, assembly GCA_035583155.1. Classification (NCBI taxonomy): domain Eukaryota; kingdom Metazoa; phylum Chordata; class Aves; order Passeriformes; family Rhinocryptidae; genus Acropternis; species Acropternis orthonyx. Next base: position 106,652,060 of record JAWWEU010000081.1, read on the forward strand.
ATCACGTGTGCCCTTAGAAATAGGAGCACAAAAAGTAAGAACTGATGTAGCTCAAAAGCACCTGCAAAGCATTTCAAAAGTTGTCATTACAGAAAATGTACTTAATATTTACCATCCTATAATATTCATAGAGGCATTGTATTGCCTGTTCTCTTTCACTGAACTCATTTATTGGTCCTGCATATTAGCCCCCATTCTAATTGGAAATGGGAGAGCTGATTGACAGTTCATTGAACCAGATACTACTTAAGGGAGAAATTGAAGAGGTTAATTATAATATCTCTTACTGCTTTAGTATTTCAGTGAGCCACGGTGTAAATATAACGTAAGCCTAGCATGAGAACCAATATTTTCCTGACACCTCCCCAAGCAGGCACTCTAGATTTTATGATGCTGAAGAGTCAGGGAATTCAGACCCTATTCCTCTGTATAGCAAAACAGGGACTTTCAAACAGAAAAATAAATTTGTTGGCTTTAACAATATATATTTTTGGTTAACTTAGCAGTTTCAAAAGTCCCTGCTTTCCCATGAATTCAAATGGGAGCTGCAGTCGCCGAGTTCTGCTCTGCTGCAGACTGTCATGTTGGCAATCTGTAAGTCATTTATTTATTATTTTTCACTGTAAGTGCAGCACCTTTTTCAGTGATTTGATTTTTTAATCAATTATATATAGTGGTTAGAATGGCTGTTGTATTCCACTGCTATTTCATTTAAAGATACATTGCTTGGGCTTCCATTCAGCCAAGTACTTAGGCAGGTACCCAACTTAAAGTGCAGCACCATCCGCATTGAGTCATCTGTTTTAAATTAGGCACTTTAGCTGAACCGGGACTTTAATTAGGTAGTTTTAAGGACTCCTTTTCCTTCTGTCATGAGGCATAACCCACTGTCATCAATAGAAAGTTTGCTTGAGTGCGGACTGTTCCTGTATTTCCAAAGCATAGATCTCCCCAGTGATGCTGTTTTATCATGTGTTTTTATCACTCTATCCCTAATGTCTTTCACTGCACAAGAAGAAGAGAAATGAAAAGAAAAATGTAGACAGGAAGGTGGCAATTTAGGGACTGTGTGTCTGTGTGACAGGCATCCTAAAGGAGACAAAAGAAAACCATTTAGGAAGTCCTGTGCAGACACTGCTCAAACACAAGACCACCCCACTGCAGGTAAGAAATGAGAAATTTTGAGGGCTACTGAGCACTGACTCTTCACAGTGGATCAACACTCAAAGTTATTTAGCACAGGTGTTGCTGTAATAGTGACACACTGATAAAATTCCGTGTTTGCTGGCCCTCCCACCTGTGCAGTGGTCTGGTATTAGTATGCTGGGGATGTAATGAAAACCATAGCATCAGCTGGGCTGTGTCAAACCCTGATTTTTCCTGGTCTTGTGCACGCTTCTCTCCTCCTCTGGGCATTAGTCTGTACATTTGCAGCTTATACACATGTTTTGAAGAGATTCAGATTGTTATTGTTGATCACTGTGTATGTAGTATCTCTACAGAGCCAGGAAGTTCTTTTTTTTCTGCATTTGTATGGTATGAACTCTTTTTTCAATCCCAGCTCCAAGGATTCCAGCTGAGGGGGGTAGTGGATGCATGTTGTACAGGCGAGAAACATGAGAGGTAGATTTCTGTACAGGCCGAGAACCTGGGATGTTTGTGGAGAAGGGAAGCTCAAATTTCTGTTTCTTTCATGCAGCAATTGACACTGCATCCCTTGGTCTTTGACCCAAGGTCTCTGATATCCCTTTACACAGACATGTAATGGGGCAGGGGAGGGAGGAAGAGGACCTGAAAGAAAGGAGGGAGGGAGGGATGGAAGAAGGAAATATTTGAGATTTTTGAGAGAAAGTAATAATTTTATGACACCTACTGCTACCCTCAGGAAAAGTCTACAAGTGATGGGTTACTTTACATCCAGCAAACTTCAAAGAGCAAACTTTAAACTAAATACGCATCAGGAACTTTGTCTGAGTTTAGTTTCATTACATTAATCAATCAGACATGCTGAGAGAAAATGATGGTTTGCACTATTGTCACCAAGCGGACATTCCCCGGGATTAAAGGTTTCTTGCTCCTGTTCCAGCCTTGAGAAGAGATCAGTGACTGCCCCATGGATAGAAGGGCAACTGGACAGACATTACATGTTCTCTAATGCAGGACTGGCTTGTCAAAAATTGAATAAGCCACCCTCACTCCAAGCTAAAGTTCCCAGAGAGGAAAGGGCAGAATCACTCAAGAAAGCTTTGTAGGAAGCACCTCAGCTTTGACAGCAGCAGTGCAGGATGTACACAGCTCTTGACTTGGCTGGACGCTGCCTGGCCCTGCTGCTGTGTGTTGAGGTCTCGTAACCCCACTCTCCAGTGGTCGTGGATCTGCCCTTATTCTGTGCAGCACCACACTGGATGACCCTACAAGCCCAGCACAGTTAATCTGCCACCCACTTCATTGCTATGTGGACACTCCAGAGCTGATCATAATCTAATACCGTTTTTATAAAACAGAATTTTATCACTTTTTCCTTTTTATGGTATAGGAGTGACATATTTGTTTCATTTCTCATAGGTATAGTAGACAACCTGCTGTACTCAAGTTTCTAATTCTTTCCCCATCCCTACATATGAATCATAGGGTTTTTGACCTCTTGTTCCACTGACACACAATATGCAGCTGGGATACTTCTTCATTTACACTGTTTTGCACATCTTGAAGAAGTGGAGCCTACACTACCAAGCCAACACACATGTCCCACACAGATATCAGAGCTCTTAAGACCCAAAGAGAATGTGTCTGAGAAAATTCAAGAGCAGGACATGGGAAGAGGCAGTCTCTCTTCCCTTCATTCCAAAGGAAAATAAGAGCAAGTGCAGAAGCACAAAATTAAAACCAAAGCCAACATGCAGGAAAAAAAGAAACAACCTAGCATTTCACAGATAGACAAGACTGACAAATAGACAGGACAGACACAGTTAGGGTATAGAAAATTTTCAGATAAATAATATTTATTCTAACGCTTCATCATCACCATATCAGCTAGACACTTTGTTGGTGGGGAGAAGAGAAAAATAAAATTTATCTTGCCATTTTTGCTTTACTAGGGAATATGTAACAGTTGGCAGTGTAATACACTTTTTATTTTCATGAGTTATGGATGTGCATGGCCATCCCTAAAAAATTGAAATAAAAACTGTATTACACCGCCAAGTCTCATATACTATATTTATACCATACCAGAGGAGGTGTCTGCAGAGCAACTATAGATATAAACTTTTATTATATCTATAGTTTCTCATGTTATTAGTATAGTTGTGAAAATAATAGGATTTACTGAAGGTTGTTATTCCCCCTAGCATCACTGATGTGGTATGAACAATATATTGACCTTTTGGATATTTTTGAACTATTGCAATGGATTTGAAAATGTGGCCACCTGACATGAATAGCCTGAGCCCTTGTCCCCAGTCTAAGGCAATGGGTTCATAGTGTTTTTGTAAGACAATATTCAGATTAGCCTCACAAAGTAGACCCTGGTACTACAGCACTTCCCCTTTGTCCTTCTCAGTGTGTAGAGAACACTAACCAAACTCCAGCCCTTTAAATAATTGCAGAGGGGGCATGAAGGCCCCAGGCTGTAGCAGACTGCAGTATAGGGTAGTGCTCCATCACTGTGCTTAGGTTCCTACAGGAGAATGACACAGAAAACTGCCACTGAAATGGGTAAAGCCCATAAATTTTGGTAGGCAAGATGGTTTCAGGTTTTCTAGGTGGCATTCATGTTGCTTGACTGACCTCTCAGCTTTCCCCCAAGGGAAACACCCTGCCCTGTAGGGCTACATGGGCTGCTCCCCTTTCCTCTCCCCTTCTCAGGTTACCAGGACAGCAGACAGGAGCAAGCACATCTTTAGTCCTGCCAGGGAGAACCTCTGGTGCTTGACACTAAAGATGCCACAGCAAAGGAGGAGCCTCTTGGCATGGGATCAGCCCTTCTGAAGGGCATGGAGATGATAGGAAAAGTATGGAGGGAGGAAACTGCCACGGGTGCTGGCTGTAATTGGACTTACTCTGCTGTCCAGCACACACCATGCAAATACAACTGATACTCTCTGTGCAAGGGGAACACCCATTGATGAGTAGCATTTGCATCCTGTAAGTACACAAAAGGTACCCACTCAAGTTTTGTGAGCTCAGAGGCACAGGAGAAGCCAGGAGCACCTGTTTACTGATGGGAAATGACATTAGAAATGGGTCTGGAAGAGCAGCATATTTATAGCCTCACACAGCACCATATGGTGCTTGGCAGCAGAAATCTTCAATTGAGATAGATGAGCAAATGCAAATTTCAGCTTAGGTTTGATTTTTTTATTATTACTTTTTTAGCAATCATTTAATTTGCTCTTTTTGTCTCTGAGTGCTCAAGCTGACTTGGTTGTGTCTTGCTCCTTGCTTTCTGGAGAAGGTTGTAGGGGCATACAGCTTTAATTGCTTAAATAAGTCTGTCTCCACTGGAAGAAGGGGAGAGGGAAGCGCAGAAGAAAGAATATGCCTGGGGATGACAGGCTGAGAAGCTGAAGTCAAAAGGACACACAGCTCAGGTCCTTAGGACTAGAAAAGTAGCCCTTAGAAATTTGAGGTCAGTCAGGCCAGAGGCAAAACTGATTTCTTTTTAATCAAGCTTAATTGTTTATATTAATACATGAATTCGCACACAGTGATTCAACTCAGCTTTTTAGCACATCTTTAAAGGAAAATTTGGAAAACTTTTTTTTCTCTCTTTTTCTTTTTTTTTTTTTTTGCAAGGGTGTCTCTAGGCCTAAGTCTGTAAATTACATTTGGGTTTATAAGGGGCTGATGTAGTCCATCAAAAATGCAGCAGTTTCCTTGTTATTAATGCACATTCAGCTCAACCCAGAAGACTCTTAATTTTCTACCCTATTGCCATACCCCTGTTCATCAATTTAAAATCAGTGTAGCTCAGCACCAGCTCTTTTCTACAGGCACTACAGGCTCAGCCTTCTCAAAAGTGGCCATGTGGCAGCGACCATGGGGTTATGTCAGGAGACATAACTTGCCTTTTTTGTCAGGATTGTACCATCCCAGGCTGGCACAGCCCTGGGTCACCAAAATGCAAGTATTTGATAACTTCTGCTAACATAATATCCTATAAAGGACCAGTCTGAGTAGTCTTACATTAATCTTTACCACCTTTGTGCCTCAGCTCAAGAGTTACCAGATGGAGAATGAACTTGTGTTCCCCGGTGGGACCATACCTCTGGGTCAAGACAGAAGTGACTAAGGAGGTCATTGCAGTGATGCCCACAATGGTCTTGGGCTTTCTTGGTGAGCAAATAGCATCCTTCAAAATCTGGGGTGCTCAGTCTGCCATCACACCACACACTCCACTCAAGCCACACTCCAAAATGCAAAGGGCACGTTTTTGTTAATGTGTTAAGGTAACCAATGGCTCACCGAGAGGCCTATGTAAGGATTGTAGTTTTGCTGATTTATTAAGTGCCAATGGTGTTTTAATATTGTTTGTGTTTCAGAAATAAAGATAGTCATTGCCCTGAAGGCTTACAGTCTGAAAGACAGATACACACAATACACAACTCCCTGTGGATAGTCGAAAGAAAGATTTTTTTTATTAAGGAGCTATTCTGATTTAATTTGGTTCTTTAATGTGATATTGGAGCAGTGCAGGGTTGAGTGTCAGCCAGCTGAAAGCACTCCTCTGCTGGGCTGCAAAGACTGAAAGAGGAGTATTAGCATGTGGAAGGAAGGGACATGGAGCCCCCATCTGACTCGATCAGAGCTTCAGGGTATGAATTCCTGGTTATTTGTTCCTTGACCAGCAACCTCCATCAACCTGCTGCTTGACTCTCACTCATTACCTGAGCCAGGAAAGTTAAACTACAGGGAATGTGCTAAACTAAAACTCAGTGTTAAAGGACATGACAGCATAGTGACGTGAGTTTCTGCCTATTTCACAGCGGGGTTCTTGAAGCAGGCAGCCTGTGTGGCATGAGTAAGCAGAAGGGCTTAAGGTTTTATAGGGCCCTCATAGACTGTGAATTTGGCATCCACTTAGGGTTTCTGTTTCTCACTGTGATTGGGATCACCAGGATGGATGAGATCAGTGGAAATGGACCAACATTCACCCAGCCTCTCTGGCCTGGAGAGTGCTCACATGCTGCCAGGAAGCAGTAATTCAGGAGGCAAAGGGGCATGAGTGGTACCTCCTAGAGGTTATGCATCCAGGCATTCTTGCCTATGCATGATCTGGATGCATGCACAGACATGTGAGCCTTTGTCAGCCTAAAACAGTCTGGAGAGTCACAGTTTTAAGGGGCTGGCAGCAATTTCTGTAGCATCATACAGTCAGCACTGGTAAAAGGTAATTTCAGGTGGGTATCCCTTCCCAGTGTTTCAGGAGGCTGACAGAGCTGCTTTCTGCAGAGCATGCATGACTTCCTCCACTGCAGCAGCCAGAATGACCCTGCCACTCAGTTCCTGCAATCCCACTCAGGGCCCTGCACTCCCACACAGAGCGAGCTGTGGAGGGAGATGGTAGTCCTTACTCTTTCACTTAAACCAGTGCCAAAATCAATTTTGAAAAATTATCTCAAAGTTGCTTTCAACTCAGTCTGGGTGTTTCTGTACTGCTAGAATATCACCCCATACACTGGAATCGTTATTACATCACACTAATCTAATTTAAATGCATTTTTACTGTACTTGGTTTAATGAATGTGGAATGTGTCACTATGAAATTGCACCATTAATTTGATAAATAGGACTTGAAGGTATAATTTTTTCCAGCATTGCAGACTAATGAAGCTAAAATACATATATAATAAGAAGTGTAAATAATAAATTATTCTTAGGAGCAAAAAAATTAATTAGATCTTAGCACAAATTGCATCTCAATGTCAAAGTTTTTTTACACTACTGACTTTCAAACTAGTTGGAACATGACTGTGATCCTTGGAAAGTTTCTCAAGTAATTGCTGTGTATACATATATTTGGGAATATACCTTAAGAAGCTACTTCAGTTCCTACTGGTCTTTCACATGCAGCTTTCTTATGTTCCCTGATGTCACACCTGAATTTTAATAGCATTTAGAAGAATTCCTGTTATTATTTGTTCTAAATTTCCACATTTTATTTATTCTTTAAGACTTGAAGAATTTTTTTTTAATTTCTGACATTGATGAGAGAGCAAAATTAGGACATGCTACATACAAATCTGCAGAGCTGACTGTGCCCCCACAGCCCACTCACTGCCTCTGCTGTTGAAATCAATGGGAGTTTTTGCACCAACTTCAATAGGAGAAGAGACTACTGTACAAAGCACACTACTTTTCACCGGTAATGGAAATGTCACAGCAGTGCCATTCAGGAAGGAAACCAAGTGGAGGGAAATTAAAGAGGAAACTCCAGTCTTGTGCAGTTTAGTTGCTGATAGCTCATCTCGCTCAGCCTGCTGCACCTTCAGCTGGTTACACAGTGCTGCCTGGTTTAGCATTCTCTGCCTCTTTGTCATTTCTTATTGAGCCCACAAAAAAAAGGTTTTATCTCACTCCTTTGGAAAAGAAAGCGCCTAGAGATTGAAGAGATCAGGTGGTATTTCACCTCTAGTTTTCTTCATTCCCAGCTGGAGAGCTTTGAATGCTCTGCACAGCCAACTATTCTCTGACTATTCTATAGCTAGATGAAGGACCATTGGCCAGAATGTCATCTTTAACCTTATTTTCTATTCCTAGTCTGTAGTTTAACAACCAACCTTTTTACTTCCCATTGCTTGATTTGCAGCCAAAATTCTGACGTGTTATCAGTTTTGTTGCCAGATAGCGCATTAAGCCTTACTAAGGGGTAAACATAATGATCTTCATTAAACCTTCTAAATGAACCCACCTCCTGCTTCTTCAGGTGGAGGAAGGCATTGACAAGGAACACTGCTGAAGTGTCTTACAGCTATTTTCCCCTTGCAAGCAGGAGGGATAAATGAGTGACAGCTTTTAAAGAAGGAAGAAAGTTAGATAAACATGAAAGGGTTTGGGAGATTTCCTTTCTTAATGGCAAAGTTTTCCAACAATAAATCACAATTCAGTTCATGCCATTAGTTTGGGGGGCATTATATCCCCTCATTAAAGTGCATAAACAATTATATTTATTGAAGGTAATGTACTGTGTAGTGCATTATAACGACACTCATTAACATATGTAATCATCATTTGAATGGGCTTTACTACAATGTAAACTGATAATGGCATGATTACCCACTGGGTTATTAACTTTTCAGTCCTAAGATAATAAAAGGTGATACAAGAAACAAAAAGCACATGTGCATTGCCCTTCACATGTGATTTATGTGCTTCACTGTGGAGCTATGAACACAGGTACCCATCATTGGGGAGACTGGCTCTTTATTGCACATTGTATTTGACAGAATAATAAATGTAGCTGAATGGTTCTTGGGTGGGCGTCTGGGGAAAAAAAGTCCTGCAAATAAAGCAGGCACTACTCCAAACTGCAAGACCCAGCAAAGGAAATAATTTTGTCTGTCTGTCTCTCTCTCACTGGCACTCTGTGAGAGTAAGCCACTCACTGGCTTACAGATCTTCATGTGCTCTGTCTGATTTGCACAGATTAAGGAAAAAAAAATGCATCTTCTTTATCTGGTTCTTCTCTCTTCAGCCTGCTGCACACTCCTCTCTGCCTGAGCTATAATTGCTGCTTATGAGAAAATGAAAGGGTGCACTATGCTAAGGTACCTGTGTGCTAAGGTATTCATATTATGCTAAGTGTATGCTTGTATCAAACAGATGGTTTCAGGTATTGAAATGCAGCTTAGCTGCAGTATCAGAGAATAGATTTATCAGTTTGCTGGAGCTTCTCTTCTATAAAATGTCTATTTGGAGGCATCAGAGGTATTATAAATACAGCTTATTTGTGTAATTTATCAGCCCTCTCCGGGGTTTGTCTCTGTGGAATCTTAATGCCTTAATTTTAATGAATGAATCTGAGTTTGTTTTAGGAGGGGATGAGTTAAGAAATATTTAAATAAAAAAGGCTCATGAACAGCCATTCAAAAAAGCACCAGTTAATAACAGACAGGGCCTCTCCAACATTAAGTGGAATATATATGCTAAAGTGAAAACTGATGTGTAAATCTGCAGTGACTATGGTGAGTTGAAATGCATAGGATATACCCAATGAGACATTGTAGAGCTAGTAAGACCTGTTTCTCCACTATATTTTGACTTGCAGACAAGGTGCAGATATGTTCACAGATGAAATGAGTTTGCTCTGACACACCAATGCAGAAGCGTGTGGAGCCAAAAACTGGAGAGTTCCCAAGAGGAACGATCCAATAGGTCCCGCCAAACTAGTCACTGCTTATAGCACAGAGACAATAAAAGGATGGCCAGAGCACATGTGGGCCCAGCTGCTTTGCACACTTTCAGGACCACGTGCAACTTGGTGAACAACCTTGCAACTGTGTTGGTCACGGTCAGCAGCCAAACAGACCCTGTCATGAAGGGGTAGCATAAAAAACCCCACGCCCAGAAAAATACAGACAATCAGGCCAGAACCTTGAGTTTGATGGCAGATACAACCAAAGTAGAGAAATAAAAGGGAATACCACTGAAGAAGAGTTAATGCTGCCATTAAATGATATTCAGGTTAATATAGTCATCTCTTACTTTAGAAGTCTTTTGAAATGAAATTGTTTGGAACTTCTATTAGCTTGGCATTTCTTTAAGCAGTCCTCTGTCAGTCCCTGGCCCTTGAAGAGGCTAAATATCTGCACTTTCAGCTCTCCATGGAGTTCTAGAAAGCTCTGGGATGGTTTATGGTTTTCCATTAGCCAAGGGTCTAATAGAGTCCTGAGATCCGTTAAGTGGGAAATTCTTCTCATGGAAAGCAATATACCGTAATTCTTTGCTAAAATCTGAGCCCACACAAGAAATCTGAGCTTGTGGTAAAGACCAGGGTAGAGTAAGTTTGTGCAGGAAATTACTTCATACTGTTTGTTATTGGACTATTTATCCACGACTTTTTAGACAACAGACACGATGGACTTGATTTGCTCTTGAACCAAAGAGGGCAGATGCTCATTAGATGACTGGCCCTGTGGACAGGAGCTTTAAATCACATCCCGGTATTGCAAACACCTCGTTAGTGATTTGGAAACTGCTGAGGGGCTAAGGAGAATGAGAACACCCTTCTCTGCTCCACTGACAGCGTTTTTCCAGATCAGCTGTACTCATTTAGGGAGTCAGCCAGAGCTGTGAACCTTGCAGTGCTCTGACCTCCCCCTGGCTAGGGCAGACTTTTTGCTGTGGCAGTGCCACAAGCAGCATAAGTGAATCAAATCTATTGTTCTTTCCTGGCCACGTTAACTTGACTTACTCTTATGACTGAAATGTTCCTACAGTGTATGAAAACCCACAGTGAAAAACACAAAATAAGAGAAATATAGTATGTGAAAATACTTGCACTACCTGAAAGCTCAAAGAGTCAGTCAGTGTCTGCTTTTGTAATTGCCACTTCCAGCTGACAGCATCAATGCCTATTCCCGCAATCTTTCTCTTCTTATTTCCATCTGTTCAAATTTATGCTTTAGTTGGGAGACGATTAGAGATAAAAATCGTTGTTCGGTAGCATGTACAACAACTTGGAAGTGTAAAGGTCTCTGTGCTTCCTTGAAAGCATCATCCAATATCATGGGTTTTCTAATACTTCACTATGGAGTAGCTATTACATGAAAACAATATGTGGGTTTAATTGCAGAACTTTTAAAGCCAGAGAAGTAGGGAGAATTAGCATATACCATGCAGAAGTTTGTCTGCTGTTAAGCCTTATGGTCTGTCTGGCAGCACTGGAAAGTCACCTGATTTCAAAGATCCGATCCTCCCCAGGGCAGAGAGTTCAGACCCCCTGCAGAGGAGGAAATACCTGGCACTGCTTTGGAGCAATTCCAGCTGCTTCCTATTCACAGCAGCACTGATGACTTTGGGGACAGGGGAAGCAAATAGCACAGCAACTATTGCAGAAGTTGTGTTGAGCCGTTCAGAATGAGAGGAGAGAATCAAAACAAAGCAAGAGACTAACACCTACGGTAGTACTTGTGGCACTGCCCAGATTTCAGTGCGGCACAAATACTAGATTTACTTGGCTCACCAAAGCAAAGTGTGAGCAAGGATTTACTGATCAGGAAAAGGTGCAAAACCTGCCTCAGACTGACATCTGCTCTTTGCCCTCACAGTGTTTTGTAGTACTTTGTCACAGGGAGCAGCCATTGAGTAACTTGAGGATTGTGGTTAATCGAGGGAAGACTTGAAAATGAAGGAAGGGAGGACCTCATGATAGTTTTCACTCTAAGGAGATATTTTCTTTCCCCTTGTGCATTGTTCCTCTTGTTTTCAAAGTCTCAACACAAATCTAAGAGCTCTGCATGAAAGGTACAGTAGTCTGGGTATAATTACCACAGCTGCCACAGATGGCTCATTTTAACAAGAGACCCTAGGTAAACCTAGCTGTTTAGCCTGCAGCATAAACAACAAAATATTCTACTTAAACAAGTGGATCTGGGTCTGCAGAGGTGAAGCTCAAATCTGCCTTGCTAAGCTCTGTCATTAAAGAAGTGCAAAAGATGTTAATGGGACATGGGCCAGCTCAGAGCTCAGTTTTAATGTGTACCTGGGTAGTCTCCAAGAAGGAGGATGTCTGGGTGTTGGGATGCACTTGGCCCTTCAGCTGGGGTCCCCTGAGCACTGCCTTTGAAGTGCAAAGCACCCTCCACTGCCTGGGCAAGGAAGAGTAGGGAAAAGAAGGGAAATTTTAAAACTTGTGACATTTTCCAGTGGCATCTACTTAGCCTCTCTAACAAATCTCATTTCAGGACAGATATCCCAAAGACCAAATTTGGTTTTACACTGTTAGTTGCCCACTGTCAGGATTGAGTTTGGTATGTTTTGTGGATGAGGAACTAGCATGTCTCCTGCCTGAATAACAAGCAGTAGTCTGAATCCGGTTAAAGAAGATGGGGATGCAGGAGACTCAGTGGAGTGGACATTAACACCTAAAACTGCTTTCCTTGTGGGAAAAAATAAGAGAGGAGAAATTATTTTTAGTTTTCTGTATCTGTTCACATTTGTGAACTGAGCTCCAAATCAATACACATATTCTTTCTGAATGCTCACAAATTGGTGTCTGCAGGATACTTTTATTCCTTCCAGCCCGGTATCTCCACGTGCATCAGCAAGCTCTACGCACAGAGGTCCTGCTGGCACCAGCTCATTAGCACAGAGCTACTAATTTTCCTTTTCCAAATCCTTCTGCTGCTTCCTCTGCCTGATCCTCATATCATTAAACCTTTCACTCATGTAGACCCATGTTGTAGTGATCAGTTTTATTTTCTCCTCCAGAAATTGTTGCCTGTGACTATATGGCATTTAGTAGGTACCACACTTAGCTAAGCCTGTGCTGGTGACCACCATAGCCTTCCCTTCTCTGTCCTTCGCTGCTCCTGCCACAACTGTCTACTCCATCTCCATGCTTCAGTCACTTTACCTGCTGCTTTGGTTTCCTTATGGACTATTAAAATACGTTTCCTCAAGGATCTATAAACATGGAGATGGGCATTTCTGGTCTTAACATCAAGATCCATAGTCTCTTTCACGTCTCATTTTTTCCACAGGACTGCAAATCCCATCCTGGCAGCTTCCATCCCTCTGCCTGTTCGTTCCACAAGCACTTTTACCATGCAGCTCCCACGGAGATAGACAGCCCCATGCTATGTTCTCCTCTAGATCCCATCTTATGGCACGTGCCCATTATGCAGCCAGTGTTAACCTCACTGACACCCCTGTAGGAAGTCTACAGACTAATGGTAACAGCAGCCTGCAAAGATGCTGTGCATAAGACAAGGAGTAAGAGGTCTATGTCATGGGAAGAAACATCCAGGTCCATGTTAAAGCAAGGGAAGAGTGCAGCCTAAGAGGAAGCTGCTTCAGAAGGCTGTAAAATCTCCACCCGTGGAGACCATTAGGAACAAGTTACTGAAATGTCTATTAGTGATTAAAGAGTTAGAAATGAACCTGCTGTAGGACAGAAAAGTATGCGGGATAACATCACGTATCCCTTCCAATCCAAACACTTTATCTTGTCTTTGAAATCTATACAATCCTGTGTGTGTTTATCTATCCCTCTCTTTTTCTTCCCACTCTTCTTTGAGCATGCTTTTTACCATTTCTTCTCCCCTGGCTTTATTTCAATAACCTTACTACTTATTTTACCCAGGCCAAGAGGGACTTTGGTCCCTCTTGGGACTTCTGGGCATTGCTCTAACAGAACCACTAAGATGTAATAACATTAAACCTTTGATTCATTCCCTACCCTGAGCTGTTGTGCTAGTGCTGCTGTGTGGCAAGGAAAAAGGTGTATTTTTTTCCCTTGGTGAAGGGATTCCTGCATACACAAATTTTGGAAAGTATTTGGCCAGTCCTTTGGGAAAAACAGCACTTAATAAATGTAAATTATTATTATTTCACCAACAGGAGTTGCAGAATCTTCAAGCAGTCTCTCTGTTTTAAGAAAATATCCAAGTGGGAAATTAGTGGGATGTGGTCACACTGGGCCATGTGAAAATTAGTTTCTAGCAAAATGAACTGAAATGAGATTGATCACTATATGCTAAGGCACCACAGCCCCACCATACTGGAGCTGTCGGCAGTAAGACAGAACTCTCTCTGACTTCAGCTACATCTCTATACAGTAAAGGCAACAAAAAGCTCATTCAGCCTTGTTCAGTGTAGAGCTCTTGAGAAATCCATTAGAGATCAACTACAATCTGAGTAATTTCTTTGTGTCCTTCCTTATACAATAATTTTCTGAACTTTGCATAACTGACCCTGATTTGACATCCAAGGCTGGAGTCTGGTCTTCTCCTTATGCAGAACTGAACAAGCAAGAAGAGTTTATTTTTGGAATTCACTCTTTCTGTGGTAATTTTAGATGTTCTGGGAGAGCTTCAGAGAGTCCCTTGTGTGTGGCACCTCTACAAGGAGCTTGACCCTGTCATAGGCATGGTTTCCAGGGCTTTGGATCAGAGGGATCCAAACCACTGCTTAATCCAATGACTGGTGGGCAAGTGAGAGATTCATAGCACAGAGCCTGCCGCCAGGCTGTTCAGGGTGGAGAACAGACCATTGGGTAGGCATCAGACCTGGTTGTGCTCCCAGAGAAACAAAAATGCCATAGACTGGTTGGGAAGGTGGGGAATGGGGTGAGTTGAGGAGGGCTGTGCAGGGCTGTTGGACTGAAGCCCCTCTGTAACACCTAGATAGAAATGGTGCAAAAATACACTCAGCCTTCTAAATGGACTCTGCCCTTGGGTGTGTGAGTGACCTTCATAGCCCCAGAGACAATGGAGGATGACAGCTACCCTGGGGCATGGAGCACTCCATCAGGGCACCAAGAGCTGCCCTGTGTGTGGCTGTACCAGGCACCCGTGTACAGCATACAGGAAACACAGCCCCACATGTCTTGGGCTGACTGCTCTTTATCATGCAGAAACCCATCAAGATGGGTTGTGAGAGAAACAGAAAGGAGGAACAGGTTAAACCGGTGTGCCAACTGGTCTCTTATCTGAGAAGGCTTTTTCTTTTTCTTTCTTTTTTTCTTCCTGTATTTCACTCACACAGATCCACAATGTATAATATGTATATACATGTATATGGAAATACTAAATTTGGATATAAAAATATGGGCTGCAGGAGCCTGTGGACAATGCTCCCTTTTTAGTTGTTATAAAAATGAAAATAGTTGTGAAAGCAGAGAGAAATCTGCAGCTGCTTCAGGCTATTCATACCATAAGAGATCCCATCAGGCCCTCTTTATTGTTGCAGTTTTGGCAAATTATTTTCTTATCACACACAACCTATTCACTTCTGTTCCTGGATAAGCACTTAGGCTCATAAAGCAGCGGGTCAGCAACAATTTAGCATAGAGCACATGGAACTGCTGACCTTGGGGACTGCTGGTGCCTACCCCTCCAAAAAGCAGCAACTGGAGTCAATAAAAAACTGGCCAGGCCAGTCCGTTAGTGAGCCCAGCTCTGTCACTGCTCGCATGGCTTCCTCAATGGCTTTGTGGCCTCCTCCTCCTCCTGCCATTGTGTCTCACCTTATGAAATGCAATCATGGCTCCTTCCCCAGGAGAGCAGGATGTGTGTGTTCAGGCTGCCTCTCTGAAGGGGCACATTTTCCCAGGGGAGGCCCAAGTACCTGTCTGTGTGCATACAGGCCCATATCCATTGCATGCACGATTGTGCCCAAGGAATGTGCGATATAGATTAGATCAGCAGCAGTGCTGCACTGTCTCCAGGCCAGGCAATGAATTCATTGTGCCCAACGCACATGTGCACTGGACAAATGCTTTGGCATCTTCAGCGTGGGCAGAGAGCATGCTGCTCCTATTATACTAGCCCATTAGGGAAGCAATTTGAAGAAAAATATTTAGCAATTTGGAAGGAAGCAAGGTTCCAGAATGGCTTGTTTCAGTGTGACAGCCTGCCATGTACAGATGAAAGGGAAGGCTTGTAACAAATTTTCATTACCCGCAAATAAAAAAAAAAAGCAACAGCAGGCAGAGCAAGTGCTTTCAGACTGAGAGGTGTGGCCAGAAATTCCCCCAGGAGACCACAAAGGAGCCTCAGCAAAATAAATCAATCAATCTATCAATCACTTACACTTGCATAGCGCCTTTTATGAAAACGGCAATCAGTGCCTGACAGCCTGTCAGACTTTGGCCTTCAAGTCTTCGCCTCAAAACTAGTCATTAAGTTCACCAAAATACAAGCTACAGCTCCCTGCTCTCACTGTGTCCTTCCTCACCTTCCCTAAGCTGCCATGATTTCTCCATAGAAAACATTCTTGCTCCGAGCAGCTGTGACCAGGGTATGTGACACCAAGCAGCAGAGGGGGGTTTGTAAACAGCACAAGAATTTCAGATTTGCTTTGTTCCCATTTTCTACTGAAAATTTGGATCCAGCATTTCGCATCTGAGCTTGTCCTGCAAGGATCAGTGCTGTTGAAAGTGGAGCACATTATTTCGGTACACATGGCATCTTGCATTGCTTACCTTTCCTTCCGAATTTCTCTCCAAAGCAGAGTTCAGAGAGCAAATAAAATACCTTACTGGAAAGAACTGTCCACTAACACACTACTGCTCTTCACAGTCACAGGGAAACCTTCCTGCTGTGTGTGCAGATGAAGGTAGCCCCCTAGATACAACTTCTAGATATGTCAGTCACTTTGCTCTCTAGCACTCGTGGTACAAACCCTTCATCTGCTAGTCTACAGCTTCCCTCCCCAAAAAAGCTAACCGAAGTCTCTTGACTAAATCCCCATGCAAATAAAATTCTCCAAGTAAAGATATTTGTTTTTTTGAAGCAGCACAAGAACTTCAGGCTGAGGCTTTTGCTTCACTGATAAAAACAAGATTCAGGTACAGACCCTGGTTTAGAAAGTCCCCAGTCTGGGAACCTGTGGTTTTATCCTGTACAGCCTTCCACCAGTGTTTATTCCTATTATGTTTGGGACCTACATATACTTTCAGCCTTGAGATCCTGTTACTCTGATTTTCTTACTTTTGTTTATTTTATTCTTACTGCCCAAAGTTTTCATTTGACAACCCTTTTCCCTTTCATTTTGGGAAGTAATGATCAGTAACCTCCATTTCCTCAGTTAGCCTTCTTTGTGTATAGACTGCTACCTTATCCCTCCTTGACCATTTCTTTTCCAGGCTAAAAAATCCAGCTCTGTTTAATCTTTTCCACATTTGGGACCTGATCCACAATTTTGATCACCATTTTTTTCCCTCTTTAGTCAGTTTTATGGTTTGATTACAACTTTTGAGATAGAAGGACAGAAAATCATATGTATATGCATGATGATGTTTGCCATTTGCTTTTTATTAAATTTCTGGTAATGTCTAAAACTCACAGTTTTTCCCTTTTTCTGCCACAGCTAAATGTTTCATAAAGCAAATCACACTGACTCTAAGACACCTTTTTGAAAATACTAACTGCTAATTTTGATCCCAACATCTTGCTTGTAAACTTAGTGTTCTTCTCTATGTTAGTTTGCATTTATTAGCATTAAACTTCTCCTGCCATTGTATTACCTAGTTGCTCCATGATTGGTGTCATGAAGCTCTTCCATATCTCAGTGCAGCCAAGTTTGGGTTTTACTACTGAACACAATATTACATTAGTAAATGTCATCATATCAATTTTCATTCTCTGTTTTATGAATATGATGCAATACAGGGTCTCAGCAGCATGTCCTTGGAACTCCACCCAGGGACATCCTTTCTTTGTGAAGCTAATTATTTTTTTCTCTCATCCTTTTAATTTTTTTCCCTCATATTTCTATTTTTTCTCCCTCATACTTTTATTTTTTCATATATCCATCAAATGCTCACCCTGTATTAAGTTCTTTCTCAAGAGAATAAGCTTTACTGTGAGTGTGGTGAGGCACTGGAACAGGTTGCCCATGGAAGTTGTGAGTGCCCCATCCCGGAATATGTTCAAGGCCAGGCTGGATGGGGCTCTGAGCAACCTGTTCTAGTGAAAGATGTCCCTGCCCATGACAAGGGGGTTGGAACTAGATGATCTTTAAGGTTCATTCCAACCCAAACCATTCCATGATTCTACGATTCTATAATTCTATGATGATCACCTTCGTGCTCAAAAAAGGAACACCTGCCATACTCATTTTAAAAGGGATATGCCATTCCTACATATGTATTTTCACAGTTTGGTGTGACACCACATCACGTCCAGCACCTCTTCCTTCCCTTGCAAAATCTCAACCTGACTGGTGAGCACTGCAGGTCACAGAGCCAGAGAATTTGGGTTTGGGGAGGGAGTGAAAAAGAAAGAAACATATAGACAGCCATGAATATGAGTCAGAGTTTCCACTTTGCTGGTCCCCTTCTCAAAAGAGAAGGCCAGGTGAAGATAATACATAATGTGAGCAACTTGAGGCAGAATTAGAGATCCCAAGATAAGCTTTTACATTTAAGAACTCCATTCACTTTCCCTCTCTCGAGATTTTGGAAACCCCCTCTAATGACTGAAAACTCTAGTGGGATGAAATTTTTTTTAAATCTTTTTTACATGAAGAGATAGAAGTCATTGCTTCACAGTAGCTATCAATTAAACTGGAATCTTTTTTCCTTTCCACTTAGATAATGTTTTCTGATTATATGAATTCCTCTCTCTTTCTTGGCTCTTTTGTCCAGGGAGTTTTGACTTCCTTTTAGGGCCTTGAAGAAACTGAAATTATATAAATATTTAAACAAGGTGGGCAGGTAAAGTCATTAATTAAAATTTTTCCTTGTATTTCTCACCTGCATTCCTGTTTGTCTTGCCAAATGTTACTGGGAAAATTATTGTAAATGTAGGGAGATAAGCCACTGCACATATATATTTGAGTATCATGTAAAGAACCAGTTTTCATATCTGTGTGTATGTGTGTATTTGTGGACAGATAGGTACTATACATATGTAGGTAGTTTGGTAGGTAAAGAACAGAAAATTAAAGAAGAGAGAAAAAGAATAAAAATATGCAAAATAACATCAGAGCAAATGACATAATATTTTTTATTTATCCTTTACTTCCAATTGCATTTGAAATTGCAGAGTTGCTAGAACTTAATCACCCATGTTCTCAAAACAACTGCAGGTAGTTAAAGTTGTGCATCTCTTGCTTTTCAGAGGAAGCTGACCCCTGGTTTTATCCGCTATTAAATAAGCTATTTTTAAAATATGTAAATTGCACTATAAAGTAGCTCTGTTGGACTTCAAGCCCTTCATAATGTAGAAGTCAACTGTATTCAGCTCTGCCTCACTTGTATCCTTGTGGATATAGACATTATCACAACATGAATATTTGTATGATCTATGTGTATAAAAGCAACACTTTGTTTTGTTTTTTTTTTTTATTGGAAAGCCACATAGCCAAAGTTTGGTCTATACTACATGCTCTGTATTTAAAAAACCATCTAAGCACACATGCAAAAATTGCCCTTCATGATAAGGAGTGAGCCAATGTCCTCTGTTGTGCTCACTGTATATATATATAGCATTCTGCTGGATGATGAGGTGGAAAGTAGTGGGAACATAACCTTGCCAAGTCTTGAAAAGGCAAACACAGATTATGTTTGCTTCTGGCCCAGGAACTCTGTTGATGTGAGCTGAGGAAAAGGATTCAGGAGCCTGAAAAAGGCTTGTCACTTTTGCCAAATGCCACTGTTACATGGGTTCCATCACACTGAGCATGCACTCTTCTCAACATACATACACTAAATATGTGCATATACATACATGTATACATACTTGAGCGTGTAAAAACACATCAATATCAACTCAAAATACAGATATTTATGTGTATACACAGTCTGAACTCAAAGACCAATACTGACACACTCTCATCTATGAAGGTCACTCTTAATAATATAAGACTATTTTTAGTATTGGCCTTGTGTCTAGGAATGAGGTTCTGGTCCAGCAAACAGAAAGGTGCCTCATCCTCAAAAAGTTTGCCACCTGAATGTTGCCGATTTGCTCTCCATTAGCTAATTCCAGGTGCCAGTTCAGAAAAGGAAAATATGTATTATTCGTATGATATCCACATCACTGGGAGATGTTGAATTTTAAGTATGTCCAGCTGCAGATACTAGGAAAAAAAATTTCCAGGGAAGGGAGAATGCTGCCTAATTTTAACTTCTGTATTCTCTCAATGCCTTGTCCAATTTGTCTTATATCTTCACAGGAAAAGGGACTTTGCCATAGCTTTTCAACAGTGTTGAAATTTCATTTCATTGAAGAGTAGAAAGCAGTGGATAGAATAAAACAGAAGTCTGGTTTCTATTAGAAGGTTCATGCAGTGTCTGAGTGGTGGAGACACTTGTATGTTTCCATAGTATGTGCAACATTTAAGGACCAGGAAAATGAATTTTCTTCCTTCTTTTTTTTAATTTTTTTTTTTTTTTTTTAGATTTTACAGTTTTAACCAATTTTATGGTAGATGTTTTTTCCTTAAGAATTCTGGTAGCTGAGCAAAACAGAGACATCACCTTCTGACAGAAGACAATGGGAAGTTGTTGCTGGAACTCTTGGGGTTTTCCGAAACTTTGGGGGAAAAAATAAATACTACAAACCTACGAATTTTGTTACCATTTTCAACTGTTTCATCCACTCAAATGATGAACTTCAGTTTCTATGTCTGTATTTACATCAGATGTTGATATGCCACCTTCCTACAAGATTTTTAATTATTTTTTATGGTATTTTCAGCCATTTTCTCTGTAATTTTATGTTTTATGTTATATGTTAGCTTCAATGAACTGCCTATTAGCTTACTGCTCTATATGGAAGCTGAGGTATTCTAAGATCTCCTCTGGGTCCTTCATACAACTCTGTTCCAGTGGTGGTGTTTTTATATTTTATTTTTTTTTACAGTGACTTTTGATTCATTCTGTACATATAATTTTCTCCACATAATATCAGTAAAAGAGAATATAGGAGGGGGATGGTTTCCTCCAAACAGGGGGTCTCCCTCTTGGCTTTGATTTGCTTGGCAATCAGAGATTTTGTGTACAATCTCACCCAGCAAAAGGTGAGAAATGCAGAAGCACTGGCTTTTAACAAAAATACAGACAGCAGCAGGAAGTCCTCTCTGCCCAATTACAAGGTGATCCCCGTTCATTTTTATGGTTTGATTTTTTTTTTATCACATATGTTTCCAAACACAGTCCTGATATCCTGTGGGGATGCTTTTGTAAAGAGCCAGAGCTTCTGATTTAAGGAGCTTCAAAAATAGCTCTCTGCCTCTTCTGTCTGGAAAAGAGCAGTCATGTAACAACACATTTATTCTCTTTGAAAAATAGAAGGATGTCAAAAGAAAAGTTCACAGTGAAATTAGGCTGATTTGTTTTGTGGTCCTGTGATTTTGGCTTCAGATGTAGGAGGGAAAAAAACAACAGTTTGTTTAAAAGGCAAAAATTACTATTAAAATTAATTTTGTGCTCAGAAAATTCCTTTGCCAAACAGACACTGTCATCAATTATACAAGACCCCTGGAAAAATATAAATAAAAAAGGCAAGCTAGATATCCATGGATGGATTTTTTCCCCTGTAGTCAGCATACATCTCAGCCCTCATGTTCAGAGAGGGAAAATCTCATTAATTTTGATACAAATGATCAGCATTTCCCACAGATTTCCTTTCTGTTGTGAAGGATGCTAACTGAGAGTCTTCTAATATCTCCCGTGCCTAGTGAGAATTGCTCCCACTGATGTCAATCAGAAGGAGTTGCCATTTGGGACACAGTGAGAAGTCATCAAGGCATTCCTAGGTGTGATTTTTTTTTCAGGCAGGACCACCCAGAAAAGCACTGCCCAGGATACAAGCAGAGCTCACTCTGTAAATTTTATGCAGCTTCCTCCCACTGCATCATCTGAATAATTGCACCCTGCATATCTGCATTAATGAATTCCCTCTCTACAAAACTCACAGAGTAAATTTCCCAGATGGTGAAAGAGAATGGCATGACCATCTTCCTCCTCAGTGTGCTAAGTCAGCCCAACATGCACATAATGATGCTAACACAGGTGGGAGGTGGACACCCAGACGGTGCAGTGGCTTGTCTTCAGCATTTCCACTCATGTGGCTAGTATGATTTTATATCCCCTGGAGACTTATTTCAGGCTCACAGGGGTGCACTACATAGAGCTTAATGATAGACAACTTTCTCCTAATGATGTGGCTTACACCAATTTGTATTTACCCAGCAACATTTCCCTTTTAAGCAGGTGGACCCCTCTGTCCCTAGGTAGCATGGCATTCCCTCTCTCCCTCTCTGCTGCACACAATATCTCAAACCACCACATCAGAAATAAAATACAAATCAAACAAAAAATGGGCAGCAATTTGAAGGTCCTGTGTGTTGAAACTGAGAGCTAGTCCAGAATGCACAGTGTCCTCTGTGTCCAGATGCCTGAAGGGAAGCCACCTATATTCTGATGCGCACAATGGGGGCAGGCAGTCCTTGTGGGACCATCCATGCTCCAGTACCTTCTAAAACAAAATCAAAAGTCAGGAAACCAGAGTTCTGATACTCACTCCACAAACAAAATTCCTCCATAATTTTTGAAAGGTACCAACAATGTCACCCAGCAGCAGCAGGGTCAAAATTCCTACTAGCTCTAGGGTCAAGCCTATAATTTCCACAAGTTTCATCCAGCCTGCCTGTGCAATGCACATCATAAGACCATAGGTAATGTAATTCCACTTGCCTCCTGAAAACCCATCTCCATTTGAGATTACCCAACAAAGACCAACAGAAAAATGCTAAACATTAGTAGTGACTTTTGATGGTGATGAAGACTTTTTAAAATGTAAATATACATGTAAAAGTCCACTCCCAAAAGCTCCCCATTGTTCTTTTCCTCCAGCCTACTGATTTCTTTACATGGCATGTCCAAGAAAAGCACCATTAATATCCCCAAAAATAATCAATGACTCATAATGTAAATAGTTCCAGGATATAGGAAAAAAACATACAGGGCATAATCATTTACAGTGAAATTTTAGTGCATTCATTAATGGTGTACTGAATTCTTAAATAGTACAACTAGTGAGAAATTTAGCAACCAAGCTTAATAGAAAATACCAATTCCTTGTAACAGTTCTTCATGGAAAAAAACCCCAAAGAACGTCTGAAATATCATCTCAAAACATGGATGGTTATGCCAAAAGTCATGAAAAAGCACGTGGTTGTGCAATGAGAAGTGGCCAGAACAGCTATACCAAATTTGGGGAAAAGAAACCTACTATCTGTGAAATGAGAAGGGATGAAAAATATTCCAGTATTTCAACCAGAAACTTAATGGTGCTGTTGGGTGAAATTTTTATATGTGCTGCACTCCCCCCTTCAGTCATGAGATGGGGTGTGAAGAGCTTGTGTAGGAAATGAGGTTTTCATCATAGGAAAAGTGGAAGAAAGACAGAAAGGCTCTACTGCAAAGAAGTGCTGGAGTCAGTGCACTGGAATCTGTTATTGTTTTAAAACACACTTGTTCAGACAGCACAGTAAACAAATTCATTTATTCATATATGAAGGGAGGATGGGAGCTTCAGTGCTTCAGATGTGCCACGTTTATGAAAGGCCCATTGATTTTCTATTACCAAAAGAAGTAGAAGGGAACATGGAAAATACAGCTTTCTACAATCAAGATTTACACTTCTTTTTGTTTTTCTTATTGTTATGGCATTAAATGTAATATATGGAAATACCTAAGAATTTCTGCAGCACTATCTTACATTGTTCGTATTCCGTAAAGCTGCTGTTGTCTACTTAAAAATTGAGAGATGGGGACAGAGGGAGACCTTTGTGAGGAAGGAATCGTTTCTGCCTGTGTTCTGGACAACTGATCACACACCCTCTCCCTCGAATGCACAAGCAATAACATCATGTTCCCCAACCATTATTTGGGAATGCAAGTTAAAATAGAAAGTTCCCAACAAAAAATCAGGGAAGTAAAATCAAAGTAAATAGTCACAATCTTGCAGGGCAACATGTGTAACACATCCAAGTAACTTCTAAATAACATGAAAATATTTGGGTTGTTCCCCGTGTGATTTAATAAAGTAATAATCCTGCCTCTTGTTAGGAAGGCAGTGTCTCAGTTGGATGTAAGACCTGTCATTTTTTCTCACTGTTACCTGGTGCAAGACTCCAATATGCAGTCATGTCCTCTGGGAGTCAGCATAATCCAAACAGGAGAAGCAGTGATGATGGAAATGTGTAGCATATAAGTCACTACCAGAACAGCAAGCTATGTCAGGAATGCATGATATTTTATAAAAGCCCTATTTAAAATTTTTATGATTTTTAGAATTGCACATGCCACACTGTGTCACTGATCTTATTGGAGAGAGGTAAGTTTTACAGGAAAAGACCACTGTGAAGCCATTCTGTACCTTCTATGTTTTTATATTCCCTTGCTGTATACTAAAATGCTAACCTTTCACCTTTGTGATTTAGGCACACTCTAGCTCATGCTAAAGTCTGTGGGAAATTTCAGATTTCAGGAACAATTTCTCAAGCACTTTATTTTGTTAGCTGGTACCAAGTCTTTATATCACTTCAGCTAAACTTTCACAGATGTTGGAAATCAGTTCCTCCATGCCAAGGCAAAGCACTGTAATGCCTAACACTGGTGTGGATTTCACCTTTATCTTTAGACTGTGAAGAAATTGTGTGTGTGCTGTTAATCTGTATGTAGCTAAAGATGAAATATGAAACCTCTTTTTCATCTGCTGAAGTAACCGAAATTCTCCTACTAAAGCCAAGACCCTTATAGGTTAGAATTACAATACATGAGTAATAACACTTAGCACCGATACAAACCTTTTTATTTTCAAAGAGCCTTAGAAACATTAACTGGCCTTTCCAGGCTCCCCACTGAACTAGGTCAGTATCATTATTTCTGTTTTACACAGGCAGAAAGTGGGACAGAGGGCCATGTCACTAGCCTGTGTTGCCCTTTCCCAGTGAAATATGCAGGCACGGACAGACTCAGCAGACCATCAGTGTGCATCTTTATTGCTTCTCTGCATCTTTCCTCAGAAACTCTACCACTGTGGTTTCAGAGAAATAAAGTTTTCTCTCTCTATCTGAGCAGTGAGAAGAAATGATGGTGTGAGCACAGGGGTAGCCAGGGCCTGGCCAGGATCTGTGTGAGAACCCTGGGAGGGGGTGAGATAGTGCAACAAGTGATGGTGTGATGACAGTGGGATCAGACCTGGACATTTTAGCTTCCCAGCCAGTTCATGCAGCAACAATGGAAACAGTACAGTGGCACAAATGCCGGTGAAGGACTCACTGCCTGGGTTAATGGGCATTGGCTGTTTCTTAATTGGCTGTTTCTTCCCACCCAGGACGTGCAGAGGTGCCCCACAGCTGAGCTGTGACAAAGTGCTAGTTCGCCCTCAACTGGCAAAAGAAAACTCACCCCATAATCATCCAGTTCTCTGCATTTAGCTAGGGCTTGGGACAACTCATTCTAAAAGATCCAAACATTGCTGCTTACTTGGATCATGGGAAGTTTTCCCAAATTCTCTTGAATCTTCCTGACTGGAGATTTTCTGTGCTCATCTTTGTGCCCTTTTCTGAAGGCACTCTTCAAATTTTGTTCCACTGTTTTAAGTCTCCTTACTCACATCACTCTCTGTACATAGAATCAGAGAATCAAATCATAAAATTATAGAATGGTTTGGGTGGGAAGGAACCTTAAAGATCATCTAGTTCTAACTCTCCTGCCATAGGCAGGGACACCTTTCACTAGGTCAGGTTGCTCACAGCTCCACCCAACATGACCTTGAACACTTCCAGGGATGAGGCATCCACAACTTCTCTGGGAAACTTGTTCCAGTGTCTTGACACCCTCACAGTAAAGAACTTCATCCTAATATCCAATTTAAACCTACTCTGTTTCAGTTTTAATCCATTCACCCTCATCCTGTCACTACATGTCCTTGTACAAAGTTTCTCTCCTTTCTTTTAGGCTCCCTTCAGGTACTGGAAGGCCGCAATTAGTTCATCCTGAAGCTTTCATTTCTCTAGGCTGAACAATCTCAATTCTGTTAGCCTTTCCTCGTAGGAGAGGTGCTTGAGCCCTCTGATCATCTTAGGTACCCACAAACCACTTCTCATCTTATCGAACATAGCTGTAGAAGTGGTTATGTGGTCTTTCACCTTCATCATCTATCTGTAGCACATCTGTACCTGAGTGCTTGGTACAGAGTAGGTGTATCTGCACCAAACAACCCACTGCAAATAAGCACCAATGGAACTAAGACACCAGGGCACTAATCTGCAGCAGTCTGTCCCTGTCTCAAATCCTTAATGCCACAGAACCAGGGTGAGGCTTCAAAGTAAATCACATTCCATTTTCTGGCGTGATGCTCCACAGCGCATGTTGTGGGATTTTTCCTGCTGTTGTTGTGAGACAGTGCCTGATAGGTGGTGCTTTTCTTCTCCAAGTTCTTTTCTGGCAGTGGACAGCTGTGGTCCTGATCACCCATGCAGCATCGAGCAGTCATTAAGAAGATGTTAAACATCTGAAGTGAGCAAAAGCAGACTCCAGACTTCAGCATATTAAAAATTGTTTTCTGCAAGGCTGTGCAGAGCTTGCTTCAAAACTTAGTGACAGAAAATCTCCTGAGGAACTCTTACCTGCAAGAGCACAGATGAAGCTAACAAGCTGGGGGATAAAATGCCGTGGTTATCATGAGGAAGTTGCAAACTGCTGTTCAGAAAGTGCTTTTGGTTGGCCAATACAAAGGGTATCGTGGCTCCCCGGCTGTGCCAATGCACTGAGGTCCTCATATGTCTGTTCTCTGCCCTCTTATCTCATAATTTGTGAACAATTGATGTTGCAATGAGTGTTTTGCTGTAATGCCTCAAAGGCTTTCTAGATCATCATGGATCCCACCATTATATTTGGTATCTTTCTAGTGGAATAGGAAGGCTGGTAATATTGGCCCTGTAAGAGCTCTGGGCTGTTTTGCTCCAGTGACCACTATGGAAATCCTTACTCCAAGTATTTTTGGAGACATCTCCCCTTTCTTCTCTGGTACTCCGGTTTACAGACTGTGTTAGAGAGTCACAGTATGTTCTGACCCACAGGATCATCAAGTCCACCTCTTAAGTTAATGGCCTCTACAGGGTCGGAACCTGTGACCCTGCCGTTATTAGCACCATGTTCTAACCAACTCAGCTAATCTCAGTTATTAGTGGGATGGGAGGTCAGAAAAGTTTCTTAAAAGTTGCAAATCACAATTATATGATGATGGTGAAAGAGGCATTTGGGAAGCTGACAGGCAGGATGGAGGTGAACATCATACCAGAACGGTGGTGAGCACTATCATCCTCCCAGTATCGCATGCCCAGTTTCTCACGGCCTTTGTGAGACTGGGGAAAGGAACCTGGAGCACACCCGCTGAGAGTGGTTTGCTGAATGAAGAACATTTTACACTGCCAAGGAAGAGCCATCAATGAAGGGTTACAGTTGTGGATAATCAGAGGGACAGAGTTGCATTGTATTCCCCCTCTGCATTTCATGTTGCCTCTGTAGACAGCATGTGCTTTTACATAAGGCTTCATCCAGGATTACCACATACCTCTAATTCATGTGAATGTGCAGCATAGTGGTACATAGATTTTATCAAGATTCGTATGTCCATTTTATTATATTTTTTGTGGGGATTTTTACTGTACTGCATAGCTGCATTTTATTACCTTCAGTGTGTGTATTTTATGGCCGTGATGCCAAGCATTTCAATGAATTGTGCAAGACTCAGATCCATGAATGCAAAGTCATTTTCAATGGTTTCATAAATAGCAATAAATACACTAAATTGAACATCATGGACAATCATTGTCTTTTATTGAGTGCACATACTACTATGTGGAATTAATAGTTATTTTAAAAACCTACAATTAGACAAACAGTTGTGCACCAGCAGTCTTTGTTTCCAGGGCTTAGGTGCAGCTGCAGTATGGCTATTTATCTGTCCATTATCAATATCTTTGACACAGAGGTCATTTTCTCAGACATCTCTTCTCTCCTTTTTTCATCAGGTTGGTGTTATGGGGAAGGGAAAAGTGAGGGAGACTAAAATATCCCACTGAAATAATGAGAAAAAATAATGTTTTCCAAATTATTTTCCCAAAGCAGTGTAATGATGCTTTCATACCTGTTCTAGGGTTTCATTCCCATGGGTCCATTACCCTTGTATGAGTTTGGGGCAGCTTTAACTGCCCTGGACTTCTGTGACGTGCCCCACCCCAGAAGTATGTTTCCACTGTTTTTCTCCCTGTGCCAGCACTAACCCTCATGGCTGTACATGATGCATCCATGGCAGAAGCCTGTGGACTTGGTTGAAAGCCAGTCATAAATTTCTGGTGGGATGAGGAACAGGTAAGATATTTCCAAAGCCATTCATGTGGGATCTCAAGGCTTGCAGGGTGGACAGTGACTCACCATTAGGGATTGCTGGGGCAGTCTGGTGAGAGGATGAGTAAGTGCCTATGAACTGTGGTTGCTACTGCTCGCCAAAACAGGCCTTACTGGGAGCTGGTAGAATTGTAGAACCAGTCCCTACAAAGCTGCTCTCTTGGGGTGATCTCTGAGCCAAAGTAGAGTATCATCTTTGTCTGAAACTCCCATCTGTAATGAAATGAGCTGCAAAGTGAAGAGCTCTGCAATGAGATCCTGGGGCAGGGTGGGAAAGCTTTAACATATTATTTTTATTTGCTTTAAATTGAGTCCTTGTGGAGTGTGAGCCAGGTGATTTACCTCGTGGTTGGCTCAGTGAGGAGTGTTAATGACACAACACACCAGATCCCATTTTCTGTTTCTGGCCCACCAATAAAAGTGTTACCAGTTGAAACCATCTTTCATTAAGCCATTTAGCATTTCTCTCTTGGGTGGAGGTAGACCTTGGCCAGCTGGCAGAAAAGGCAGCTTGTAAGCAGCACAGGAGGGACATCACAACAAGAGTACTGAGTGGGATGCCCAACCACAGAGCACACACGGGCATGCTGGGCTGTTTAGAGAAGAAGAAGAGAGCACAAAAATTTAGAAACCTAGTATGAATGCTATATCAACCAACAATTCAGCAAGAGTGTCAAAAAATAAAAAGATTGGCCAGCAGCACATTCACATGGTGCTACTCAAATCATCTCATTGCTGAGTCCCCTCTATGGCTCTATTGTCACACGTCACATAGTGCTCAGTAGATGTGATCCCCTCTGTGGGGTCTGGCTCCCACTAGGGTTTGATGTGAAACTTTCTTCTCCACCTGGCTCATCTAACTGAGGAGAATTTGTATTTCAGGGAATTCACAAAAGAGAGACGACCCTTATTTGTCTAAAAAACCTGCCAGCTACACCAGAGATCCTACTGTCCTTGGTTTTACAGTGCAGCCAGTTCTCCTGGTGCTGATGTGGGTTCCAGGTCAGTCCCTTTTTCCTGGCCTTCCTGGGATGAAAAGTCACTTGCAAGTGGGACTTCGGCTGTGTCTACATGCACTGTTCTCCTTAGAGATCAACAGTCTTGAACAAAGGACGTTAACAAAGCAAAGGACACAATAGCTCCATTAACTCTGGAAACTGACAAGTAGTTAACTCCTGGGAGCTGGAAACACAAAGGGAGTAGATGATTGTGCACCAATGCTCAACGTTATGGTGAGAGCTGGCCTGGTTGACCATGGAGTGGTAGAGGATGAATAGGTAAATTAGCCTGTTGGCCAAGGAAACTGGCAATGCAGGATACACCAGCTGGATACAACAGGCAGATAAATGACCATTGTTTTGGTTCAGGGATGCAGCCACCTCTGTTTTGTTGTAGGAGAACTCATCCCACTCCCTGGTAAAGTGAGTTTCATGACACTTATGAAATTGCCAAGGAATAAGTGTAGTAGAAAACCAAGCAACATAGCATGAAATAATTTGAATACATTTCAGTGGCATGACCCCCTGCCAATTTACTACTTTTTGGGCAAGGGTCTTTCCACAGTAGGAATCAAACCTTGCTCTCCTCAGGCTGCATTTCAGCACTCCTTCATTTTCACAGCTTTTGAACACCCAACAGCTCTTCCTGGAGCTGTGAGAAAATCTTCAGGAACCAGCACTTACTCAGAGGTATCTGCTGAAGGTTGGGTCCCTTCTGTCCCTTGCAGGGATGCAGAAACTGATGGAAAAGAGAATTTTTTCCTGTGGAGGACTTGGCTTCAGTGAAGAGTGGGAGAGCACGTGCGACAGGAGCAAAGCCATCCAACAACGTGGTGGACCAGGAGAAGTACACGCCCTGTTTATGGACAGGACTATAACTTCAGCTATGCCTCTGTATCACTCCCTGCTTGCTGTATGATGGACAGAAGCACAGTTCAAGGGAGAGCAGGAACTACTCAGTGTTAACTCACCCATGCAAATAACTTGAAAGGGCTCTGCTCTCCTTGGGACTGACTGCCACAGAACAATGTCATTCACGCCCCCTTCCAAGCAAGAGGGGAGCATCGTTCAGTCTTCTCAGAGGGAGTGCAGTGCCACCTCTCTAGACGATTTAGCCCCAGAGCATTCTGCCCATAAATTACAGCCTGGCTCAAATCCTCCACAATGCCATCTCTGCCATGCAGTCTTGCTGGACCACCTCTGTGCAGATATTTCAAAACCCAAGCTCTGAGCTCCCACCACAGCTGACCCACATCAGCTCAGACACTGGTGAGGCAAGGATTAGGCCTTTTTTTCCCTTTTTTCCCTTGCATTTTGGAGTCTGTAGGGATTCTCTTGTCCAAAGTATTTTTATTTCTGCTCCACCCTGCTATTTTTCTAGAGGTTGGGGCTTTATTTCCCTCCTTCGAGTCCATCCAGCCTTCTCTTTATTCTGAGCTTTTGTTTTCTCTGTTCACACTCCCACACTTGAGGCCAGACCTGCTGAGATACTGACTTTTGCTTTGACATTATGGTTTGCTTTTTATTTAAGACTCTGTGTTATGGGTCAATGCTAGTACACCCAAGATGATAAAGGCTCAGTTCTGAGCTTACAGCATAGAGCTGCAATGTCCAATTGAGGTTGCACAAAAGGCCATGGAGTTTGTGGGTTTATCTTGTTTTGCACTGGTTAAAGGGCCTTTTTTTTTCCTTTCTTGTGCAAAGTTAGCAAAGCTGCAAGTTTGACAGGTTTGCTTTTCATGTACAGTGTTTTTCTGCAGGCCCAGTAAGACATTGCAATGCATTAGCTAATGCAATGCAAGTTCTTCCAAGAAGTTTGCAGGGGTCAGGTGTTTAACCTGTATACTTTACAGAACATCTAAAGCCACTGTGGTCTGAGGCCTCATAAAATCCTAACACTACCACTCAGCTGTGAACCATGGGTTGAAGCACGGTGCTGAAATACTGCTGCATTAGAAATGGGAGGAAAGAGAGTGAATTTCCCCTTCTGATCTGTGCAGCTGATAAAAGCTCCACAGCACAGCCTCCTACTGCATTTTCCACATTCATAGCTCGTGATGGGCCAAGTTCAGCGTGTTCGCAGAAGGCAGACGTCCTTCTGAGTCCTGCTCCACTTGCACTTCCCAGCTGGAAAAAGTCTTAGCTGTGCACAGTAGTAAGAGACAAGACTTTACAGCCTTTGCACTGGCAAGGGCACAGGGACTGGAGTAGGGGAGGCATGCACAGGGTCTCCTACAGCCATGGAAACTGCATGTCCTTCTCTCCTGCCTCCTTCAGTCAAGAAGGAGCAACCACTACTGGAAGGATGGCTTCAGAACCTGGTCTAACTGAGCCTTTAACCCTCTCATACTCTCACCAGCAGGGGTGCGGTCCCATGGCGTAATAGAGAGCGCTCTGGACTCTAAATCCCAAGGGCCTGAGTTCGAGTCTCAGTGGGGACCGTCCCCTGGGCAGTTAAATGCCTCCCTGCCATTCGATCCCGTCAGATCTCGGATGCTCAGCAGGGTCAGCCCCGGTTAGTACTGGGTGCTGTAGACAATCCTGAGGATTTCACTGTCACTGTCCAAGCTCACTCAGCTGTGGCAAATGGACCTTAGGACTGAAACAGTGGGGCCAGTTCTGTGCACACTGTGCATCACCTAAAAATAAAAATCCACTGCGCAGGCTGGAAGGGCACACGCACGTGGGGAGCGCCCTTCCCCAGATCTTCATTCGCCAAGTCTGGCCATACACACATGCACACACACATACACTCTCACCTGCAAAGTCCCACTAAACCTCAATCTCCTAAATTATACTCTCTCTTAGCACACCCATGTATCATCTTCCATCTGATCAGGAGGTGTGTTTCCACCACAGTCACTGGAGCTTTCCCAGCAAAACTGGGGTTACTATCAGCTCCTTCATAAATGAAGATTAGCTGATTTTATTACAGCAGAGCTCTGCTTTCCTAAGGAGGGAAATAAAGAAGATGGAAGAGAAACCTTACTGTAGACAAAAACACTTTCCACTCAAGTTCAGTTTTCCAGGTAGCATCTGTCCTTCTTGAGCAGTCCCAGCCAGACCAGCAGGCATTTTTCTTAGTTCTTTGCTTGTGTCCCCAGAAAAATTGCTTTCCAAGCTGACGGGAATCCAGATAGTTAAACTCATTCAATCATCCTGTGTTTATAATCTCTGACCCATCTCAGTGTCACCGTCTTTGAGGTCTTTGAGCTTCAAAACATTGCCTCTTACACACATCTTACCAAATGCCTAGCTGCAACAGCTGCTGGAGTACAGTGATGGCAAATGAGGTAAAGTGTTGGAAGCTGGGAAGTGCCAATGGCACGCAAAGAGCTCCACAGCACCTCATCCCATTAGCAGTGCTGAGGGATGTCATTGTGGCCAGGGATAGTTGCCAGAAGTAGGGCTGCAAGCTCATTGCTGTGCAGTCCAGACATATGGTTGCTATCAGGAATAGGGCGGTGTAAATAATTGTTTCACTCCCTAAACCAGAAGAAAAAATTTTGTTCAGATCTGACTGAACCAATTTTTTTTTTTGCTAGCCAAATGAAAAGTGGAGAAAAGCATAGTATCAGGCTGCAAGAAACATTTTAGTGCCTTTTGGTTAAGATCCAGCAAGGCAGATATTTCCCCACCTGTAAATAATTCAGGAGAAGAAAAAAATCATTGCAACTCATTTTTTCCAGCATGACCATCAAGTCAGTTAGGAGAAACTGAATAGTTTGCAGCCCAAGAATAAAGAAGAGTAAAATGTCAAGTCAGAAGAGTAACTCCCATCATTGTTCTGGCATCTTCATGTGTGTTGTGCATTGAGACAGGTTTTTCACCATAGCATGGCCAACAGTGTCTGTGCAGGGCACAAGTGTGGAAGTCCACCTACAATAAGTAGTTTCCAGGACTGAGATCTTGATCATAATTTCAAATTTCCTGACCCTCTTTTTCCCCCCAGTATTGGATATTTAACCCTTCTGCCACTTTCAGATATCAGGCTGAAAGGTTATATTCTCCTTATGTAAAAGCCCTCCTTCTTCCTTCCCTAAAGCAGAACTTTGGATCTAACCCCAAAGCCTGCTCTTCCAGTCAGCTCAACCAACATGAACATGGAGCTTTTTGGTGCTCTGGTACAACCTTCCAGCCTCCTCTAGTGCAATTAGCTTATCCTGGATTCAGAAAAGTAAGATACCTGTGAGGAGAAAACATATTTTAGAAGTCTTTAAATTTTCTTTTGTCATGTTCTACCACAGCTACTAGTTCCTGGGTATCAGAATTAATTTAATAAATTTCATTCACTGTGCAGCTCTCTCCACTTTCTCAAAACATATGTTTTCAGAAAAAAAAAAGTCAAGATACAGGAAGAAGACTAAAGAGAGTTTTCATTGAAAATAAGAAAAAAAAAAAGGCACTGGAAAATCTACAAGGGGTATTTACAAAATGGGCATTCATTGCAAGAAAAATTTTTTTATTTAAGTATGCTGAGTAATATACCTGGTATGAGAGATGAGCTGCGCCATGTATGAAAATATGTGCATTTGATTTTTGCCTATTGACTTGTTTTTTAAAGTAAGAGAACAAAGAACAAAATCTTGAAAAGAAAGGTTTGATATTATTGACTTGTAAATAAAAAGGATGGTTATACTAGTAGAGCTCAGGAATCTCATGTAAGTAGATACCCTTAGTAATAATGCAGACACAAAAGAGTCCAAATTTCTAGAAAGCCTATAAAAATAAGCACAGAGTCCCTAGATATGCCCATTGAGATGCACTGGAGACAATATGATACAAAGGATGAGCAGAAATTGAACTCATTACCTGTAGATCTACAGTGTATTAGACATATTTCCCTAATATTGCATGCTCTGAAATAATGTTGCTTCATTTGAAGTAGTCAGTGGTCATAGAAAGGATTTCAAAGGAACAAAGTTCAATTGTAAAAAGCCCCTTTTAAACATTACTCTAAAAACTATTTCATAGCTCCTTCTGAGGGGAAAATATCCGCATACAGCTTTATGTTCAGGTTGTTGGGTTTTTTTCAAATCAGACCTCAAGGGGAAAAAAATGTTTTCACTCTTAAAGGATTCCAGCTTTTTTCTGGCCTCACCCACCTCTAACTCAAGGAAGAGAAAAATCATTATTACTACTTTGCTGAACACTGGGAGAATGGAAGAATGGAAAGATCCTGTGTGCAACTCGGTTTCCCACAGAAACTGTTGGAAATCCACAATTTCCATGGCTGACTGAAGTCACTGGCCAGCAGCACAGAGAAAGAAAGAAAAAGAGCCAAACACAAAGTGCTGTTTCTCCATTTGTTTCTGTAGCCAGTTTCTCTCCATTCTGATGCTATTTCTTTATGTGGTACATAACAGGAGTTTTCTTTAGAGTTCGTTGCTTGCTTTTTCATTTTTTAATGTCTCATCTTTAACCATCAGGAGCTCTTGTCCTTTGAGACAAATCCTATACCACTGGACTCAATGACTGTTTTGTCACCAGTGAGGAAAAACTTTATGGGAACCAGGCTAAGACCCACAACTAAATAGATACCAAAGTCTGACAAAGAAAAGCAAGTGAGACAGAAAGGGCAGGGGTTAAAAAAAACCCCTAATGTGAGTTGTATTATATGGTGAGTGAATCATATGGATTATGGACTGAGGACTACATAATTAAACATGTAAGGTATCAAGGTAAAGTACCAAAATACATAAAGAGGATAATTTCTTTAGTCAGCAAATGGGCAATAACAGGAAAGAATTTTTGTCTTGGGATAGTGAGCAGTTGTATAAACATATGATGCAAAGGCTTTTTCAAATAGACATAACATTGCCATATGTTCCATCAAAAAACTGCAGAGGGACCTGGGAAAATCAGAATGATTTAAGAGAGACTATACACATCTCTGCCACCACTTGGTTAGCTGAACACAGGCAGCCAAAGGTAAGGAATGCCGTTAAACAAGGACATGTTAAGAGACCGGAGTGTGCCCCAGAGATTCTTGCACTGAGATAATGAAAGCTCTCAAATGTCACCACAGAACTGCAGCTCTCCTTAAAAAGTGTCAGAGAGACCGTGCTTTCTCTAGGTGCTGGGAGCTGACATTGCATATGGGATAGCTCTTCCCAGTGGACACAAGAAGCCCATTAAAGAGGCTAGCTATGATTGGAATTATAGTTATTGCAGCAGCTGAGACACACTGACGCACACACACTGATTTGCAGTAAAGAGAGATGACAGGTTGGAGGTCCAGGGAACAAATGTACTGTGTTTGCTGAATTTTGACATATAAGCAAAAACAAAGGTGAGAATTGAAAGGATACACTTATGCTTTTCATTTCCTTCAAAAGCTCGCATTTTGGCATAAAGAAAAAGGGCCACCTGTGTGGTCTCCTACTGTCATGTGGGTTGGATTAGCTGTTTGGAGCACAGTACTAATAATGACAAGGTCATGGGTTCAATCCCCATGTGGGCCATTCATTTAAGAGTTGGACTTGATGATCCTTGAGGGTCCTTTCCAACTCAGAACATTCTGCAAGGGAAGGAGCCTTCTGGACACCTGTCCTCAGGAAGCAGGAACCAAGGATCCCAATGTCCTCACACTCTGAAATGGGTCAAAAATGGCTACAGAGTGATATCAAAATGGTTTGGTTTGAATCAAGGCTAGATTTTGGATATACCTCTCAGTCACAAAGCCTCATCTTTACCTGTAAACAGATTCTCCATTATCTAAAATCTGTGTCCTCTGATAGATTCTCCTCTAATAGATGTGAAGGTGCAACTTCCGAAACACTTGGGACTAATTTAACATTTCAGGACAATTAAAATGAGAGTATTGGGGATGGTCTTCATTTTCTGACCATATATTATTCCCCTAAACACTAGTCTAGTTAACAGGTGGCTATGACAGATCATGCTCCAAGAACTGCAAAAGAAACAGTCGACAGCACTGAAAAGAGCCTCTCATTTGAGGAATGATTTCCCCCCCCCGCTATATTGAAACATTAATTGAATCTTTTATATTCAGAAGCTATTTTCACTTGCCCCAGACACTTAACAGAAAAATAAAAAAGAAATAATGAGGAGTTTTGGTGTAAAAACACATCTCACCATAAAACAGGTTGATTAACTTGTAGACTTTAAAAAATTAATGTCCAATGGAAGAAACTGCTGACTGGTTAAATTAGATCTACTTATTACAGCACCACAACAGAAACTAAATTAATTTTAAGCTACAGAATGAAAATTTTATTTTTAATTTTTGTGGGTTGTGGAGTTGGAGGGACTGGATACTTGGAAAATTAAAAGTCCTCTATTTATCATAGGCCAGATGCTGTACAGTCAGCCATAATACAGGTTTTTCTCATAGTCCAAAATCTCTTGATAGGTAAAATAGAAGAGCTGTCATGAATTCTAGTTCAGCTATAACATTTTCATGACAGTATAAACTTGCAAATAAGAAGCCATCTCAGATGTAAACATTTTAATCAAGATTACAGGAAAACTTACAGGTCATTCTGAAGTTACAGATATTTATATAATTTCTTTGAAGTGTAGGTTTGTTTTTCAGCTAGAAAGCTGGTTAAATCATTAAGAAGTCACCTCCAGCATCTATATATATAGAATAAAAAACCTGACCTTTAGAGATTGTTTGCAAACAACAAAGAAAGTTTATTCTGGTATGAACCCAGGAAAATATCAAATTTATTCCTCCATAATTTCTTGATGGATTTTAAGTGAGAAAAATAAGTTTTACCTAGGATATCCATTCAACAAAGAGTGATGGAAGGTGACATGAAGCTATGACAGATG
This sequence comes from Acropternis orthonyx, assembly GCA_035583155.1. Classification (NCBI taxonomy): domain Eukaryota; kingdom Metazoa; phylum Chordata; class Aves; order Passeriformes; family Rhinocryptidae; genus Acropternis; species Acropternis orthonyx. The sequence goes on from JAWWEU010000081.1 coordinate 106,688,954, forward strand.
ATTTGTCCATAGGGATAAGTTCCATCTTCTGCTTTTGCTTAGAGCAGCCCATGGCCACCTGGTTGGGGAAGGTCAGTGAGGGAAGTGAAGCAACTCAGCATAAACTCTGTGAGTAATGTGAGAATACAAAGTGAATGAACAAAAACAAACCCCTAAACCTCAAACCCATAAGCAAAAAAGTGAGAGCCAAAAAAAAAAAAAAAAGTGGGTGAACATATAATACAAGATCAGACAAGATACATCTCAAAGAGAACTGCAAAAACCCAAATTATTTCTGATGGCTTCAGTTTTTCTTTCTTTCTCCCCGGGTTAAACTAGAGCCTTTGTAGATTTCACTCTTTTGTCTCAAAGGTATTTCCTTTGTTAGTGAGGTGTTATGATGTTTATGAGAATGACTTGTTGCAGGGCTGTGTGGAGAGGATCCCACATGGACTTTGTAGGGGCACAGCCCCAGTGACCAAGGAATCCTTTTGGCTCATGTCCATAACAATCACCCATATCCACTGACTCTCCAAGCAAAACAGGGCCTTTGCTGTGAGTCTGCCTCTGAATCTTCAATAGAATTTTTTTTCCATAACCAATATTTTAAGAAGTCCTGCAAGCCCCTGAATGTATAGCCCAAGGAGAGGCCAGCATCCCCTTTCCTCCTCCCTCAGACCCTGGAAGAAGGCTACCTGTTACACCTGCTTCAAGCCCTGTGCCTGAACTACCAGCACAGTGAAGGAGATGGGGTTAGATCATTTCTTATGCTTATTTAATCCTTAGTCTTCTGCTGGCAGCACCAATAGCACTGCTGAGTGACAGCTACAGCGTGTCATTTAAGTACTTGCACAGGGATTAAAAGGAGGTCAGATACTTCCTTCCATAGTGTTCAAGTAATATTAACAACTTTCGGTCACTATCTAATCAGGGCTGGATCCAAACCTGTGACTGACAGATTTTTAATTGCTAGTCTCCTAAGTCATACAGTTCTATCTCACTGGGAGGTGTTACCTTCAGCTCTTACTATGATGGATAAGGGCAAATTCTACACTGTTAAAATAAATCTGTTGATGTAGATATCTGAGGTGTTACTTTTTCTCTTTGATTTGAGGGGATTCTTTTTTAAAGTAAGAATGAGGAGATAAAAATATTGAAATAATAGATTTTTCAAAGAAAAAGAAAAAAAGAAATGTATCTATGTGTGTGCATATCTTTCTTTGAAATCATTCTGTTCTCTCTTGCTTTACTGTAAAAATAAAGAACATAAGAACACAGGAGTAGTCTATCATGCCTCACCTCTTTTGCTTTCCAGTTTCTATTTGCTCCTTTATTTTCCATACTTTAAAATCTCATTTAGCATTCTCTTGAGAAGGAGAGCACAAGATTACAATCTAACGATTGTAATGAGAATGGGTTACGTTTGTGCCATTTCCCATTTTCATTACAATCTTTGTGGCAAGAGTAATGTAACGGAATTTTTAATGTCTTATATATTGTATGAACATTTTTTTCCCAGTGAGCTCCTGCTAAATTTCAATGGATGATGCTATTGCAGAACATTGCAACTTTGATCTTTTTATAGCTTGCATTATGATCACATTGGCAATTTCACCCACTTCCCCAAAGTGGAAAATATTTTGATATAGAGCTTGCTGCTACAAAAGCCAGTCATCTACACATCCTATACATACCAAGAAAATTGTTTTCACCCAAATCCCAGCTGCAGCTGAGTAGAAGATACTGACATCACCAAAGCTGTGTGTTTCTCTGAGTGGTACTACGGGAATTGTAGTTTGCGGAATCTGAGCAGAAGAAAAGAGCAGTTTGTTTCTTAAAATGGAGGGACAGTTCAGTGTGTCTTGTGTGTTTGGCATGGAACTGGGTGGAAGAGGACTGAAAGTTTTCTCAAAGCATATAAACCTTTCTATAAAACTTCTCACAGTGATCAACAACTGAGGAAAAGACAAGTGATGGATCAGGACAAAATCCCAATAAACAAGGGATCAAGATGAGTTTGGCAAGAGAACCAGTGGTTTTAGTTATGCTATAGAAGCAGCAGGCACAAGCTACCAGTTTGTCCAGATTTGTTAATGCAAATGGTTAACGCGAGTGATTCTTAACACAGGAGCTCACTAGGGGAAAAGAGATGTGTGCTGGAATAGCTAGCTCAAGAGCAACATCCCTGAGGGGATCTGTACAGACTTTGTGTGACCAGCAACACTTCAAAGGGAAAGGCATCTATAGCTAAGGGAGGTTTCTTCCTCAAATTTCTTGCCTACCTCAGTGAGGCAGAAAGATAATGACAGCATTGAAAACAAGCTCAGAAGTCCTCAGGCCTGTGTATCATGAAGGACTGCAGAGTCACAACAGCCTCAGACTAAGGGGGTGGTGGAAGACCACTCTTCAAGTGCACCAAAGAAAGCAAGCACAGGAGGTATGGATTAACACTGATTTTACTGGGTGTTGGTGGCTCTATCCCTCAGTGGGTAAGAAACACTTCCCTTTTAGGCAGTGCAGCCTGGTGAAAAAAAATAAAATAGAAAATGTTAGGGAAATTAATGCGCTTGAATTTGAGTATATACTTAAGCTTATGCCTGTACTACAAATGCTATGGAAGTACACATTGTGTAGACTAATACTGACTAAAGATATCGAACTTTAAAAAAAAAAAAAATTTCAAGAGTCGCACTTCATTGCAACTAGATTGGAAGACAAGACAATGTCAGCATATCTGTGAGACAGCCTGCACCTGACAGATTCATGTTCCTCCTTAAGAAGCTTTATTTCCTTGATGTAGAGGGTAGAATCTGGCATCCTTCATATCAGTGTCTATGGAGTTATCCACAGCTTGGCAAGGCAATGGGTGAAGGCAAATAGCATCCTCATTATGATAACATTCAACAGACAACTTCCAGATTTTGAAATCTCTGGACGAAGCCATTCATGAAAAGAAGCACAAGGTTAGATTTCACACTTTACCCACCGGATTTGAGTTTTAACCCTGCCTCTTGTCTGTTTAACTTCTGCTGCACTTCATATAAGCTGGGCACATCTACACTGAAGCTCAATTTTTTTTTCCTTTGAGTCTAAATTTAACACTGCAGACCCTCAGGATAAAACCAGTTGAGCCCTTTGGAGGGAAAGCATTCATCCTCTTTATCAGAATGGCTTTCCCGGTGGCTTTCACTTCAGTGAGAAGAGTGTCTGGGATAATTGCTCTTTCCACAGAGGATCAATACTGTGTAATTAATCAAGATGAAATCATTCTTTGCACTTCTCCAGGTTTCATCCTTGAGACATATTCTCAGATTCACTGGCTCCTAGAGATAGCAACACTCTCCTACTGCACTACCCCAAAACACCCTGGGGGCAAAAACATCACAATCCAGCTGTCCAGAGCCTAGCCTGACATATCATAATAGATGAAAAGAGACAAGAAGGCCCAGATGCCTCTTTATTAGGACCATCCTCTCTGCAGAGACAGCAAGCCCTCAAAATCTAGCACAGTCAGTGTAATGTTTGCATCACAGGACCTTTATTCCCTCCCAGGGAACACGCCACCAAACTTGCAGTGATTACAAAGCAGAAACAGGCACTGTAGAAATATACCTAGCAGAACCTCAGGTCACGGCGAGAATAATTCAGTGAACATTTCTACAGTTTGCAGAGTTTGCTTAACTCTGATTGATCACATGTGTTGCACATTCCTGTTTATTTTTCTGTTACAGGGCAAAAATTAAATCCACTGCCTTGTGTGAAACAGATCACAAAGTCATTTAAAAATACATTTTCTATGAAGAATCAAAATATGAACATTTAATAGTAAGGTAATTTTCATCTCTGCAAGGTCAATTTTTTTTTTTTTTTCAAATTTCAAAATGCCAGAGGGGAAAAACAAATGAAAAGCTTATTGAATCAGTTCTAATGGAGTTAAGACAAAATGAAACATTTCAAGTAGTTTATTTGACCTGGAAACATTCCCCTTTTAATATGAATGCTTCTGTGTTTCATCCTAATTTGGGATAAAAAGGCTGGAATTTGTTACAGTCAAATTTCAATCATCTCCACTTACGTTTAAGATTTCTCCTGCCTGTCAGGCTCTTTATCCCCCTCTACTAAGCACACTCAAGACAAAATGACTCCTAAAATGATCACTGGCCAGTGATATCTGGTATCACGGAAATTAAGTAGCTGGTGAAGGCAATTATAAATAATACATACAGTTGTGTTTATTCCAGAAAGATATTAAAAGAATGACTGGAATTTTCCTTTGGTTTGGGTAAGCAATGAAGACATTTTAGTAGACCTGAGCTGTGAAACAGCACTGGCTCAAGTGATTTTGCCTTGATTCAGTTTACATTAAATGGAAGAACAAACAAAAGTAAGGCTGGAACTAATGTTCTCCATTTCAAAAGGGCAAGCGCTGATGGACTAAGTGCTCTGAGCACCCTGGCAGCTGAAGTCAACACACTATGCGTCTCTGCAATGCCATGGGAAAGAGGCTGGAGGATTCTTCGAACCACTGGTGCTAATAAGATCTCAAAGCTTTATTCCTAGCAGGAGGGGGAAAAAAACAAGGATCTACAGACCTGTTGGATAAAGAGCCACTTAAAAAGCCTTTAGTTCAAACTTTGGTAAGAGTAATGACACTGAACAGAAGTGCAAAGGGAAGATGCATAATGGGAATCAGTTTTTACTACACTGGAAACAGCAGCAAAAAATGTAAGAGCTTAATTGTCTGCAGTAAGGAGAGCCTGGGTAATTTCATTCAGAATTCAGACAGAACTGGCACATGAAACTACAGGAACAGTCACAGGTATTCATGAAGAGCCTAACTACTCCTGGGACTCAAAAATAGTAAAGGCAGTACCTACATGTAAGAGGGAGAAGAAAAGGGATCGCACAATTGCAAGTTAGTCTGACCTAAAATGTCTGAAGGGTTTGGAACAAATTTTGAAAGAAAGAAGTAATTTAAGTCATTGAGTTAAACTGGAATGACCTAAAATATTACCAAGGGGCTTGGGTTGGTAGGTTGTTTCAGACTAACTTGATAGGATTTCTAAGACATAAAAGATTTTCTAGACAAAGGGAACATGGTAGGTATAATTTATCTGAGCTTCAGCAAAGGATTTAATAAAGTGTCAGATGGGAAATAATTTTTTAAACTAGAGAAAATAGGGATGCACAGAGGAGCTGTTGAGTGGAAGCCTTCTGAAATGAAGATGACCACTTGCAATACTGCAAAGAGAACTATTGGGCTGAAGGAGAGACATGCATGAAGTTTCTCCAGCTTCAGTTTTGGGATCTTTCTTCCTTCTCTGTTTCCTGATAACCTGGATATAAATAGGAAGAATCATCAATTTTGGGACCCTGATTCGGATACTAATGATTGTCCACATCTAAAAGAAAATGTTAGTACAAAAGAGGATGAGGGCAGTAGACAGAAAGGATAGACGCGTTATAGAAATAGAACAAAACAAAATCCTATGCATTGAGGGACTGATACCATAGCTGCTGTAAGAGGAGATCCATCGGTTGACAATGACTGAGATGAATTAAGCTGGTAAAGGAGCTAATGAGACCATGAATTACTCTGAGCTGCCAATGAGGCCCACCCTTGCAAGACAGTCCCAGTAGTGACAGGATAGTACTAAGATAACTGTGTGAAAAAACACTGAGGCAAGATGAGAAATACTGTCTTCTTCTCTGGCTAGCCACACTCTAAAGTTCAAACTGAAATTGACGTAGAGACCACTGCTAAGATGCTTGGGAAACAGGCTGTTAGTCTTACTAGAGAAGTTGGTGCTTGGCTTATTCAGTCTGCAAAATGAAATCTGAAAGCTTACAGAATTGCCCTCTTTTGGATAACCAGTTTGTAATTTTCTGTTGTAGGAGAAAAACAGTCTGCCTGAACTATCCATCAGGCAAGAACAACTGGATAGCAATTGGCCTCATAAACTTATAAAATTTAGAAATTTAAAAAAATTTAAAAAAAAAAAAAAAAAGGAAGAACAGAATCAACCCATCAAGCTGATGGCTCCTTTCTACAACAGAGCTTGGTCTCTGTATGACAGGATTTATATGACATGGTGCCTGCACAGCATGGTGTTTCCTAACCCTCTGCCAGACCAATATTTCTGTTTCCAGTTATGTTTCAAATCAGTATTTTCTTCTCCTCCAGTAAAGGATTGCAGTTCTGCATACACACAGTCACACAAAATATAGTGTATGGAAAATTGCCCTTGTGATTGAGAAACAAGCAGCAGGAATTTACCTAGGCAGTGTGGGACAAGGTCACTGTGAAGGGACAGAGAAGAGATTGCACAGGTGGCAGTGGTAGGGGACACTGGCTGAAGTGGTGTTTACCCTTATTATCTTCTCAGCTCATGCATGTTCACATTGTGAGCATAAAAATGCAAGTTATGGCTGGTCCTTTGAATGGGTGTTGAAAAAAACCCAACTCTTTTATTAATGATGTTATTGTCCCATTGAAGTATAAATATCTTGTTTTTTCAGATGCTAGAGATTAAATAGTCTGAAATGTAGGCAGAAATTACATTTGATGTCTTGAATATTGGAAGCATCCATAGAATATGTTGGTTGGACGACTAGAGGAGTAAATAGTTGTATCAGAGAATTGTCAAAACAGCTCGGAAATAATCCTGCTATTAGCAAGGAGGAAAGAAGAAGTAATAAAATTGGGAAGCCAATTAGGCAGTAAAAGTGGAAAAAAATGCAATAGGAGAAAGAAAGGATAAGCAAGGAATAAAAAACAGTAAATGGGATACTACAGTATTTCAGTAACATCCAAGGTAATTCTGCCATGAAATACCTAATCAAATCCCATTGATTCTCCTGTGGAACCTGAGGGGGACCTGTCAGAAGTGAATGGAGTCAGTGGAGGCTTCCCTGTAACTCAGCAGTACCTCTGCTGGTGATTTCAACTGAGATGCCAGGTTCAGCTGCAGGTATGAATACAGTTCTGCTGATGCTACTGCAGGGCAGTTACCTTCAGCAGAGGGGCAGGACAGGTAGAGGTAGCTGGGGAGGAAGAGGGAGAGAAACTGAGAGAGATGTTAAAAAACTGGAGCAAGATGCCCTAAAGGTTACCCAAAAGCATCTCTGATGAACACACCAGCACTCGGGGAACTGGAGCATTGCCATGAGAACAAGACAGAAAAAAGATTTTGGAAGCTCTAAAGAAGGTGAAGTAAACAAGCAGTCAGCTATGACAGAGAGATGAAGCAATGAAGAGACATAATATATAATGTTATTTCAAAACAACAGATGGGAATAGGGATTTGATAGTGAAGCGATTAATAGCAGCAATGAAAGGACTAAGCACCTTTAAAACGCACACTATTTAATCAGAGTTGAGCCAAAGACTCACAGCAATTTATAAATTAACAAAGAATAACATATACAGTAGCAAAAAGGGAGAAATACCAATATGAACCCAAATATACACCAAGTGCCTGCTGATGGAAAGGAGGATGTCTTCGAGGGGTAAGGAAGGGGTAACACAAAGCCTCCAGGTAAGACTTGTAAGTGCAATATGAGAACTGTGTTTCCCAACCTGGTCAGCAGCTGGGAAGTCCCTGTAACACCATGGGAAAGAGACAACAACTTTCACTGCTGCCCTGGTTGCACTCAGACTCCCCCAGCAGCTGTGGCTTCCCAGACCTGCAGGACAGTCTCAGATGTTAGGCTGGTATTAGCTACATGGGACATGCTCTATGCCAGAGCATTGCTAGTGCATTTCTTTGAGCTCTCTCTCTCATCTGGGACTTGCTGGGGATGTTCAGGTCACACTTGCAGTCCCGGAAAACTGGCATCCCACGCTTGCCCCACCAAAAGAGCATGCACCAGGGACAGGGCCCCATGGGCCGGGGTTTGGGTTCTGCTGTTGGTCCTTTAAAATGTAGTTTCTTATAGAGGCTTTGGAGTTTTTCAAGGTGGTCACTCCTCCATAGTTTTCTAGCAGTTGTTTTTCCTCCTCAGCAAGTTTTAGACTAAATTTATACTTGAGTTTCAGTAGCTAGTGTTGACATTATAAACTGCACATGAAAACTCACTGATTCCATACACAAATTAACCTACAGGTGTGCAGATTTATATAACTCAGTGCTTGTTAACACAATCTATGTAACTATGAGGGAGTTGACTGAAGGGAAGTAACTGTGAAGACAAGAAAGAGGGCTGGAGTTGTGCATTTCTCCTGGTGAAGCTGTGGGTGTATCACCAGTGTCACTCATTTTGGAAAACTTGACTATAGAAAATCAGCACAATTGTTAGCGGACGTTCGACAAAGAAATGGGCAAAGATGCAGAAGATGAGAAGTGATAGATAATGACAGTGTCTTATTAGAAAGCCTAGGGATAAAGGGTATTCATCACCAGCAAATTAAGGATTTGAAGCTGCCATTTCTCAGCCAAGCTACAGTAACTGCCCTCTTATTTCCCAGGCACTTCTAAATGCAAAGAAAAAGACTAATGTAAACCACCAATGCCAGCTACTGCAACTTCTAACTGGTTGAACTATGCCTCGACTGGGACACCTGGGGACCAGGATGCTGAGCTGAGGTGTTTTGCAGCAGTCAGAGGGAAGGTTTTGCTGGATTTGTTCTGGTTTTCTATTTTGATTGTTGTTTCCAGTTAGATAGCAAATTCTTCATCAGGTTGCCAAGATTTTCAATATGACAAGAGTCATTTTGTGTGGTTTTGCTTGTTGGATATGGTTTTAAATTGCTGTAATGGAACCATTTGAGAAAACAATAGGGAGAAATTAAAAATATGTATTTAAAATAGAATTAAAAATGAAAGGAACAGATGTGTACCATGCATGACATAGGAACTTTCAAATGCAAAGGAAATGCTTATATTACAATGAAAAGCTAAGTAGTACATATACATCAGCATTTTCCAATCCTTTTTTCTTTAGACACATGTTTTAGATATACATAAATTATTTTTCCTTTTGTTTTATTCTTTTTTAAAATCAGAGTATTCAAACATCCTCTTTAAGAACCAGAAGAGGATGAAAGATTGCATTTGGCAGGTCTCTTTTGTGCTATAATTTGTTTCTTTGTGGAAATGCAGCAAAGGGTGACTTTTATTATGTGTTAGGTAAGAATCTGCATAGAGCAACTTCCAGCTGTTGACCATGCGATTAGGCCGTTAAAGTGCAAAAATCGCTGTTTACAAATACCCATAATTACTATAATTTTCATGCAAAATCTACACTCACCTAAAACCAGACCACATGTCAGTCCTTTCCTGGCTGAAATGGCTATTTCTTTCTGTCTTCAAGTCTCAGTCACATATTGAAAAAAATATCTGCAGAATAGAATATATTTTGACTGCAGAAATAGATTTTGCATGAATAGACTCCTGAGGCATCCAACAGTTTCAATAATGTTTTCTATTCCAGGGGAGAAAAAAATATTTTTCCTAGATAGCATTTATTTTATATTCACTGCACTGGAATTACTTTTTCAAAATTCTGCCAGTGAAGACTTATCGTATGTGGGTGCCATTGCTGTAACATAAAGATAAGGATGGAGGCTTATTCCACTCATAAGCTCATGAGTCTGTAAATTGGAACTATCCTTCATAGTACAATGCATTTTACCAGTCCAAATATTTTTCTTAAAGACAAGACAGGAGTTTTTTCTTGGAAGTATTTTCCTTCAGTGACTTAAGGAAGCATACTCATGGACTACTTATGAAAAGAAATACACAAACAATGAGACACCACTGGTTTCTCTGGACGGGGGAAGAGTCCATGTTATTTCAGCAGCTTCAGAATCAGTCATTGGAGCAGCTGCCCTAAAAAGGAAAAATGTTGTCTGGGGAGCAGCAGATAAGGTAAGATAGACCCAAGGACCTCAGAGGACAGAGCCGCATCCTAATTTGATGATCCAGGTGCAAATAAATGGCTCCAGTCATTTCAAAGATGGAACAGGTGACCTATCTGGATCTGAATTTGTATTATATCATCAGAAATGTTCAGGCCTGTGATTTTGTTGCTGGCCAAATGACTACGATTATTACAACCAAATGTGACAATACAATGACATTTTACCTAGGGGCAGGCACGCAGAGGAGATATAAAATAAGAACTGACTCGAGCCTTCACCAGGAAATTGAATCTAACCCTTTTTGAAGTTAAATATTTTGATAAAAAATTTTTCATCATATGGCTGACCTGCATAAAACGACTGAATTCCCCATGCACTGCAAATGCTTTGTGTGCTACAGTTAAATAGTTCCAGAGATGGGAACCAGATTAACTTTGAAATTTCCATCCTGCCCTCACAAACAGCAGTTTGACTCCTCTGATGGCAGCAGAAGTTTGCTGTCAACCCGCAATATTTTGATCATGGCCCTGCCTAGACTTACTAGGAGAAGAAATAATGACACAGTGGCAAGAGCCCTAGCGGTTGGCCGATGCTGGATTCCTCTCCAATGCCATTAGTGATGAGGCTCAAACAATAGTAACTGCGCTGGGGAATTGAAGGGAAAAAAAGGCTGGTGATGTCAAGACCCGTCTGGTTCTCTTCAAGCCATTGTGCTGTGTGTTGTAATATTAAACCTCTCCTATATTACAGGCTAAATTATGGGCTTCTCAGAAGTCTTTGACCAGTGAGGGACAACACATTGTTCCACAAATTTCTGGCCGAAAAGGAACTGTAAATTGTCCAGTCTGATCTCCCATTTAATCATTAAAAAGCTGCCATATTTCATCCATGAACTCTTACATTAGTCCAAAAATGTTAGATAGACAAAAATATCTCAACTTTTTTGAGACTTCTGCAACTGTTGGGGCAGCTGTGCCTGGCCCATCTGTACTGGAGGGAAATGTCCTGCTGATGAGCCTCGTCAATCTATGGTTGAACTCTCTTAAAAGTGGAGGTACATCCAAGCCTCCTCTTTTTCCTGTGGGTTCTTGCAGTAGCTCACCTGATGTGTCCCTATGTGCACAGCATAGCAGCCTGTGTTCTGAGGCAGGGCAGAGGTGTTCCCTCTCCAGTCCTGTAACATCCTGCCATGTACAGCTCAGCCCTTGTATGGCCCTACAACAGACAGCTCTCAGACCCCAGGAGGACACACTCAACACAGCAGTATTTGCCTTTCCAAAAGACCTGCCATTCAACCATGCCTGTCTTAGCCCTCTTTATAGAAGCTGTTCCTGTGGGCCTTGATGTAGAATTAAGTCTTGTTGTTGTAGGTCTGGACCACCAAAACACTAGAACTGCTCCAAAGAGCTTTCAGCAGACATACGAGATAGAGAGAAGAGATAATAAACCAGTGGGGAAGCCCAAGGTCATGGTGAGATGATAATGATAGATGTAATAAGCAGCAGTAACAAAACACAAACTATTATGCTGCTGCCCTTTGTTAGCTCAAATTTGAACCCTTGGGCTTTACTAATTATAATGACACAGTAAAAACTAAAAGGGAAACTGCCCACAAAAAGGAAAAAAAAATGCTGTTAACCATTTCATCTCTACTGCCGCACTGCATATTTTGTGCTTTGCTCTAATTGTTCAGTAGAGGCTCTGTTAAAGTCAATGAAAAGTCAGGTTATTCCTTGTGGATTATGCTGGAGCAAAGTAGTTTAAATTTAATCTACGGTCGGATTTAACACATTTAAAAGAGAGCAAATTCACTGTTCAGTCTAACAGTCCAGTCAATACTTGAAGCTGATGGTTCTTACTCTGGCACTGCATTTTTATATTCTGGCAGAAGGCAGAAATGATGTCCATGATCATCCCATCATTAGTTGTTTTTCCCCAAACACAAAAGAAAGCCAGAAGCCCTGTGCTCAAAGAACAGTCATGGGATCTTGGTGCTTCTTTGAAATTCCCATGTATGTTCAGGAAAAGGTAGAAAAGCACACCAGAAACACAGCTTGTGGAATACTATATTTGACTGCAGAGTTGAAAGAGTTATTCCCGGGCAACACCAACCAGCTCCAAAACACTAACTGTTTACTCAATAAATAAACACCATCTTCAGAATATTTTTTGCTTCCACTGCCCTAACTGGACGGCAATTTCTGAACCTCACTGCTCTGATGTTTTTTTAAGATACACTCAATTTCCAAACTTAATTGATTTGAGGGGAATTTATGCCCATCTACTCTCATGGGTCTCCAGTTTTCTAGTGCTGAGCACCCACCACCTCTATTAATGAATGCCACTGTTGTGAATACACAGTAATGTAGAAACAGCCTTCCCTTTAATGTTGATCAGCAGAAGAGGTGCCAGGAAGAGAGCAGAAACTGGTGGGAATGGGTCAGAAATCAGGAAGAGTCCCTGGGGCTTCCCTGGGAAGGAAAAGTTTGGGCAGAATGGGAACGGGTTCATGAATTTCTCTCTTTCTCTTTCAAGACCCCTTCCCCTAGAAACCACTGGGGAATCCTGCTGCTTTGTCCCCCACATCCTCCTCCACCCATTTGTACCTTGCTTTTGCCTGTGAGAACCCTGTGAAGAGTTGGCACGTGGCTGGAGCCTTGCTCCTGCTGCAAACCTGCCACTGCCTCCTCAGGCAAGGACGTAGCCCGTTGCCCTAGGCCTGTGCCTGAAGATTGCTCAGGCTCCTACCATCTGCTTCTGTTTTTCCAGACAAAACCTGTTGTGCCTCTGAGTTTTCCCGTAACAGGACAAACTCCCCACCTCCACGCCCACAGTCATTCTGGCAGATCTTTTTTCCTCTGGTTCCAACTCCAGATCACTTCTCCTTACACATATTTCTGAGAACTTCTCTGTGCCCCAAGCAGGCACGTGTCTGATACACCCTGAAACCACCTTCAGTTCCCCACCAGCCCAGCCACACTGGTGAGATGTGCCATGTCCAGGCAGATGTATCCCCTTTGCCCATGCTCTGAGCCACACTTGCTGTGATCCAGAAGCTGTTTCACGGCATGAGTGTTATAGTATTCCTGAATTAACACACTCTGCCTCCCAGTGGGCCTTATTAGCTCAGGCACAAACCTCACTAACATGGCTGTATGGTTTCTGTACCAGAGAAGGTTTGTATCTGGCCAGTCTGCAGTAGCCATCCATCTGCCCCCTCCATATAGATACAACATAGTACTCCTGTGATTAGACAGGATATCTTGTCTCTTGCCTTTTCAACACTCCAGCTGATTATTTTTATTTTACAGAAAAAGTGATTACTGTCAGAGCCTGAGGCATATGACCCTGTGTACCACACATGTAGTAGGCATGTACTACACACCACAGAAGAGCTATACCCCAACTTAATGTTTGGCTCTACTTGTATATCACTCTTTCAGCTGCTTTTTTTTTTTTTTTTTCATAGAACACTCTGCCATTCATGTAAAGCTATCCCCCAAAACCAGCTCAGAATTACCATGTGGGATCCAGACACTTCCCCACAGTCTCATGGCAGTGGGGCTGCTAACTCCAAGATATGAACCACACATGAACTAAACAACAAGACCTCAAAAGTTAATGTCATATCCTGGAAATCATGCCAGATATTTCAAATCCCAGCCCCATGAGATCCTGCTTCACAGCCTTAGAGCTGTGTGTTCACCACAGACAGAAAATACCTGTGCTCTTGACGTGCATACCTTTGCTGTGGTTTTGCCTGCACTTAAGCTTTTGTGTATCATTTGAGTTAACGTTACCTAAGTTCAGGTTCTCCCTCCTACTACTTGTATATGGTCTAAGTGGCTGAAAATATCCATGAAATGGAGATATGCCTCTTCATTTAAAACTAGAACCTTTCTAAGGATTACAATAATACCCAGGGTACTGTGGACACCTGAGACATCCTTGGTCCTAAGCAGTACAGTCTGAAGAGTCTGCTAGTCAATAAAATAAAATACCCATTCTCTTTAATTAACATATGAAATAAACACAATCTGTGACACCTAGTGTGCAGCAGCAATTAAGAGGCATTGCTTAGTTAAACCTCCTAATACCTCATTTAAATATGCAATTAAGGGATAATTGCCTTCAATCAATAAAAAACTGAAATATTTTGCAGGGACTTCAATTATTTTTTTGTGAAGCTTTCTACTTTGTACTTGATCTGGGCTAAGTCTCAAAGTTTTATACCACTTGTTAAAGAAACATTATTCTTTTTCAGCATTGCATTGATTTATGGCTTTTATTGCATCCTACGAGCATAATATGAGCACGACGTTTACACTAAGCCCATGCAAAGCACTTATATTTGTGTTATGAATGATTTCCATTTGTTTCAATCTATCTGTTTTATGTTCTCCTTGGATCATCTCCCTTTTCTGGTCCACACAGACCAAAAACCTCTGTGCAGGTCTTCAGGCACAGAGCTTCCTCACAGACACTTTTACAAATCTTTTATAATGCAATTGTTTTCCCATTTTTCAGTATCTGCTTGCAAACAAGCAGTACTTCACTCGTGCACAAGTGCTAGCAATTCAAACCGTACATCCAGCCCCCCTCCATGCCTACACACAAATCAATCCTTAGTAAAATGAGACACCTATGAATCAAACAAGGAACAAAGTCAACCATTGCCTTCCCTCTCAAGGCACTAAATTAGCAATGCAAATATATATGCTCATCTAAGAGGTCCTTGAGTGCACTCCATCATGGCACCTCACACCATCATCAGCCACAGAACAATCAGAATACAGGGGGAAATATTTTCATGCTCAATAATTGAATTACGTGGTTAAAGAGACAAGACTTGTGAAAGCAAGTGAGATGGGGGGAAAAAAGCAGGTGATGAATTTTGACAGGCAATTTAAGGCTTCTGTGCTGGTTTAAAGGTAAACCAGCAGGAGGAATAAATCCAACTCACAAACAGATTACCAATCAGAATTACAGTTTAGTAAAAAGATCACAATAAGTACAATGGTACAGAGGAAAAAGTCTGTTTAACCCACAAAAAACAAGTGTGTAACCCAGCACCCTGGGGAACAAACAGAATGGTGATCGTCAACCCCTATGCTGAGCACCACCTGGCCCCTCCTAACTACAAAGTAAGAGGAAAGAAGAAACCTGTCGGTGAGGAGGATTGTCACAGTCCGGTCGAGAGTGGTGGTCACAGTCCTGCTGAGGCTCTGGTCCTCTTCTGGATCAGACCAGCAGTCCACAGTCCCCAAACCTCAGTTTATATATGCTTAGGCTCAGGTGGGAGTGCCCAGTACTTCCCCAAGGGTGGGGAGTTTCACAATGGG
>JAWWEU010000081.1:106704236-106747643 GCA_035583155.1 Acropternis orthonyx
GGTTCCACGGTTGAAGAGGAGAGAGGAGGTGATCCCTCTGAGGTGCAGGGTTGGTAGATGAAAGAAAAATTCCAAGAGTTTAAATCCATAACAGCTTCTAACCAGCACCCAAGAAAGCAGCATACTATTCTGACAGGGAAACCTTGGTGCAGGCCAGGATGCATGTTATTTTACAGCTGGATGTTTAGGACACTGCCATCACATTATCTGAACTTGTGGCAGTCATTGCTGAAGTCCAAACCCCCATCTGGACTATTCCTGTCATGGCAGAAAGTCAGTGAGGAAGTGTTGCTTGGCTTTAAGAAGCAAGGGTTCAAAACTGATCTGTTGTGTGATTGCAGTTAAATCGTTTCACTTTTTCATTCCTCTTTCCCACCATGCTAGTTCTTTGGGCCTGAAAGACTTGCTGAGCTGGCATCAAACAAGAATCACAGCCTTGTTACAGCTTTTCACTTATCTAAGTGATAAAACGAAGCCTGGACTTAAAACATGTCCTTACTTAACAGAAAATACCAAATAAAACAAGACAAAACTAGATGCTGCTGCAGTCTTTATAAGGTTCAAAGATTCTCTGTTGGAAATATTTGGTGGCATTCAGAGGTTTTAAGGCATTGTGATCACGACATCAGTATGGCCTGTACGGCAGCCTCCTCCAGATAAAAAGCACTCCATAATGTAAACCAAAGAGCACAGATGAAATTTTTTACCCAGTTTTTGATACACAGAATCTTGCTCAAGTGTTACATTGGCTTGTGTTTCCCTTCTTCTTCCTCCCTTCACTATAATATGCTGTTAGTGAGTGTTTCAGAGATATTTACAGACTATACTGAAATATGTACACAGTAAGTTCAGAAATGGTGCATATAAACATAAAAATGATGCAAAGGCACTAGTTAGGGAGGAGAGGAAAAGAAGATCTCTCTGAATTCATCATACTTGGTAGTGTGGCTTTTCTTAATGTGCTATCCACATTCTCATCTCATCCAGCTCTTGAAATCACAAGCTGTGTGCATTTTTATTTTTATAAGTATGTTTAAATTTCTGATAGTCATGAATATGTGTCTGCAGCCATAAATCTTTATAAAAAGAAATATTTATCAAGAGGTGCTTCCAAATAGCACATTTAAACCAATCAGAAACCTTCACTAAATATTAGACAAGAACTAAATGGTAAGGTGCATATAACATTAGCCCCTTCTTTGATCTGTTCTTCTTTTTATATTGTCCAGTCACTTGTGTGTAGGTTTACTGTAAACTTCAGAAAAGCTTTTCAAGAGCCCCAGGAGAAGATTCCTGAGAGTAGCCTGGGATTGCTGCTCCCCCACATGGATTCACTCATCTGTCTCAGCCTGGACACGGGGGAAGTGGGGGGATTTAGCCCACTCGAGTTCAGATCCTTGCTGTTGAGACTGTAATGGGATTCTAATGAACTGTACTTATCTTTTGCGATTTCAGATATGGACACATGCTTGCAATAAACCCAAGAGATATCTCTGTTCTCTATGAATGTAGCACTCATATACCAAGTACCACTGAAGAGCCATCATGTGGCTGCAGCTTTTACACACCACTATCCCAGGTTTACCCCAGACCAAGCTTGACCAGGACAGATCATCATCCAGTTACCAAATAAGACAGCTGAGCTAGTCACCCAGAGCAGCAATGAAGCCATATATAATCACTGCAGTTACTTTACTATTATGAATGTACAGGCAACCAAGTCCTGAAGAATCTCATTCATTTCATTATAAGGTCACAGAGTAAAAAAAAAAAAATCAGCTGTTCTCATTTACACCTGTCAACCCCCGCAAAAGGAGTGGCGTGAAATGGGTATAACTGAGAGCAGGATTAGCCACATGGCCTTTCATGCGTGAATTGATGTATCAGCTGGGTAAATGATGCATCAGTTGAGACTCAGACAGAGAGAAAAGAACATCTGTATTTTTGCTCTGCTAACTACCATCAGTTTGCACCAAAAGTAAAATGACTGACCTGAAATCAAACCAGTTTTCAGGAATCAAGCTGCAAGATGTCATTATCCAGCTCATGTCTTCAATAACTCTCCAGTGAAATGTAGTAGCCCCAGAAAAACTGTTTTCTAACGGTTCTAAATTTTCACAGAGAATCAAAACAAGCAACATTCTGAGTATAGTAAGAATATATTGCTTGATAATAACAAAACTGGCTATTGCAATGGAATTCAAATGTACTACCAGTTCATTACAACACCAGACTTGTATTTCCAATAGCCATGGGACAAGGGAAGTAGTTCCTGGTCCAGAAAGCCATGAGCCTTCCCTCAGGGATGTGTTACATCTGCCAGCCCTCATGGGTGTCTTGGACATTATGGGTTATCACAAACAGCATTTGAAACTTCTGATTAGGTAACCGAATTGAGTCCTCGTGGTGAGACATATCTTAAGTAGCATGCTGAAGAAACAGTAAAAATATGATGTCTATTCAAGGTTGTTTTTTATGGAAAAACTAAGTATGACTGCATTAGGAACCTCGGGGTACATGGAGTGGGCTCATGGAGGGGATTGAGCTATAGAATTGGTCTTTTGTTCAGATCTGAAAGCATGGGTAGATTAGATGATTTAATGCCATAAACCCTTTGGCAAGATCCATTCATCCAATGTCCTTGCCAAATTGTGTTTGTACTTTAATACCAATTTGTGTTCAAAATTATTTTAATTAATTGCTCTTCCTGTTTCAGACTGCTGTGTGGCATTTCTGTGCTCTTTCAAGCAGTTTTCTACTGCAACTTAAGGAATATGAGACTATCCTCCTGTGCCAATATTCTTACCATACCTCCTTCCATAGTAACTTAGCTTCTCCTTCTGAGCGAAACATGCTATAAGAGTGAGGATTTAAAACAGAGAGACTAGGGATACATTTTTTCCTCTTAAAGTGAATCACAACTCCTTTCTCAGTCTTACACCACAAATGGCACTAAAGCATAGGGATGGTGTTTTGTAGTTTGGATGTAGAGAGTGATGCCTTTGAAGCACAAATAATCTGCTTTGGTCCCCAGCTATGATTAGGAAGCCTCACACATCCCTGGTGCATAGCACAGTGGCAGGAAATAGCTCCTAAAGGGCTACAGATTTGCTGTTTAATTTTTTTAATTACTGCTTATTTAGGAAACATAAATACTTCTGCAAATCATTACCATGTAAGTATGTAGCATGCACTATTTTTAATTTTAAAAAAATGAAGCTAGCACTTTTTCACTGAAAGAAACATTGTGAAAGACACAAAGCCACTCTTTCATAAGGCAAGGACAAATACCTTCATCACCTAGGATGCCTTCAGGGGTTTTATTTGTCCTGACAGGCAATGCCATTTGCAGGTCAGGAAATCCTGAGCTGGGGGAAATGGTGAATGAATCTAAAGCAAATTAGGGACAGGGTTTAGTGGCAGACTTGACAGTGCTTGGTTAATAGATGGACTCAATGGTCTTAGAGGTTTTTTCCAACCTAAACTGTTCTATGATTCTACTTGGTTTGTCTTCACCAGGATAAAGCAGACCCGTTGTTCAGGAAACAAAGTGCTGCCCTAGCACTTATGTACCTCCTCAGAGACTTACTGCCTCTGTGTGAGAGGAGTTGATATTAGTTGTTATTAAGATACAGCTGAGTTTGAAGCCTTCCAAGGTGAACACCTCAAAGAGATTAGTCAGCTAGTATTAAAGCTCTGCATGAAAATGTGGGTGTTTTTTCTAAAGAGCAAAGTATTGTTAAACCAGTCAACCCTTCCCCAGCCTTGGGGTGGTTTTGGCTTTTGTTTGGGGTTTTTTTAAGTAATTTTCCCTTTTGTTTTATTTTTTCTTTTAATTTCAGTTTTTGCCATTTGCATTCAGTTTAATTGATTGAAA
Organism: Acropternis orthonyx; assembly: GCA_035583155.1. NCBI lineage: Eukaryota > Metazoa > Chordata > Aves > Passeriformes > Rhinocryptidae > Acropternis > Acropternis orthonyx. The sequence continues at coordinate 106,708,114 of JAWWEU010000081.1, forward strand.
AGGAATAATAAGAATGATGAAGGACCTAAACCTCTGAGGAAGCACAGGTTGTATGCTAAGTTGGTGCCTACCAGCAGCTTTAATCTCAATTAGTCCAATTTGTGAATGTTTGCTTGTTTTTTCTTATTCACTGTCAAGCTAAAAAGCAAAGCAACTCTGAATAGTAACAATAAAATTAAGGACTTCAGCTCATGGTTTATGTTTAAATAGTGGCTCCATATTCAACTGAATCCCCTTTCTGTTAAAACACCACAGCCATGGCCAGGCTGCCCACAAGCTCTGAGGTTAGAGTCCTACGAGTAAGTGGGGTAAAAAAGGATAAAGGGAGTTATCTCTGGGACCATTCCCCACCATCACCAGGGCCATGGGCTGGAAGGCTGCTCCTTCAAATTTATGAACTTCCTTGAAAGGTTGGGAGGTTATTCCATCACAGCTCTTCCAGAAGCCCCTGTTCTATATTAGAAGATCCTGAGAGAGCTCAGGTCTTTGTCCCCCAGGGCTCTGCTGCACAGCATGATTTCAGGGAAATCGGCAGAGCTCAGGCCTCAGAGGGTAACACTCAACTTCTGCCCTGCAAAAACATCTCTACAGAGCTACAATTTGTCTTTACATGGTTCTTGTTTTTACTAAACCTGCTTGCCTCTGCAGTGTGCCTTGAAGGAGCATCAGCAGCAGAGAGGATGAGGTGTATGTACCCCACTGCCCTAGAGGAAGGGGCTCATGCTGAGCTGGAAGTGGGATCCTACACAAGGACACATAGTGAACGTCATTCAGTAATGGATGAAGCTCAGCAGACGTTCTGCTCTTCTGCCTGTGTGCAAAGCATGTCCCATGTGCTGGAAGAGCAGGGCTGGCAGCTGGCAAGTGCAACCACAGCCTCAATAGCTGTATCATGTAGAAAAGCGCAACTTTGCCTATAGAGTTCTCATGTTTGAAAACTCAGAGTGCTGACTGCAAAAAGAGTTTGAAAAGTCAGATGTTTTAGCTCTTCCATGATCCAGAAAAGATCCTTCTATAAGAGGAGAAATACAACTCAAACTGCTTAGCGACAGAGCCAGAGCAGCCCACAACTCTTAGCCCACCTGAAATATGTGAATAGAGCTGGCAAAGTGTGAATCCAGTTGGGGGTCCACAACTGTGTTATACATTTACTGGCCCGAGCAGAACACCCACCACAAAGGCTTCTCACTTCTTGTCTCTCTATCCTCTATCCAAGCAAAAGGAATTCATTCAGGACTACCCCGTTGATGCTTTCACTGCTCCAGCCACTATCATCCTCCTCCCCCAGTCCCAAATTAATGCTTCTCCTAAAGCTGTTATCCTCTGTGAATTCTGTCATTTCCAATGAGTCTTGTGCTGTAATTTAAAAGATAACTCATTCCTGTTTCCAGCTTTTTAATGCATTTTATTTTTTCTACAAGCAATATACGTGTGTAATTAATAAACAATTTAGTATGTTGAGGAACCCAGGAACTTGGCAAATGTTTTGGGGATATGAAATCTCAGGAAAAGCAGCACATTATAAGAAATAGTAAGTAATTACTTATGTAAGCTTTTCTTTTTAAATTCTAAGAACATTAGCTACTAATTACCTACTAATTACCAGTACTTCAGCAGGTGTTTGCACTTAACTGTAGGCTAAAGCCCCTGTGAACAACAAACCCCTCACACTCCCTCTCAAGATTAAAGCAGAATCCCACTGGACTTCATAATGCAGTATAGGTGCAGTGGAGCTGTTTGCATGCTAGTCCTTTAACCACTTGGCCGCTTAAGGTGAAAACAGGCTCCATTTTATTTCGCTTGTATTTTCTGCCAGAGCCAAGGTGATTTGCTAAGAACAAGTAACTCCAGAAGTAATGAACAAATTCTAAGGGTTAAAAGCAAACTATGATTAAGACTTCATCATCATCTGCACATTTATCTCACTTCTGTAGTGACCTGGCAAAGGCACACTGATCATGAATATTGCTGGCTGAACAGGATGAGAATAAAACCCTATCTGTGAAAAGTTCCCTGGGTTTTAAAAAAACAGATGCAGAGCCCTCAGCTGGTGCAAAATGGTTTCGTTTCACCAGTGTTGATACCAGAGTCAATACTTAATGCCACTTGAGGCACTGACCTGCACTTCAGATCCAATGTATGTGACTCTTTTGAAAGACTGATTCATACAGCCTAAATTTTACTAAAAGTATTTATTAACAATGAATTTCAAATTTCTAAGCATAGGTTCAAGCTCATATCCCTGACTGCTTAAAATTCAGAATTTTGGTTTACCCAGTTATTAAAACACACTTTTACTGTCACTAGAAGAAAGATGTCAGACATAGGAAGTCCAGTTAGACAGCGGAAAAGATAAGAGGTGCCTTCAGCAACCTGTCACAGTGCTCAGGTTGCACCTTCTGCAAAGCACTTCAGGGACAGATGGAAGGACTGAGAGGCACACCTCAGGGCTATAATTTTCAACAAAATTGTTCACAAATGAATAATTCTACACAATGCTGCTAACATATTTTTTCTTTTTACCCTCTCTGAGACTTGTAAGATCTATTCAAAATATATAGTTGCTTATTTCCTTTCTGCAAAGATTACCTGTTTTTTCCTGAAAATAAGACTCAAAGTTAGGCAGTAGAGGTAGTTCAGATCATCACCACTTTTCTATGGCTGCTAGTTAGGATACAGATCCCCTCCAGATTAATTTTTCACTGAGGTGATAGAAGTAGTGACTGTGCTGTGAAGTATTAGGTTACAGCAGTAGAAGTGCTCATACCTACAGCTGGGAGCTAAGTTTTTTGAACAGCACATCTCTATTAAAACAATAAGAACTGTGGGAGACTAGAAACAGTTGAAAATCTGACCCTTTCATTCAGGTACTTAGAGGGGAGCTTCTGGCTGCTGGTGTATTTTAAGATTTGAGTCCCACAACTGAGAAATTAAAAGCTGCTTTGACATATGAGTGAATGAAATGAGACCATGAGGCTTCTGAGAAAATTATACATCTCAACCTTGGTGCCTTCCATCTGAGGCTCTCAAAACAATATACAGAAATTAACAAAATAGCACGCCTGGGAGGTAAGTCATTGATCTTTCACCAGTCAACAAACTGAGGCTTTTGCACAGCAAAATGCCCATATGTCATTTAAAAAGAGGATTTAAATGTCATTTGCTCTTCATGTAAAAATACTTTCTTTTCACTTCTTTTCCTCTGCTGGAGGCCTCTAGTGAGATTTTCAGAGAACCTGACAGTGGGAAGACTGGGAGTGGTCTGGTCACCAGATTGTTCCAAGGTGGTGAGTGAGGCTATTTCAGTCCTGAGGAAGGACTCCTGTGCCTAAAATCTCATCTGTATCTGACGGGTTTTGCAGGTGATATATAAAAGGTATTGCTTCTCTCTATATAGGCTTAACCTCACCAAATGCTGAAATGACACAAGTGTATCTGCTTATCACACCCATTTATGCCCTCAAATGAGGACCTTACCAAAAATTGTTATGTAAAAGGGGAAACTAGGGACCAGGAATTTTTTGTATAGAGCCATCTGACTCGCTGCTGCTCCCAAAAGGTGAACTGAAAGGTGAGTACTCATGTCCATCCTCCTCCTCATCTGTTCTTCCTCCCTGTACCCACTGTTCTTCCCTCCTCTCTTGCTCTCAATGTCATGATTCTCCTCTTCTTCCATGGCCTCTGGAAATGGTCAGGTACTTCAGAGGTTTGTTTCAATTTGCTAATCAAGAAGGAAGCCATCTTTTTTAGGGAGAAGGATTTGTTTTATGCTGACCCAGCAAGTTATATGACCTCACAGAGGGGTCCAGAGTCAACAATAGGTGAGGGGTGTCCAGGCTCTGGGTGTCTCATGACGGAGATGAGTGGGGAAAAGCTCTGCTAGTCTCCTACCTTAGTCTAGGAGTTGCATTTACTCCCTGGTGACCTGGGCTGTGATTGACTCTGGTGCCATCACCAGACCTGCTCTGCTGAAGTACCATGAGAGTGCATCCATAGTGGGTGAGGTCACTGCCCTAATGACTGTACTGCTACTCCTGGCTCCCAGCTCCTCAAAGCACAGCCTAGCAAAGGATGGGAGCACTGGGGAAAGGGGGAGCAGGTGAGGTGGAAATGTGACATCCTTTTATGTCAGAAATTAGTTACCCAACTGGCCCATTAGCTTAGGTCCTGGGCACTGGGGATGCAGAGGGAAATACCAATGGCACCAGCAAAGAGCAGGGGAGTGTTTCATGGCTACATTTATTTTAGTCAAAAACACTTTTGCTGCTGTTTGGGGTGTTTTTTTACCTATTTTGTCCCATTTTCACTGTCTTCCAGGCCATTCCCTTTGGTGGGATTTCACAGTCCCAGCAGAACCTCGATATAGTCAAGGCTTGAACACCTTCTCTTGCACGTGCCACAGGTACTATGAATGCCATAACCCACTGACATCATTTCAGGGGATACAGAAGTAAATCGAGGAGAGAGTTTTCCTCTTCTCTTTACTTTAGTTTCAAAGAGGAGAGGGAAAAAATGCAGAGACAGGATTTTAGCCCTTCATTTTATAATGTAATTGAAATGCCAAGAGACTGAAAAAATTCAATGTTGATGAAGAAACGGATGTTAGTGCAATGAAGAATAGCTCTGTCTTTGTCAGTCTGCAGTCTTTTATGTGTCACAGGCTGTCACTTTCTATTGCATTTCAACTGACTAATTACCTCAGTTTATTAAAAGTGAATATGAATTCACATTTTTTACTTTGCCATGTTCCAAGTGTTAGTGTTATCAGGAGCTATTACTGAATGATAGATCCCACAGTTCTAGGCTTCCTCATGTGAGCAAGTACAGAGCAAATCTACCTCAATATCAATGAAAACCAGATATATTCATTTAAGAGGGAAATATATACTCTGCGCAGTGCATGTTCACATCCAAGCATTAATCACCCTGGTGTGTCCCACATGGCTCAGTGTATTATTAGAACCTCCCTCACAGAGCAGAAGAGTGTCTGTAAGTGATGATGTTGGAAGGGTTGGACTTGAATTAAATGTACTCATTGCTTCCTAATGGGGAGGTATTTTCTGACAGCTGTAATGAAAACTGCTGCTCATCAAAAGGTACTCTGTGTCCTAGCTCGCAAATTCAACCTCAGCTGCAAGTTGCACATTTAAATTTCAAAGTTTTTATCTCTAGCCACACTGGAGTGCACTTATAAGTGTGGTGGAAGGGTCAAATTAGATGAAATCAAAGCCCTGCTTCTACTGAAGAGGCAATTTTAAGCTTTCACAATTGGAGCTGTGTGTTGTTATAGGCTTAAAAAACCTCATCATCAAAAATAAGGATTTCTAGAACATGGTAATTATCACTTTGATCTGTCCAACTCAGTTCCATCAGTAACTACAATGTTAGAATTTCCTTATTCTGTATAAAATAACATATTCAGATAAACAGGTACATAGACTACAATAGCTCTTGTACAATTGGTACCTGTTTATTAATGCTGGTCCTTCACACCTTCCCCTACCTTTGTGTGTATGTGGTCATATTTCTTGTGACGATGTTTGCACTGCCTTTGGAGGAGCTGGATGCTGGTATAAACTTTCCATATATTGGCAATAAAAATCAATAAAAGGAATAATAATAACTTAGGAAGTTATGTAGATAGAAAGTGCTGGGAAAGCATGGGGAAGCAGGTCTTGGAAGGAAATGCCATTTTGCCTGAATGCATAGCACACACAGTCAACAGGAAAAGGAAGAGGGTTTCATTCTTCTAGTGTATTCCTAGTGGATACTCATTGTTTATAGCAAAATGCAACTATTGTATGTTTTTCTATGATTTATTTACCATTTCGCGTGCTAAACAAAATGTTCTTTCATTAGAAATATAACATAGTTGGAGGGAAAATAATTACAAGACTAGCTTTGGTGGTGGGATTTTGTACATTTACTAAAATGAGGCTGAAGAGTACTTAAACATGCCTGCATGAAGAGAAGCAGTGGGACATGCACTCACATTTTCTGGACTCCAAGGAGATCACTTTGATGAGTTAGCTGTGATGTGAAATCTGTAAGGCTCCTTTCTCCAGTGTTTTCAAGTCCTCTGGGTATGATGAATTTTGTATAGGATATTTAAAAGACTGGCTGAAGTTATCTCATTGTGGGTTTGTGCCCAGGCTGATGTATTGATGGCCGTGAACAGAAGTTATACCCTGAAGCACCCGGTCTGTTCCCAGAGAAGAGCAGCTCTGCAACTCTCAATTTAAGGTTGGAGTGGGATCAGTGTGCCTATATCCAAACATTAAGACAAACTTTTACTTTGGTCTGCACCAGGGAGGCACATCTCAGGTGGGAAATGCTGATCCTGGATGACTCAGACCCTGCACTGGGTTGGATTTACAACCCAACTTCCAGTGGGAAAGAGAAGATAAGCAGAGGTAGAATTGCCTGTGTCTCTGGGTGTCTTTGGTGGCAAGCAAGGAGCTGCAGGGAAAGGAGTCAGGAGGGCCCGAGGATGCAGGGTGTGAGGACAGCTCTAAGCACAAAGAAAGTGGCTAGCTAGTGCGGGAAGCAGCACCATTAGCAGAGAAGCAAACAGCTTCCCCACAGGTAGGTGTGCAGGAGTTGGTTCCCTCCTGAGGCAGATGTGGACATCAAGAATAGGCATATTATCCAGGAAGCAAGTGAAATTTAAATCCCATTGCTAAGGAAAAATCACACAGCAGACCTCAGATATGAGAGTTCTAGCCAGCCTTTCCCCAAAATAAAGAACAGCTGAGAAAGTTGATGACCTACTTCTGATGAGAAGAGAGGAGGTTTGCTGCTTGCTGGATCTGCTGTTCAGGCGAAGCAGATGTCGGGAGGAAGGGATACTGCCTGCCATAGCCTGAGACACTACTGGAGGCTGTTTAGGTTTTTCTGCTGCACTGGTTCCATGCTGCAGATCCAGTAAACTGCTAACCTAGTTAGGAGGGCTTTTATGTAGGATCGAGGGAGGGGTTGACTAGGAAAAAAAAAGTTAGCATAAACAAGAGCAGCCTGATGGGAACCTGAAATTTCAGAGGTGTTGGTAATCAAAACAGGGTCACAGGAGAGACACGGAGAGTAGAGAATCAATGCACTGAATATTTTAGTTGTCTGTATACTAATGAAAGAAATATTTGGGATAAACAAGTGGAGCTGGAGGTCTTAATACAAGATCAAAATTATTACTTAATTGGTATATCAGAGTCTTTGTGGGGTAATTCTCATTACTTGAATAGTAATATGAAAGGAAGAGCAAGCAGGGGGAAAACAGAAGGGGTGTTGCCTCAGTTTGGATTCATTTGCTTGCTGGAAGCCTGGCATGTAGAGAAGAGTAAAACCACCTGACAATTTTATGGGTAATATCTATAGAGAAAAAGAAATCGGGTGCTTACATGGTGAGAAGGCTATGGCAACTGGCCACAGAAGTGAACAAGCAAGGGAGGCTTTCAGGGTAGCAAGGGGGCTTTGACAGTGCTGGAAATGGAAAGTCCCAGCAGTGGGAGACAGCCTGACAGGTACGTGTGTGGGGTGCACAGAAGGAAGAAGCCATGTTCAGATACTGTGGACTGAGTATGAAAGATTATCCGGAGCGTGTAAGGACAGAACAAGAAAAGCTGGAACATGGACTGAAACACCATTAGGCAGCGGCACCAAGAGTAAGAAGAAATCATTCTGCATGTGCATTAGGATTAAGAGGTAAGCCAAGAGTAGTGTCACCTGAAGGGTCACGAGGCAAAAAAGTTGCAAAAAGAATGCAGAAAAGGCCTGGTGTGAAGTGGGGTTCCTGCATCCTCATCAATTAAAAGGTCAATTGTGAGCATGAGGCTGGCATGATTAAAATCAGGGGGAAAAGAAGCTTTTTCCCTAGAAAAGGGCAAGGAGAGGTAAAGGGTATTCATTTAACTTCATTTCTTAAAAAATCCTTTGAGTCTGGTGAATTTTGAATGGGATAGTTAGAGGACTGTCTGAAGCTCTCAGAGTCATTAGTAGTGTTCCTGGGAAGCTGTGGAGAGGGAATGGAGAACTACATAGCTAAGAAGCACAGTATTTTGCTTTTTTTTTTTAAGCAAAAGGGGGAATTCAGGAATTACTGGAGAAGTCAAATTAACTTCACTCCTCAGAAAAATTCTGTAAGACGTAAAGCATCTGGAAATCAACATTTATGTAACATACTATGTCAAATGAACCTTATTTTCTTTCCTGACCATGTAATGGACATTGTGGGCAATGGGAATCAGTGCACGGTAGGCACCTTGACTTTAGCAAGGGTTTGACACTATTCTACCTTATATAATAAGATATTATAGGGCAGACAGAAAATATTTTGCATTATAATTACAGTGGTTTATCATCAAAACAAAAGTATTTATCATGAAATCCTGCAAAGGTCTACCTCGGTGCAGTGCAATGGATGATATGGCAAGTTACAAATAAGTTTTCAGTGCAATTTTAACAAAAATCCTGTTTTTTATCACGACAAAGTGATATTATATCTCTTCTCAGAACTGAGACGCTTCAGCTGAAATGTTGTCTATAGGCTTAGGTAGGGATAGGGGAGGTAATTTTAAAAAAACAGAAACAGAAACCAACATAGAGGAGGAAAAGGATGAACAAAAGGTGACTTTGGAAGAAAGATTTTAAAATCTGGAGAGGTTTAATCAGAAGAAGAGGGTTGTTTAAAGAAGAGAAGGTTTAGAAGGAATTTAATACCAGTCCTCAGATACGTAAAAGGTTATTACAATGTACAGAAATGCTCTGCCACATCCACAGTGAATGAGTTGAATAACAGAAACAATCTTGACTTTAGGAATCCTTTCTAACCAGAACTGTAAAAAAATGGGAGAAATTGCTTGTTGAGGTTGCAGTATTTCTTTCAGTAGAGATTCCTGAGCCCTTGTCAGAGGTGGCATAAATGGGGCAAGATGCCACAGAGTTAAAAAGAGGAGTAGAATAGGAACTCCTCAGATCATCTTCTGACATTTTTTCTCTGGCTTTATTTATTTCAAGTTTTCAGCTATAGGAGAGCAAAATGCTCCAGTTAGCTTCAATTTTGCTCCTCCAAAACTCTTCACTTGTACCTCAGATTTTAAAAGACTTTGTGGGGTTGAATTTAATGTTAAAGACAGTTGTATCGGCAGAGGTAGCACCTGAGCAACTTGGGCATGAGCTCCTGTCAGAGTGTTAGGTGTTGTGCAAATCTGAGAGCCCATTCCAGCAATGTGCAACAGCCACCACTTCCTTTGGCTCAGGAGCTGGAAAAGAGCCCTCCCAGCCTCTTCTGGAGCCCAGTCCCTTATCAGTATCAAGTTTTGGCTTCTTACAATGCTTCTCGAGCAACAATTCCCTCTTTCATCTGTCGTAGAAATCTTTTGTCTCTCTCTTAAGAATAGCTCCATAAAAACTCTGCATAGTGATTTTTGGCAATAGTAGAGATTTCTAGGGCAGGTTTGAATGTGGTAGTCAGTTCTCTTTTAATGCAGTTAAAATACGAAACACACAAGGCAATACACTTTTTGTAAAACATGTGGTGAGAGGGGACACAGTCTCAAGCATGAGAGCATTAGACTGAGCCGTGGGAGAGTGAGGCCTGATGGTGAATTACTTGTGTGGCACTGTGCAGCCATTTGTCCCCGCTGAGCTGCCAGTAGTGCAGGATTAGCAGCACTGCCTCACCCCATGGAGTAGTTCTGAGGAGAAATACATGAGGTGCCGAAATAGAGAAGTAACTGGGGTGCTGTGGGTCCCTGAGGTGGATTTGCTGGTGCAGATGCAAGAGGGCAGTTTTGATTTCCATTCCTTTTAAGTTTTGTATTTGGCATCTAGACCACTTGGCCCATGTAGGAGCAGGTGGGGATGCAATGATATTACAGCGGCCTACACTTCTCATTGCAAGAGGGATTCATTCTTTGATTAGCCAAAAGTGCTTACTCTTGTACTTGGCTTTGAGCATCTGGAGGGTCCCAAAGCCCATTCTGCAAAGTACTTGCATACGAGGGATGAACTCCTGTGCTGTTGAAATCAACAGAAGTTTCACCCTGGGCTCTCTCAGCTTCCATCCCATTCATCTCAGCTATGTGCAAATACATGCTTTAGTGCTCAGCTGAATCATGACAATTTTTCTGGAGGAATTACACGTTCCTTGTCTCCACGTCTTTGCCAGCTCAGTGGATTCCTGCCCTTAGAGCACTCCAGCTGCCCAGTCCTTGCCTCTGTTGGAGCACAGAGGCCCTGCAGACCTTTCAGTAGGGCTGTAGAAACTCTCCCTAACCTGAGTCACTAATACCCAGGTGTGCCAGCAAAGATCTATTTCAGTTAGTTAACTTGGCTTATTTGGACCCACACAACCCAGATAGGAGTTGCAGGAGCAGCTCTGCTACTAAAGTTCAGAGGAAAGTTACTTCCAGCCAACAGTGGGAAGCAGTTTGGAACACGGATTGGGCAGTGCCTGGTACACCTGTAACCAGAAGGAAATGCAGCCATAGCCACACAGGTTTGTTTGAATTCCATTGATGAATGGGTATCTTAGCAACTGAAACTGACTCTTTTTTTATTTCTTTTTAGAAATCTCTTCTAAAACTGAGCACTGTGAAACTCTATTTAAGATTTGGCACTGCCATGAGAGAAATAGCAATACACCTCTCTCCAATGGTATTGGCTAAATGTGTGTCTGTTCCACAGCAGAGCCTCTTAGAAAGTTTCTGCTCTATCTGAAAAACAGTGCAGTGTCTCTCAGAGTGTTCTTCTTCAGTCTTCTGGCTGTATTGAACACATACATTTTACAGGATGTGTAATGAATAGCTCTTGAGATATTATCAGGCTTTTTTTTTTTTTTTTTGAAGGAGAATTCTCATAACGAACCCTGAGCCTTAGACTGTGCCAAAACCTGAGTATAATGGTTTGTCATGAAATATTTCCAGGAGAACATAAACAGGCAATCTTGAAACAGGGAAAAACAATGCTTCTTAACATTTTCAGTCCACACTTCAATTGACTATGGAAGTTTTCCACCTCGTGTGTAAGTGTGACTTGTTTGGCTGCTGTGCCTCTCGAACTCACTCTGGAACAGTAGTTACTGGAGAAAGAGGGATCTGTGTATAGTCAACTCCACTTAAGAAATAAAGTGTTTCAGAGGTCATGTTATTGCTCTATCAAAACCTGCAGTTACACAAACATTATTCTTGTTACAAGCAACTCATGCTTCTTTCTCCCCCTGCTTCTTCCTCACCCTTTCTTGAATCTGTTTGAAGATCCTGTGAGGTGACCTGAGTTAAAAACAACCCTAACCCTACAATACTCAGACAAATGTGGCTGAACCAAATGCCTATGAAAGCAGAGCCTGATATGATTATCTTAAAAAAAAAATGCTCAAGAACATAAAACCAGACTGAGTTAAAAGATCTGAAAAATCATTCACTGGAATGCAGTTTTCTGTCAAAAGGAAAATATTTTGTGAAAACTTAAATTTTAGCAAAAATTAGGGGAAATGAGGAGAAATGGAGAGGCAGAGACAGATCACATCTTTATATATCCATGTAACAGAATAAGACCCCCTAAATCAAAAGTGAATGTCCTCAAAACAAAATATTTACTCATCTGAATTGAAGTTATCCACAAAAATAGTGAACAGATTCATTTTCAATCCCACCACATATAAAATAAATTTGAAATTTTGACATTTTACATTAAAAAATGGTTTCACAACCCTCTTTAAGAAGTACATTGAAAAGATGTGGGACATTTCCTAAGAAAAATTCTTCATGGCTTATTCACCTTCTGTGAATAGGTTGATTCCTGTCAACTCCAGAAGTGTTTGATTAAGTCCAAAATATCCCTAGCACGATAAGTGGTTTCAAAGTGAATTTTGTGTTTTCATGGTAGGTGACACATATAAGGTGAACTAATTGTAAAGGCTTGTTCTTTCAACACGGACCTTTTACATCCAACCGGTATCAGTATTCAGAGGTTTTCCAGACTGTGATTTCATCTTACCATTGGACACATTAACCAGTGTCTAAACATCGTTACCTGCAAAAATATGCACAAACATGTACAATATTTGAATATATGGTAATTACACAGCAGCTGATATATCTGAAGATATTTTTGGACATCTTTGTCTTTATAGGTTATTTTTACTTAAAGCTGGTTTGCTTTCTGTTGCACTGAGCAAAAAACCCTAAGGGACAGTAACTAACACTTGGGACAGCAAGAGCTGGTAGGTCATGAGTAACATGGGGTGGGGAGACAGCAGCTAAACGAAGTGCAGCAACTTACAAACCATCTTGAAAGAGCATGAAAACAGTCATCTGATGGTACCAATCATTTGCCAACAGTTTTTGTAGTTACATGTTTTATTGTTGTTTGGGGGGGCTTTTTGAATTATTTAAGAGTTATTAATATTTTATTAAATCGTGTTTCTCTTACTCTCACTTCTTGTTGCCATTTCCATGAGCTGAGTAGCTTTCCTATAGAAAAATTGCATAGAAGAAATCAATTCTGCAAAATTTCCTTTACATACCCTCCTACCTGGAGATTTTAATTTTCAGTATCTCCTTGACTTGCCTACATAATTAGAAAACATATTTATTTATTTTAAATTCTGGCATTGGCCTTCAGAAACCCGGACTTTTTTTCTTGTCTTGACAATCTTATTGCTTGCTTTCCAAGTCCATTTTTTATCCTTTAACCCTGTGTTTCTGTCACAATTTTACAGTTAGTCATTTAAAAAAAATATAATTAAAGTGCCAAAGCACCTGCTAGCCTCATGCATATGCATGAAATAGAATTATGTCTCCTCTGGGACACTGGTGTTGTGACTCTGGGGAAATGGCTAAGTAACCATGACAACGTGTCTCCACCACATCTTATTTCCAGTGATAAAAGCATGATTTACCCTATTAAACAAAGCATATTATAACTTGCCCACAGCAAGTGGTGTCAGCTTTCCAGTAGAGTCACCAGGTCAGAAGGGAGAGCAGGCCAAAACCATCTATCCAAGCCTCCCCCCCTTCGACAATGCTTCACAGTTATGTTGATGGGAGAGACAAGATGAGACACATGTACAGTATTTCACATTTTCATCTTGATAAGTTAGATGAAACGAGGGGAGGAAATGCAGTATTCATTAGCTGCAGGCACCAACCCAATCCCCAGTACAGCAGTGATGGACGGTGCAGGAGAACCCAAGGGTAGGACGCAAAGATTGGTGGAACCAACACACAATGATTCAGACGTTTAAATTAGATAATTTCTCCATTGTCTTTTCTGCCAGTTTGCCAAGGCCGCCAATACTTTGTGAATGCCAGGGAAGGCTACCAGAAATGGTTTTTTCAAAGGTTGCTGCCAGAACAAAATGTTAAATGATTTTTTTATAATCTTGCTTATATTACTGATTAGACATTATCTTATTTAAAGTGATTTTTAAAATCAAGCGCACCCTTCATTATGTATTTTTGATTTACACCTTGCCTAATTAGGGAAGACACCTTGCTATTACATTATCTATAATAATTTTATAGGGAAACTCTCCTCATTGGATCTTGTCTACTAGCATAATACAATATTTGTTTTATTAGCACTTCGAAGAAGTGTTTAAATCAGCCAAACTAATAATTTAAATATTTTAAATATTGTCTTGAAAGTGTTTGTGTTAACCCTCTTCTCCCCACCCCATCACATACTTAAAGAAAAGTATAAACCTTAATTTGAGTTCTTAATCACTTGAGGGCACAATTTGATTAAGAACAATAAACAGAGAGGTGAAGAAATTAAAACCACAAAAGTCTCAGAGAGAAATCAGAACTGGTGTTTAAAGGTCAAGTACATAGACATAATTAGTTCTACTTACATGAAGAATTGCAATTAGCTTTATGAATTGCATTTTGAAATTGCCGGGTCCTGTGAATCCTGGGGGGTTCTTAAAAACATCATCTGTTAGAAGCATGTGATTAGATCAGACTCCTAGGTAAGAATCAAAAAAAGGTAAATTGTGCTTTCAGTGCAAGCAACTGCAAAGTTGAGTCTGAAAATACTACCTGAGTTTACAAAAAGGTGACTAGAAAATAATAGCCCATTATCCATCAGATTACTTGGATGCACGAATTATGGTTGCTGAGTTCTCAGGACTGATCCTTTCCCATTTCCAATACATAACCAGTACAAGTTGAAGTAGAGCAATTCTCCATCTACAGTCAGATTACTTTCTCTTTCAACAATACCCAACATGAGGAAGGTCAGAGCCCTACAAGTTAAACAGTATTCACAGAAGCATCCTTTAGAGATTCAGGTAGTTCCAAATATCTCTCTCTTTAAGCATGTATTTCTTCACTGAATATTTTTTACTATTTTCATTAAAATACTAACGTATACTTTACCATGCTCACTTGACATTTGAAATGTTTTCATCTAAGACAGAGCAATATTGGAAGTGTACCACCTATAGCTGTCTCACTGCTCCCACGTTTCTCAAATCTTTCATTATCAGAAGGTGTAATAATATAGTGCATGCTCAGTACATAAATGTTGCTTTTTTATTCTGGGCCGAAATTGCTATATCATGTCAAAAACAGCCCTGTTTCTCTTTCAGGGTTCTGATTGAAGGTTTTTACTTTATAAACAAAGTTCAGAACTCAAAGAAGGATTAAATTCAATGCACTAGCAGACTGGAAGGAGAAACCAATGGCTTCTGAAACCATAAAGTTTGCTATGGAAGAGGTCTGGTGGTTTTGTAAACTTCAAAACTTTCTAACTTAAGTCAGTGATGTAATCATACAATCACAGAATATCCTGAGTTGGAAGGGACCTACAGAGCTCATCTAGTCCAACTCAAAATACCTATGAATGTTCTTGGCTTACTAATGCAACTCAGAGGGGAATCAAAGGGCCATATCTCCAAGTGTTAGCAAGACCCCAAGAGCTGTTTCAAAAAAACCACCCAAACCCAACAGAAATCTGATTTCTGCTAGAACATGGATTCAAGCAACAAAAGTCAGTATTTGGACTTTAGGGCCGCTTCCCCAGAAATTTGAATGCTGAATGTATGGAAAGATTTGACTAATATTACTGAGTTTTCAGGTATCCCAGTCCTATCACTGCAGGCTAACCAAGAAGTACAGCTCACATTTCTTGCAAGGTTCTCTAGTTGCCTCTGGATACCCGTTCAAAAGCCTTTGTATATCCACCCTATTTCTGGTGCCCTATGGGAAACCTGTAGTAGAAGTGGCAACATACCCAGACTAGTTGCTTGGAGCTCTGGACTGAGCAGATCTGTCAGTGCACTGGGTTGTTGCTTTATCTCTGGTTTGTTTGCTTTTCTTTTTGTGTCTGTGTGCAACCTAACAGTCTCCTCACCATCCAGAAACAGACTGTGTAGTGTGTGAAGGACTGAGCAAGAGAGAGGAAACCTGAAGTCAAATTTTACACTACTGCTTAGGACCCCAACTTGAGTAGTGGCTTTGGGCAAGTAACTTTTAGCAAACTCCTCTAGAGAGTGTCTGAAGTCTTACAGAATGCAGTAGAAAAATAAAAGGGGAAAACACTGCATCTCAGTTTTCCTATCTGTAACATGGGACTAATACTTACCAACCAACCCACCTCACAAGGGAGATGCAATAATTAATTAGCTAATGTTCCTACAGCACTTTAACTCTGTAAAGTGTAAAATAAATGTTAAGCATTATTGGCACTTAGATTCTACAGTGATTGGTGCCCTACAATTCCCTAAGCCAGGCAGCTAGTTATTGCTGCTCAGAGCAACAGTAGCTTACAATACATCGTGCATTATCAGCTAGTTTCTAGACGGTTACATGCCAGTGTGGCTGTATATACACCCTCCAACACATGTCAGATGCCACACAGGGGAATTCTGACACGGAGGTCCAGGAAGCAACTACACAGCATGGAAAGGGGATGCTGAAAAGGCTCTGTACATGAGCAGGACCTTTTGGCTCTGGTTTTAGTTCCTCCTCTCCAAACCAGGTTATTAGGCAATAACCAGTACCTGAAACCCAGTTTATACAGCCCTGCTGTATAAATACTATTTGATCTAATTTTGTCAGTTGAGTCATTATTATCACTGAAAATACCCAGAATTCCAATAAATTCAATGTCAAAGGAACTAATTGGTAAACTGTGTAGAACAATTTGAGAGTTAAAAAAAAAAGAGCTTTCTCCTTTTTTATTTTGTAACTTTATACTTCTTAGCTAAATTCTTATTTCAGTGAACAAGAAGATGGCAGCTTCTAAAATTATGTCTGAGAGATGGATATGTAGGTAATATTGTTTAATATTAACTGCTGCTACACGGGTTCGTGAATTCCCATCAGTACCCTTTTTTATGGAGTTCCTTATGCTAAAATCTCTTTCAACAAAGATAGTGGAAAGAGCCTGGTTTGCAGCTCAGTAGTTCAAGAAAGAATTGCAGCTTTGCCCTCTCAGACATAGCCTGAGAGTTCAGTATTGAAGTCTCTGCATTTACACTATATACAATTACAGGATTTTATTTCAGGTTAGATTCAGCCTGGTCCTCTGGGTTAAACTTCCTTATCATGCCTGTGCCTCAAAGCCATTCAAAGCACCAGTCAGTTATTTGTAGCCTTGTGACTCCATCTGGATTTTGAGTGTATCTAATACAAACCAGGAGGAGAGTTTCTTATTTAATTTGCTCTCAAACAAATCCTAAGCCACACCGTGAATCAAACCAGAAGATCGTAAAAGAAGACAACTGGAAATTCTGTAAAAATCTGGTTATTACTTTCAACCAAAACACTAGTGAGATGCAACCTCAGTCCATATGGTACTCTTTCTGCAGATTTGGTAGGAAGCCACCTGGACAATAAGCAACCAAGCAACACAGACCACCAGACCAGAGTTTAAGAGTACGTCCCAGTGCAAACACCATTTGATTCCTTCCCACTTTCTTGTGCTGTTTCCCTAAGCAACCCTTACTTGGTTTTGTCAACCATACACTATTGGACCAGGCAGACATTCAGTTTGAGCCAGTCAGGACACACTTAGACCATATTCCAGTAGATACCACAATATAAAGAGGATTCAAATATTGGCACACATTGGAGATGATTCCAGTAATCTACCACTTTACTGTGGGATGTTGTACACCACGTTATTTAACTAGTAGCATCTGTGGGAACTGTGATCAACATCAAAAAGAACTGGAGAAACTGGGGTGGAAAATCAGAGCCCTAAATTTGACAGTGTTCTAGAAGCTATATTTCATATTGAGACTTCACCATATAAATACTTAAAATCTCATAAAATTTGTTTATGATAAAGGTTAAAAACATCTGAATTATATATTATTAATGTATGCTCACTCATCTTGTTAATTTAATTAGTGAAATTAGAAAATTGTCTCTTTTTTCAACCTTCCTATGAAAGGAAAATTGTGTAAGACTAGCTGGTTATCACCAACACTGTACTGCTTCACTTCTGAAGTTTCTGAGAGTGAATGACTTAATTTATCTTTCTTTGTTTAGTACTCAACTACTGAATAGCATCTAGTGCAAAAACAACCCCAAAATATAAATTTTTTTTATGCTGGGGTAAAAATCAATCACTCAGTGATTTTTTTGCTTTGTTTCAGATGAACAGATCCCTTCTAAAACTTGCTGAGCTTTAAGGCATGTCATAAGCAATTTCTGTTCTTATTTTGCCCCTGCCCATGGAGAGGATGTATAAAGTCGATACTATCTCTTTGCAAAACCCTTCCCCACATCAAAATCTATGATACTGATCTTTGTAAGTTTCTCTGAGAAGCTGTCAGCAGCCTGAGTACATCTCTATTGCAGTTTTCTTGAACTTTGGGGTTAATATTAATTTATCAGCTTTCAGCATCAGGAAATGCCAGACAAAACTATACATACATTTTTGTTTAGTTCTTTTTTTATAAATCTGTGAATTAATATCTGAACTATTTCTTGGCTGGTAAATAACCTAACTTTCTCACCCAGTCCAGGACATTTTAAAACAGAACTAGGTTGGGGTTTTTTATATCTGTTTAGCAGACGTCCTTGTATTCTCTCTTCAGAAACAAAAAAATAAAGACAGTAAGGAAGAAAACAATCATGTCTTTTTCAATGTTTCAAGTGTTGATGTTGTCTAGATGGTTTAAATGGGAAATGCACAGAATTTCTTTATTGAAGATAAAAACTTTGTCAGGTCCTGTATTCAAAAACTTTTACAGGGAGATAACTAATGCCAGAAAAATGTATGAGGAGATATGGGTGCTGGAGGGTGACACTATATATATAAAAAAGTCAGTATTATTTTGAAGGGAGAAAACTTGCATTACAGGGATTAAAGACATCCAGTAAAGGCTGAAATATTCTTTAACTGACTATATCTCAATTACTGGTTCTTGCTTCTCATAGTGAGTCTTGCAATACGTGGTATTTTTTGAAGGCCAGCCATGTTAGGGCCAAGTCATTACAGTAATGTCTCCATTTTCATTGAAAAGAAAGTTTAACTTAGAATTAGAGAGTAAGCCTTATATAAGGCCTTTTATAACATTTTATAAGTTTTACATTTAATACTTACAAGCATCAGATCTTGCAACAATTATTATTGTCTTATTTATGTATTTCATGATTTTAAGATCAATTTTATGTCTCGAGAGAGATCTTTTTGACAGTATCTGGACACTAAGGTAGGAAACTTCCATTTTCCACTGAAAATAAAAATACAGCGACATGATCCTCTTAGAAGATCCTGATTTTGTTAATCTCTTCTTTGCATTTTTCTTGAATGTACAACATTTCCTGGGAGGAGTAGGTGGCCTCTCATATTACTGAGGTGGATGTCTAGGAAAAAACACTCGTTTTAGTACAGTGAATCTGTTATGAACACAAATATTTCTCTATTTAGTATTGTGGGAACTTGTTAACTTATAAATGTCTGCTCAGCCTCTGCTGGGGTCATGGACTTGGAAGCAGCATCTTTGGTGAGAACTAAGTGTTTGCAAGCTTTGTTTCTTTCTCAAAAATGTAGACTCTTCAGGGCAGGATCTATCACTCAGTGTGGTGGTGTTACTTGCCTAGTGAAAAGAGTCTTCACTCTGTCTCAAACATTTAAGTCAAGCCTGTAATCTCTATAATAAATATTAACAGGAACATATTCTCTTCCTCCCATCCATTTATAGTCCCCTTTACAGTTTAATTATCACCTGAAAATGTTTAAAGCCATTAGACATTTTTATTACTACTTTAAGTCTGTAAATCAAAACTGGGTGATTTTAAAGTATTATTTCCAAATGAAAGTACTCAGCATAGTCTATCTTAAAAGTGACAGAATCTTGGTGACTTCTTCCAGTGCACAGCTGCCCTGCTCTAACTGTAAACAATAAAAACAAACACACAAAAACTAAGCAGTGAGTTTATCACTTATTTTTTAAGTTTCGAGAAAGCTGTTGGACTGCATAACTAAAGAAGAAACACAGAGATATCTTAATGTGTCTTAACTTCAGGGAAATTAAAGCTGGATCTAAAGCAGGCTTGGGAGGGCACTCTAGTCCTGAGACTCGCTAGCTGTAAGAGCATGAACAACAGTTTAATTTCATTTCCATCTGACAACCATTGGCATTAAGAAGGCAAAACTCCTGAGAACTGCCGAAAGCATCCTGGCAAGTGCCCAGTGTGGTACTGGGACTGTGCGGCCCTGAGGGGTCTTTGATTTTCCTTGGAGGGGCGCTCTCCTCAGAGGGATGGCGCTGAGGAGAGCGGGTCTTCTCTCCCTCCGTCGCCGCCGCGCGCACTGGAAACCGACGCTAAAGGAAGGAGACCACCACACGAAGAGGAACTGGGGAGAAAAGACTTTATTCAAAGGGTGCACCGCCTTATATAGGGTGTGGTGTGCCACTCAAACTTGGGGGCAGAACATGGGAGGAGTTATGACAAATAAGGGAATAAACCAAGACGGACAACCATAAATGGGAGAACATAGGCAGGGAGTAACAGAACATAACCAAATAGGGAAAGCTGCACTGCGGCAGCGATGGGCCAGTCAGGGGGTGAGTACAAGGGCTTGACAAATGTAATAATGGGGGAAAACCAAAGATCTCAGGGAGGCAGAAACATACATGGGAAGACAGTGGACAAACAGGGTAAGTAACTTTTAACAATACAACTACAAACAGGCCTGGATTTAACAAGTGAGGACACCAAACTGGGTAAATATCACATAATTAAGGGAAAATACAACCTTACAATGAACAATCCAACTCTCTTGTTGATATATTCGCTGAGTGCTTGTAACCTTAATGTCCCATTAATAAAACTTTTCATTAATACCATCCAAATCCTCTCCTATTCCTTGGAGGGAACATCATATATAGGATCACTTTCTACGCTTCTCATTTGCTCATAAACCCCTTCCTTTTTCATGATCCTATACTCAGACCTTCTGTCTACCTGCTCTGACCTTCTTCCCTCACTTTCAAAGTCTCCCGTCACATAAAATGAATCAGAAAGTGTCTCCAGGAACTCCATCAAGCTGAAGGTTTGTTTTTCCTCATCAGAATCGACGGAGTCCCCTCCAACAGGGCTGTGTGCTCCTCTCTGACACCTTCACTCTCCCACAGCACATGAACATAGTCTGGTGGCTTGGATGGGGGCTTGATACCATGTGGCATGTACTCCTCAAACTCCTTCATCACCTGCTCACAGCATTCTAACAGGAGCACTAATGGCTATTGCAGAGAACAACAAGCAAGATCAGAGCAATTCAGCCTTCCTGTCAAAAGCTTAAGAGAACAATTTCCTGACCCGGCCACGGGAAGAAAGCCACTTGCTGAAACAATGCCTTAAAAAGGCATTCCCAATCCATGAAGCTCAGCACATTATAGGCTTGAGCAACCCCTGGACCAGCAAAACACTCTGCCAGCTTCTGCAGGCTGCTGTCAGGAACCTGGAGGTAGTCTCCTAATGGTGGCATCCTGGCAGCTGCTCTGGCAACTGTCTTTGAGGAGTTGATGCTGGCAAGCCGTGGTAGCCATAAGGGCCAAATGCCGAAATCCTGACCAGTTTGCCACACTCTTAACCCAGACAAGCCCTCTGTGAATTAAACAAAAATTCTGGTTGAGGAAGAACAAAAGAAGGAACTCTTTGCTATGTCAAACATTGAAAACAAATTTGAAGAGAAGGAGACTCTATTACAGTAATATCAGGTACTGAAGGTGTAGACTAACTTAGAAACAAACAAAGGCTTCCCAAAGCAGTTATTTTGTATTGATAGTATGTTTTTCATTTTAGAGAATGAAAGAATTATAACTTAATAAAGAACTCGCCAAACAAAGATCTGTTTTTCCCAAAACTAAAAGAAGCCATCAGATGTACCTACTGATTACAGCAATAGAGAATGATTTAGGAATGGAGGCTTTTTTTTTTTTTTTTTTTTTTTTTGGCATTGTCGGGTGAATTTAGGGTCAGGCAAAATGGAATATCCCAAACTGGAATTCATTCAGGACACATCCCTTACCCTTTATTTATGCTGTACCAAGTAAAAGAGGAAAAAAATAAAAAAAGACCAAGCTGCCTCAGTACTTTGCAATAAACTGTATTCTAATAATTAAATAATTTCATATCATATATAAACATAATTATGTTTGTACCACATTGCTTCTTATTTTTCATCTAAAATCTGAGTGCCCTAAGTTTAACATGTCTCCTTTGTCTGATGCAGAGTTTGGCCAAGATTAGAATTCTAGTGAAATCCAGAAAAAAATCTCCATGACTTAGTGATCTTTGAATAGCAAAATAATTCCATCTGATTTCAATATTTCATAGATATTGAAAACATAGATAATTTATTTTGGTGACTTTTGCAGACATTCCATTCTAAGAACCTAGCAGATAAGAAACAATAATTTCTTTTTGTTAGTTACAAAAGAAGTTTCACAGTTGAACATACATCAAAGTCAGTTGCTGAGGGCATTATATATAATATGCTAAATCTGTAACAGATGGGCTATACAAGAGGCTGGAAAAGTCCTTGATTAAAGCTGTGCCTCTATTGCTCTACAAAACTTCCAGATGCCATCATGTTGTTAATAATCTGGGGATCTCTCTTCACCATATTGGACCTGCTTGTCAGCTCTGCCCAATTAGCAAAGATAGCTCCAAGGTATGAGCACAATTCCTAGGGCAGTGATTTTTCAACATTTTTCAATTTGTGGACCCTTAAGGATTTATCACTGGAGATGTGGATCTCTGCACAGCAAATGAAAACCTACTGGCAGTGGGCATGCTGGCTTTGCTTACCCTTTGTGGTCCCCATAGTAGGAGTGCTGGAATCCACAGGAGTCTGCAAACACACCAGACTGAAAAAGACTGTCATAGGATAACATGTTTCCCATAAAGAGACATGTTTTTCTTGGGTCTTCATAGCTGAGACTTGCAATTTTCTGCCACATGAGAGAAGTCATTAGTCCTAAAAAATCAAAGTGTGTAAATAAAGCAAAGCAAGCCCTCTCAAAAATGTTTGGGTACAACTTGTTCAAGTAGTAATTTGTAGGGTTTTATTTTTTGCTTGACCACAGGAAACTTACAGCTTCATTTAATATTTTGAAAGCATTTTCAGAATGTTAATGTATTGAAAGTAGAATAAATACCAGTACCTCAGCAGAACTGCCATTTAAATCAAATTAACTTTACTAATTAGGGGAAAAAAAGAAGGCATCACAGTATCAGGCATAATTTGTGCTTATAGAACTTCACACTTCAGGTGATATACTCTGCCTGAGAGATAGCTAAGAAAGCAATGTACCCATCAAAATGGGAAATCAACCATGGCTACTAAATTTTTCAATTCACAAAGATTTTAAAAAAATATCCAACTGGCCCAGAGGAATTTTAAGTCTTCAGAAGAAACCAAAGTCATTATATTCAAATGAGTGAGTATATAGCATTAGCCAGTGATACCGAAATGATTTCTTGCTGGATATCTGAAAATAATGGATGGAAATATGCTTGTCATAACACAGTACCCGAGCAGTTGCCTATAATTCACATTTGCCAGGACTCTCAGTCTGCTTCTCTTTCTGACAGCTGAGACTGTGCAGTGGTTTACCTGCTGACAGGAGAAAACTTTCTAGCATTGGAGGATGTGGGACGAGCCATGGCACTTGGATGCAGCCTCTGTCACCTTGCCATGTCTCAGGTACATCTATATCTGCCAGGAGATCTTCAGCCCTCTTTTCCCTCAGGGGCATCACATACAACATGAAACTGATTGGCATCTCCCTGTGACCTGCCAGGGCATGGTGTTGGGTCATGGAGGCAGGGAGAGGCCATTTGTGCCACACATATTCTCAAGGCACAGGAGCAGTTAAAGGAAAGCAAGCGGCTGTGTGTCTTGCCTTCAGTGCTTGGGACTTTATGGGTTTTATGGTTGCATGATAGCATAATGATGCTGTAAATCATGCTTAAAGGTCCTCTGGAGAATTTACCTTATGCAAGGGATTTCTCAGGCTGGGTAAAGACATTTCTACCAGGCTTTGGCATATGCAACAGGAGAAAACAGATGGAACAGCATGAAGGGTAAGCCTTGGCCGATGGCTGCTGTTGTTCAAATGAGTCCTCAGGAATGAGGACTCGGCTAAAGTGGTGTGGAGCCAGTCTCAAGATGAATTTTTGCCAAGGATCTCCAGTAGCCTAGTAATATGGTGCAGAGGCAGCTTAAAGTGATTATTAACTACTCTCCTTATTCTGCCTTTGGTTGTTGTGCTGAGTCCAGGAAAGGGGAAAAGGAGAGTTGGGGAATCTCTGCTTCCATACATGTGAGCTGATAATGATTTGTCCATGAGGTTAAACAACACAGGAAATGGTGATCAATATTGGATGGTTGTACCTTAAAAGTGCAAAGGCCATTTGTGCATTCTGGCCTGCCATAGAGGGGGCTACAGCACCATCAATAATTGATTCATAAACTATGCCTACTTATTCCCAAATGCTACAGTAAGTAAATACATACTGAGGCTGAACTCTGGATAGTAAAGCTTTCTTTCCTTAGCTTGCAGTTGTTCAGTCTAAAATGCAGCTGGTTTTTACTATTAATTCTGGAGTTCTGTCCCTGCATTACCTGAACATATTAGCTGTTCTTAAGATCCCCCAGTAAGGATGCTTACCTGACTTCAGGTTGCACTGTCTCTACAGATTATCCTTGCCATCTGAACCATGACAGGCAGAAAAGACCAAAGCATCCCACAGCAACACTTTCAGCAAATACAATACTGACACTCCATTACAGACTGGATTCCTACTCCTTGAGCCAGTTACCAAACATTTCATCAGCACACATTCTGTAAGTAAGGTCCCGGTTTTTATTTTCAACATTTATACATCATGCTAACAAAATATTTTTTTTTCCTTTTTCTTTTTAACAGAAGTGGCAGTTGAGCTTGGCAAGGATTTTCAGCTAATGATGCGTTTTTGGGTGAGAAAAAGAAAACAGAGGCTTTACTTACTGAGCCATCCATCATTTTGATAGTGAGACTTGGACTAAGTCTACCTTCTTCAAGACATTAATTTTCCACCTCCCCTTCTTTGCTTAGAGCAGGTCCAATCCTGCTCTTGTGGAAATCAGTGGCAAAACCCCACTAATTTCAGTGGATTAGTTCCAGTATCTCAATTTACATGTGATTAACAGTAATTTTGTCTACTTAGTGCCTAAAAAATTCATAATCGAATTTAGAATAAGCTGTGCACTGATTTTCTAGCAATCCCAGCTTATTTCATAGGCTTCTAATTTCAATGCTTAATCACTTTTGGTTCTAGCTCAATATACATCAACTGAATATGTTCTTAAAAGCTCCACACAAAGTTGGTTTTGTAGCTGATGGAATGCTAATTTGTAGGATTTCTTTGATATTGAAGTATAGCAGAATAGCTCTATTTGACAGACAGACTTCCATCCTCCAAATACTTACTAGACTGAAAGTCTTTTTATACTTTGTCCGCATTAGCTGCGGTGCCTGTGCAGCGCAGGTCATGGTTGTGATGAGTCCTAGGAACATGGAACAGATGTGAAGCCCAGATTTAAAGAACATGGAATTGTCCTTGCAAACAAGACACATGCTTATATTGAGAGGAGATTTCTATGAGTTAATCTAAAGCCATCCATCTGGAATGGCCACACAGCCATTTTGGGCCATTCTAGGTCAAACAGTCATCAGTCAACCAGGGATGGTCCTCCAGGAGGCTGCTGTTTGCAGCTAAAGTAGACTCTGAAAACTATAAACAAGAAGCCATATAGACCTGTCTTGGTCTTGCAAGGGGCCCAGCACACCTGAGTAATGCTGTGAGCCATTTCCTCTTGCTGGTAGTGGAGGATTAACAGCACTTCAAAGGATAAAATCACAAAAGGGTGATTTAAAAAAGATGTGACTAAGTCTGGTGCTCATTAAAATGAGGAACTAATTGCAGTGGTTCAACTCCAGAGCAGGTGTTGTGTGTGCTTCCCCAGGCAGCTCAGGCAATGCACCTGCAAAAGGACTGCCATCCTGGTCTTGTCTCTCTCTGGATTTATTCTGTGAGAAGGATTGCTATCAAGTGTTTGGCATTCTTTGAAGCAGGCTCTTCTGAGAAACTTCACAGGAACAGACGACATCCATTGTCCTACAACAGACTTCTATTGCTCCAAATACAATTGGGACATAGGTTTCCATAAGTGAATGGCTATTGCATAAGGATGAGCAGTGAGCTGTATCATCAAAGGCCCGTTGGTGTTAACATGTCAAGGTTTGAAGGACCTAGACTCTCACCTCAAGCTTGGCATTTTGGCCTTCCCAAGCCTAATGTTCCTCTCCTTCCCCAGCACTGTTCTCTGCTGGTGGCCCCCAGGGCTACCATTCCCAAGATGCACCATGGAAATAGTAAGAAACTTTCAAATTGCCTTTTGTTTTTTTTACATATGCTTGCCTGGCTAAATACATTATTTGATACTTATGCTTTAATTTATGGTAGTGAGAAAGCTATACCAAGCCCTGCATATCCGAGCTCATTGCTGTGACTCTTCTGATCGTTTTATCAAATGGAACCCTTTCTTTGAGCTGTTAGCTAAATGTCGCGTGAAGTTCTGAGAACAAATTGTGCTGCTTTGGGACATTAACTTCACATTAATTTGGCTAATCACTTCTACTTTGTAGAAGTTTGTTTGAAAAACAGGATACTTTGTCTGCAGTGAAACCTGTATGAAGAATCATGTAATAACAGTCACCATCTCTGGTGGTGGGCAGGGAAACCTCAGGATGAGTAAATCTGGAGCCAAAGATGAAAAGGCACAGGAAGCATGTATTTCTGGGTGACTGTGTGTAAAAGAATGAAGATCAGGATCAGGAAGAATTAGGAAAAAACTATCCAACAAAAAGAAATTAAAGCTTCAGCTAAGATTAGCCCTTGCTTGCATGTTTTATTCTGTCCATGGACAAAAACATGTGCAACATTGCCAAATTTTATAATCAATTCCACAACATTTCTTGTCTTTTTCTTGCACCCCAGTCCCTGAAGTCTAAAGACTTGTGTGAGAGCACTCCCTCCCTCTCTGCCTGCCTTCCCTCCAGCAATCTGTAATACTATCAGGAAAAGCCCTAGAGACCATGGCTTCGGGTGGCTCCAGAACCATAAGGCACAAAGAATATGCTAGTTTAAATATCCTGTGATTTTAATGCTAATCCCATGATTAAGTGTTCAGCATGTAACTTCTGAGTATTGAGTGTAACTCCCCTCTCCTGGTGAACAGGATGGTGGGAAGGTGATATGCAGCAGCTTGCAGCACTGGGCACCACTTCCAGTCAACTCCCCACCTGTTACACAGGAGAGGCAAGTGTGGCTCAAAGGACTGTTTGCTCTGGATTTTTGTGTGCAATCAGGAACCTACCACACTTCATCTTCCACACTTACCCAGATAGCTGTAATGACAGGAGACCATCGATGGGTGATGATAATAAGTATGAAGCAGAAGAAATGTACTGCTGCACCCAGAGCTTTCAGCCTTCAGAAGAAAGGAACAGGTCCCCAAAAGGCATGAGGACAGCAGGCGACATTGTCTTGCTCCACTCCCCTGGTCAACACACGAAAAAAAAAAAATGCAATGTTTCTGCTGAGGTGAAGTCATCTCTCCTGAACTTCAGTTCTTATGCTCAGCTTTGATGCTTGCTAAACCATTTTTCCTAATAGGAAAGATACTATATGGTGTGGCAGATGTAACTCAGGGAGGAAAGGTGATGGGGTCTGGCCAAATGCCATAGGTAAATTATCTCAGGAACGCTACTAACTGGAACCAACTGGGACAGTCTGAAATCTCAAAGGAAAATGAGAAAATCAAGCAGCTGTAAAAGACTCCATCCTAGAATGATGCAATACAGGATTTCAACTACTGCTCCAGCAGTTTGGCACATTGCCTTTTTTTGTCATAGTATCTTCTTGCAATGGCGTAGACACTGCTGTCACATTTAGGAAAGGTCTGTGGGTCTGCATCCATTTTTGACTGGTTTCTTGTGCATATCACTGGTCCTCAGAAATCTGCTTTGTCCTCATGCAAAACGCTTTCCTGCAAAAAGCCTCTACTTGCAATTGAACCTGATTCAGCAATTCAACCTTCCCACAGAGTGAGATGCGGAATTCTCCTGGTACCGAGTCTGGAGCCAACCAGCCCAGGGTACTGCTTGAGCAGGAGCCGGCATTCAGAGCACAGCCAAGATAGCCAGCATCTACAGAGTACCATCCAGCATCTTTTAGAAGTGCCAGGGCAAGGCTCAGGGTTGTGATTAGCATATGCTAATGACTCATTATAATATGTAAATGGCACACTAGGTCAGAACTGCACACCCATTCAAACTAATGAACTGTGCACTTTTTTTGTAAGTGGCACTAGTAATTGGGTGCATCATTTTTCTGTTGCTGCTAGGCAGAGAATAAGGAAGCCATCTGTAATGACAGGCCAATGTTTGTAGCAATCCCGTTGAGAAGTAAAGGCAAGGACTGCTAATTTCCAAGTGTCCAGCAGGGAACCCATACACATGCCTCCAGTCACCATGATCACAATTCTTAGTATCTGAGCATGTAATTATATGGTCATATTTTTAGAAGAGATCAGCATTAAAGATAACCGTTGAAAACTCCTGGCCAGAGCAGCATGCAGAGATCTGTTTGAGCACCTACTGGCTAAAGTGCAGAACACCTAGGTTTTGAAAATGCAGCTGCATGTGACCTTGTTGTAATGAAGAAAATACTAATATCTCATTTAAGGGATCTTCTTTTCCCTCCCAAATATAAATTCTTCTGTAAAACTATACCACTCTCTCTAAAGTACGCAAGCATCCAGTTTAATATCAGAATGGATAGACTATGAAACTTGCAAAAACTGATTTATTTCAGCCCTCACTATTTACTTCTTCTCTCTATTAATTATAATCTCTACTCAGAATCTTTATCAAGAATAAATTAGTAAAGAAAGGGTGATTCAAATATCAGTTCATACAGGTTTTTTAAAAACATTTCTGATACACTTTACATAGGGATATGATTATTCTTTTATCCTAGTTTTAGATATGAAAACAAAGAACTGAAACAATTTGTGCTAAATGTCACACTCTAGACAGTCACCAGAGCTTGCAATAGAATGGAAATTGCCTGGGTCTGTATCTCTCCAGCAGATACTTCCCACAATAGCAGTAGAAGGGTGGTGGAGTGACGTGATCAGACTCCAAAGCTGACTGTCTACCAGGCAGTATCAATGCAGGATATCCCAGACTGAAGCCCATACTGGTAACTCCCTACATCTTTACACTGTGACAAATCGATTTGTTTATTCAGGTTTATGATAGCTCACGAATCCCTGCAGCAGGCTCTGGGTTTTGGTGTAGACAAACCTCATCCTTATTAAAGCATCCCATGAATGTTACTTTTGGGATTACCTCTTCCATGCAGTCATTTTCAGATTCTCCTAGTTTGTTCCCTCTCTTGTTCAAATTACCTATTTACATAAAGTCATTTGTGTCCAATCTTTTCTCTTTTTCATTTTTTCCATGCTGGGGTGGCATTTTTGGGACATAAGCATGCTATAATGCTTTCTCTATTATAACTAATTTAGAAAGCTCATTAAAAACATCTATTAATCCTAATTCATGCATTCGCATAGTCATTCTGACAGTAAAGGTGTTCCTCTTCTGTCAATTTTATTAAGTGAGAGGAAGATACCAGCTCAGAGTTTCACTTCTTGCAAGTTGTCCTAGAACACAGGATGTGCACATCATCTTCAACAACCTCATGCTTATTTGACTCAGACTGGTTGCTCAGAGTCCCCTTATGGGTGGAAAGGTCAGTAATGAGGCATGATGACAAAAAAGGATATCTTGACAAAACTGACCTAGTATTTAAAGCCTGGGGTAGCATTCCCAGAAAAACTCTATCAGAGGATGTCCAGCAGGCTTTTGGGTAACCAGCAGTGGATGGAAAGGGCAGCAAATTAACTGTTGTGATTTACTAAGTGAAAAGTCATTCCTGTAACAGTGGGAAAATCCAGCGAATCTGATATCAATCTGCAGATGGCAGTGTTAAACCCTTTGCATATGGCTCTCAGTTTTGATGTCAATAGAATTATCAAAGAGATCAAAATTGGACCAGAGACTCTCTGTTAGATATCTCTGGACATACAGTCTTGGTATTAGCATTACAAAAAAAAATCTCATGTTCCCAAAACCTAAATACCTAATTTTTGAATAATATGATGTGTTTGCAGCTTGCAATAAAGGGTGATATATTGTTAATGTCTTTCTGCAAATGTTAGATGAATGGCTATCAAAACTCTATTGTCTGTATTGACATTCATATAGCATAGCCTAAAAACACTTCAATCCCTCTCACTAAACTAGAGGTTTTACTATTTTCACATCATTTGAATTTTTATTACGTCTAAATAATAAAATGCATTATTAGGATCAGTCTAAATCCAAAGTACTTGCAGTCATAGGATTTTCTGCACAGATTTGGCTCTGCTCTCCAGAATCTAAGCCTTCACTTTACAGAACTGAACTTTCTCTTGCCCTTCTGGTTGCAAAGGTATCTTGGCACCATTTAAATGCTGTACCTCTCCAATATATGGCTTAGTGCTGAGCAGAGAAGGATTGAATTCAAACTTTCAAACCATATTCCACTTATAAAATGAGGTCTAATAAAAACCAGCTTATTTGGCTGCAGATAAGGTAGTCATGCTAGCAATTATATTTCAAACTCTTTATAACATTTGTAGGGCTTATTTAAAAGAAAATGAATGCAAAATGAATGTGACAGATGCATTATTTTCCAGTTGCAATGAATTTGAATAATATGTAATAATATATATAAAAATAATCGCTGCTCCTAATCATAGGTTTTGCTTCAGTGCTATCTGCTTAAATGACCCTAAGTCAGAGTGTCTCTTCCCATTTCTTAAAAATTGAATTGCTCTTGCTAAATGAGTGGTGGCTGTCTCTATTCCCTCCCCACAGACCACAGAGGATGAGAAAGGAAATATTATCTCACTTCTATTTTAGAACATTCATCTAGCTTTAGAAATCTTCTTGACTACTTGCCTAGGAAATGCGCTCATCAGAAAGGCTGTGCTGCACCTGTCCAGGTGTAAGATCCATGTAACTTGGAAATGGTGTCCCAGTCATGCAATTCACTAAAAGCAATTTGAGAGATGCAAGGGACCACCTCCTGAGGGTCAAAATTACCCTGTCACTTCACCTGCAGGGATCAGAGGTGCACAGTCAATTATCCAGCACCACCACAGGGTGATCAGCCCCTGGCCACACACTCACTGGTCTGTCATTGTTAAAATAGAGTACCTCAGGTGCATACAGGATAAAAACTTTTTGATTCCTGTAGAAAGAAATTTGCAGCCAGAGTGTGCCTACCTAAGCAATAATAGAATTTTGGGAGACCCATCTGTGGGCTCTGCCTGTGGCTCTCCATCTGGCTGGAGGTCCCGGCAGTCAGCGTGAAGTCAGTGAGTGGAAGTGAGTGGAAAACCACTGCAGCCCCCAAGCCTTTGGCATCCAGCCCCAAATCTCATCTGACTCCTGCAGTATTGGGTGGAAGGAGTAACAGCTGGAGAAGACAACATTGCCTTCTATTTTGGTAAGATACAGAAGCTGAGGTTTTGCAGGGTCTCTTAAGGACAGAAGGGAGGTACAGGAAAGGCACAGACCCCTCTTTCTGTGCAGACTTCACATGCATGGAGATATCCCCATCTCCTCACAGATGCAGCTCAGCCAACTGATACGGGGCCTGACACCATGCCAGGTAGCGATCACAGGTCACACAGCAAGAGAAAGAGGACTTCTTGGTAACCCACACCTGACAAGAACCCTGGAGGCAAAAGGCATGATTTCTCCCAGCATAATAAAGTCCTGAAGCCTAATAGGACAGTTCAAAGATACTTAAACCTATGAGGTTGGGTGCTGGTAGCAATTCATCTGTGCCAGCAGAGAGCCTTCTGCTGACAAGCTAAACCTAAGTGTCACAATCTGGGGGCTTTATGTATCGACCATGGTCCCTACTGGGAAAAGTAAAGCATGACCTCTTTCTCACCATCCATCAGCATTCACCCAACCTTCAAAGTCCCAAGTCCACTGAAAACTTCAGGCATTTGTCTGCTTACATCCAGAGTCTTTCAAATTGCCTTACAGTCTTTTAAAAAGCTTTGTTTTCCAATTTTTACTATGGCACTTGTGACACGTAGACCTGAATTTGAGTCTTCCATTTGGAAAGACAGAGAAGCCAGAGGTTCAATCTCCACACTCAAGGGCTGTGAAGCTTGCCTTGCAAGAAGCTACATCTGGGACCTTCAGGAAGGCAGTCCCAAAAGATCCACATAAAGCCTGGAGGCCTGGCAGAACTCATCCATCCATAGTGTTGGCGTCATATCAGACTACTACTCATGGCAGTGAAGTGTGTTGTATATTTTAAAGGTGGGTTTTATTTGTTGAAAGGATTAAACATTTGTAAAATATTTGACAAATCAAACCTTGATCAAAATAATCAGGATAAGATGGCAAAAGCACTGCATATATTCAATGCATGGGTGTCAAAAGGCATTTTAGCTCCAAAAAGACTGCAAACACACACTTACTGGTTTTATTCTCTGATTTCCAAGGACTCCTAAGTGCCACTACAAAGTAGCACCCACAGAGCTCACAACTTAGAGCATAGGCAATAACAAACAACCAATAAACATGCAAAGAGTAGAATGACAACTGGTCAAAGACAGCAGAGTTCCAGAAAACAATAATTACAGAGGTATCAATGTTCACAGCAGGCTGCCATTCCTGCCAACCCCTGTTTGTCATGACGCATTCCAGAGAAGCGGGGTCAATTTTACCCCACGTTTATCACTGATTTAGCGTGAAGTACATATTAAAAGGGTTTTGTACCATGGGCTCTAGCTTCACCTAAGTGAGAGATGTCAAGCAGCCTTGAGAGCTATCAAATACCAAAATAAAAAAAAAAAAAAAAAAGACATTTTCACTGGATCTAGAGTGCAAATTATCCATTCTGAGTCTCAAGGAAATTAAGCTACTATCAGCTGGGTTTTCTGAAGTTACATTGCATGGGCCAAAATCTGAAAATTCATCAGAATACTGATATACCAAAGTACTTAGGTATCTGGATAAATCAATAAGTCATTTACATTTTTAACATTTACTGCAGAATGTCGGAGCACACACATTTTGCAGTAAAAAGAAACTGAGAGGAATTGCACAGAACTTCTGTTTTCTGGGAAAAGCTGTGACAGCACCCAGTTGCCTTTTTCCCCACGCAGGCTTTGCAGCATGTACTAATTCTGAGCAAATACATTTTGGACAGGTTGGATACTGTTCATTTCTTCTTTGTTTTATTGTATGATTCTGGGAAATAGCCAGGTGATAAATACATTGACTAGTCATGGTTCTTGACATCTGTACAAAGTTTATTTTGTTTTTCCCTCTTTACAGATTAAATCCCACCAGCTTAGCCCCGTCAGTCAAGGCTTATGTGAACTAGTGATCCAGCCAGCCTCAGGCTATGTAAAGCAGCCTTTTGGCCCTGTCTGACTTTGACTGTACTGTGTTACCTGGGATATTCTCCAACCAAGAGAGGATTGCAGAGCTATTAAGTGGTACACTGGCTTGTCCCGCCACGGCAGCCTGCTTCCTGAGAAGCTAGCAGTTCTAGTCATGCTGAAAGTGAAATTTTAATACGGCCTTGGCAGTGCTCCATTGGCATGTCCCCAAATTTACACTAGTGTAACCAAGATCAGTGCCTGTGCCAGCATCTGTATTATATTAAAGATAAATTGGACAACGTGTCCATATCTGAACTAAACTCAGCAAATAAAAAACAAACTTAACAAAATAAAATCAGATGGTCTGACCCATCTTCTTTTGAGAGATCCTGATAAAACACGGATGTTTCAGAAGTAGTGATGTGATCTTAATAAAGAATGATGGTGTGAAAAAGGCTGGGGTGGGGGGGGAAACTTGACAAAAAGAAGTTTTCTCTGTTCTTGGATCAGCCTTACAGATCCCATCCCATATAAATGGAAATACATGAGAAACCTCAGCTTCCTTCATTGACATATGTAGAATAGAATTACTGCATAGGCAGAACACTGCGAGCATGCACAGCAGGTAGGTACCAGACTATAATTTCTTGTCCAAAATACCAAAATGCACCAGCTTAGCTGAAAGAATGAGGACATGATATGAAACAGGCATGAGCTGAAGGACAAAACAGGAGAAATGACTGCAGTCTACCTCCTCCTATTTCCAAAAAAGCTGCCTAATCATTAGCCTGGGGAGTCGTGCTTTCACTTGCCCTTTCTCCTTCTCTCGGTGAATTCAAACCACTTTTCTGCACAGTGGTGCAGCTTCATGAGGAGTGGTAAAGTGTTCCCAGAAAAACCTATAGTCTAATGACTAGAAGTGTGTTTGAATTCTTTCCAAAGAGGATAGGAACTGAATGTGGGTTTCCTACTTTCTAGCCCCTAGGCTGATGCAAGATAGAAATGGTTGTTGTTGGTTTTCCAGAAGTTTTTTAGAAGTCAGTGAAGCCTTCAGAGAGTTTTACAAGGAATTTGGTCTGCCCAGGCTATGCTGAGCATTCTCTGAGAGCATCTCCAGAGCCTGTCAAGGGGCTGACATATCCTGTTTTTTGTTCACTACTGCAGACCAAGGGGTCGGGCAGATGATCTCTTTTCACATCCTGGTGGACTGAAGGGATGGTAGTTAAGAGGAAGAGGATATGAGCATAACAGTGAAGGGGGAATTAATTGTCTTCAGAACTACAGAAAGTACCTTTGGAGGCCAGGTAAAGGGGCAGTCACAGCTCTATAGCCATATCTCACAGTATTTTATTTAATTGCCTACTTGACAAGCATTTGGCTAAATCATTTTAACAGCAATATTCCTTCTTACTTTATATACCTGTATGTTGTCTCTATAGGCTGTGTCCTGACACCTGGGCCCATGCCTTCCCTGTAGGACACAGCCTCTCCTGCTACTTGCCTTGGCTCTCTTGGACATCATGCAGCCAGTGAGACCACACCATACTTGAAATCATTCTGCTCTGTGGAAGCTGGGGGATGCAGAAGACACACAGGAGAGGGATGCACTGCACGCATGGGCCACAGGTGAGATCAGATGCAGCCAAAGAAGCCAAAGAATCAGTCAAATGGTCTCATGCATGGGACCTACTTCTCCAATTGTGATTACAGCCATGCCAGCAAAGTCAATGTTCTTTTAGGACTTGAACCCAGGACTCTGAGCGTAAGAGTGTTGTTCCCAGGTGAGCTCTGACAGTTCTTTATCAGTAAAGTCAAGGAAAGAGAGACGATTACACAGCAAGGCATGAGGAGACCTTTGTAATGGGGTCATTAAGATCAACCTGAGAGTACATTCACAAATATCATGACAACATTGTGGATGCTAAGTGCTATCTAAAAAATGCACTCCTGTCTAAGTGCTAGTATTAGACAAGGTGCATTCTTGTCAAATACAGTTTGGTCCAGTAATTGAAAAGGATCATTAAACATTTACTGAAAGTCAAACTGGAAACACATGGATGAATGGAGCTGTACTTGAACACCCCATAGCTGTCACTGATACCACAGATTAAGTGGCAGCATACTACAGGTTTCCAGGACAGGAGAGACGGTCTCCACACACACACATCCTCACGGCTATAGAAGGTGACAGTGGAGGAGGACAATTTTGCATGTGTGATCATCCTCTGTGCTCTTGCCTTGGAGCACTGGATGTCAAGTTGTAGCAAAGCATCAATATTTGCACTTGTGCTCCATTCATACAGACACATCTACAGATTTATTTCACATGAATATTTGATATGACAACAGATTTGATATCAAGTAGGTAGAGTTTGAATTATTTAATTGTTTTCCTAGAGTATTTTATTTTTATTATTTAATGAATGATGACTTTGTAATTGGAGCTGGACAACCACGAAGAAAGCCTTAATTCCAATGTGCTCATGGACAAACTTAATGGAAGTCATAGAATCCTAGAATGGTTTGGGTTAAAAGGGACCTTGAAGATAATTTAGTTGCAACTCCCCTGTCCTGGGCAGGGACACCTTCTATTAGACCAGCTTGCTCAAAGTCCCATCCAGCCTGACCTTGGTTGGCCTTCAGGGCTTTGAGGATTTCCAGCCTCCATTAAATTCTGATGCATTATGTTTTCTCAACACAGTCTTCAAGATGAAACAGACCAGCACCAAACCTACATCTGAACATTGAGATGATCTCCTGGTAAAACGGACCATGGATCCATCTCAAACCCAGGATCATGTGTTAATTTCTGCAAACTCCCTTCTCCCCTCCTCTCATCAACCCCTTTGCTGCAGCAGACAGAACTTTTACCCAGATTTGGTGTGGCATACTTAGATGTGAAAACATGGGAAAAAACTAAAATGTTAGTGATCCATTATGCAGAAGGTGCCTATTCTGCATGAAAACATTATTTACTTGAGTTTTCTATTCTAAAACTTGATTTTGTATTCAAGATTTAAGGTCTCCATGGAGGTGGAAAAACACTCTGAGACTCTGAGGCTTTGAAATGCTGAATTGCCTTGTATAAGATAAAATCGATATTTGGGAAAAAAAAAGTAAAGTGGAAATTAATGTTCTTGTAATAGGTGAGTAGCTTTTACACAATTATTTCATGGTGATAGACTTGGTTTTGATGTAGCTTAATTAGCAGAATATAAATTATATATATATTTTTAAAGATGTGCATATGTATATTACAAGATTTTTATTTCATTGTGGAGCAAACCATTTGATGTGGCTCTGCAGAAAGCTCTAATACACATCAAAAAGCAATCAACAAACTCTTTGAGTACATCAAGCAGGATAATTTAGATGGTTTTTAATCATGATTATGAAAATATAATTAGGTGGTTTCATGTTGGTTGGTGAGTGCATAGGGAAAAGTGATTCTCCAAACAGAAAAATATGGATAACATTACCCAGGAGCCATGAAACAACCACACACACATGCATACACAAACCAAACAGAAAAAACTTCTGGCCTTCTTCTCTAGTAGATCAGCAGGTAACATGTTTAAATAGAATGCCATTTCCTTTAGGATGTCAGGAAGATTCTTATTTAACAGACAGATTACACAGAAGGAGCTTTGGAAAAATGCCCCTTTTTAATGTGCTTGAAATCATTAGTCTGTGATTTCATAAAAATAAAATCCTCTTTTCAGAAGTTAGTCGATGAGTAGAAGATGCACTTTGGGTCTAATCAAACCAGAGTTTTACTGGAGGAAACAAGAGGTATTGATGAGAATGATTTAACTATGTCAGAGCCTCAAGTACCACAGCAAATGGTACATGTCTTTGTGCACAGTCTTCAGATGAAGACTTCTCTCTTTAACCTCAGTAAGTGCCTGCCATTTCTCAGTCCCAAGGAATGGTGCCTAACACTCCTTTCTTAAGAGTTGTCACATCTAAACAACATCATCTTTGCAGGTTCTCTTTGCACAGTGCTTTCAGTGCTTTTTGATGTGCTGATCGTGATCTCTGTTTCCCAATAACTAACTTTTCTCAACAGTGCTTGAATAATCCTGAACACTATTGTGCTGTGTGCCATGATGCTTCACCCCCTTACATGAAAGTATCCTAAATATTTGAAGTGTTATTCTCAAGTCCTTTACTTTCATGTACTAACATTTTTGCTTGTCTGTGAGCACTGAAGAGGTGTTCTACCTATTCACAGATCCATCTCCTGGCTGGATGTAGGTAATCCATAACCCCACAGTATACTCAGTACGTTTCTGCCTGTACATAAGCCTCACACCAATGCCTCTCTGTCACAGTCTTCACTCACACAACTGGTTCTGGCAAAACCAGGTTACAACTGTCAGCTTGCCAATACATTACAGAATTAGAGAGACACAGTTTTCACTTTTTGCTACAGTGAAAACTGCCACTTTGTTCTTTCTCTTTTTTTGCCTCTCCTCACTGGGTCCTATTTCTTGCACCGAGACAGTGATCACCACTGTAGTGATGACTAGACATATCTCAATAACCTCCTACCATCTCATGTGGATCCCTAACAAATATTCTCATTTCTCCACTTCATACCAAAGGCTAGATCTGTTTTCAGTGACTTAGCAGAAATGCATTTCATACTGTTATAGTGATAAAAGAATTACTTCAAATGCTTTTTAAGCATTTTGGTAACTTTTTTTTTAATTTAGATAATTAGTTTTTATAGAAATCCTATAGAATCACATATTGGGGGAAGAGAAAAATAGCAAGTTGGTAGATGTCTGAAAGAGGACTGGGTTCTTTTGTCAGCTAAAGATGAGTTACCAGTGTGACTTTAGAGGCTCTTATGAAAGAAAATACAACGTTTCAGTTGCTCAATATGAAGTCAAAAATAAAGTACTGATGTGCTGAAATGCCAACCACAAAACATGGTGGGGTGAAAGTCAGAAGTTTGTTTGAATGAACTTTTTTTAAGACTAAGTGAAAGAACAATTAAGTGCCCTTTAATTTAGTGGCAAAAAAAAAAAAAAAACCAGCAGAAGTCACTGCCCAGAGCATGGCTCAGCTTTACAAGGCAAGTGTAAAAAGGGCAGGAGCAGAGAGCAGACCCAGCAGTTCTCCAGGGTGAAGATTGTGAGTGAAACAGCTGGGGGTTTGCATGTTGTAGGTGGATGTGTGAGAGTGAAAAATAATGAGAAAAGAGTAGACATTGCAAAAGCCACCTGCAGGAGTGCAATTGTTCATTGTCAGGGGGTGAACCAAAAATACAATTCTTCCTGCCTGAGTGCTCCCTAAAAAGAGACTTACACTTCCAAAGAAGAAACTACTTTGCCTGCTCCTGCCTTGCTCTAGTAGCACTTTGCTGTAATAGCATTCTCTGAAAATAAACAAGGCCCTTTCCCAAGAAATCCTGCGTTCTTCCATCCTCTTCCATTCCTAATGCAACAAAGGCACCACGGCCGAGATTTTGGATAGCTACTCGCACCATGGGGACAAAAATACTAGCTGCCATCAAAGCCTGCGTTGCACAAATTAGATCTTCTTATCAAGAGTTTGAGAGATAAAAAACTACTGCTTTCTGCCCAGGAGGCTGGGGTCTGTGCCTTCCCATGTGCTGTTGCAGGCAGCATTGCCTTCTTCCCTTTGGAAGATTGCTACAAACTCTGGCCTGATCCTGTTACGGCTGAAATGAATGGGAGTTTTGCCATTGACTTCAAGGAGATGAGAAGCGGGCTGGGCCCACTGCTTGCAAATCCAGTCTTTATAGTCCTTTCCAGATACTAAATAAAACTGTGCTTGGAAGTAATTTGGATGCCAGCAAGCTGGCCCAGTTTGTCACGGATTTCGAAGATGCCCAACAATGTGATGTTTATTAGGATACAAATAAAGTGTCTTCTTCACAGTGCAATGTGTAATTTCCTTCTCAATAAAAATATAAACTCGCCTTATGTGCAAACAATTCTAGCATTTCTGTTTTTATGCCATCTTACTGACAAGAAACTCCCAACTGTTATAATTTGTTTCATCCTTCTCTCTCTGGTAGATCCAGCCTTTGTTCCTTTTTGCAGTGCCAGGGACTTGCTGAGCTCCACCTGATGTGATTTGTCCAGGCATTAATAATGCATCTTCAAGATGCAAGATGCATGAATTCCTTTAGTAACAGATCCGCCGGCAGCCTGCCGCACCGTATTGTGCCACTTTTCCGGGAAGGGAGAGGCAGGCATCCTGTGGGTCACCAGGCTTGGGAGCCAGGGCTGTCCTGTTATTACGAAGGGGTCACTACATCCTCACGCTGAGGTCAGGCCGAGGATAATGAATATTACAGGAGACGTTCCTACAGCAGGCAGGCCCTTACCCGCCATCTAAGCAATCCCCGCGGGACGGTCTCCGGTGTCCGCAGGGTGACGGTGACTTTAGGAGAGGTGGCAAGCAGGGAGCGAGTGCCGCCCCTGAACATCACAAACCGCCCCTGAACATCACAAACC
>JAWWEU010000081.1:106747743-106770334 GCA_035583155.1 Acropternis orthonyx
TGACTTTAGGAGAGGTGGCAAGCAGGGAGCGAGTGCCGCCCCTGAACATCACAAACCGCCCCTGAACATCACAAACCGCCCCTGAACATCACAAACCCGAGCCGGCTCTGCCTCCCAGCGCTGCTCGCAGCCCGCCGCCAGGACGGCACCCGAGGTTGTGCTTTGTGTGCGGTGAGTGCCGCGGAGGGGGACACCCCCTGGGCAAGCACCGCACCCGCCCGGCCGCCATCCGCTGCGGCTCCGCTCAGTGCCGCCTTCCGCGCGCCCGCCCGGAGAAAACAGTTAATTAATTACAAATAAAATAATGATAATAGAAAATATAAAAAGCTCGTTTAATCGATACAATTGCTCACAGGGCCGCGCTCCCGCACCGTGGCTCGGCTCTGCCGGCGTCACCATGGCAACGGCCCCGGCTCATGGACCCGGCCCGGTCCGGCCACACCGCGGCGGGCGAGGGGGCCGGGGGGACACTGTGTGTGCGCGGGGGTTCTCGGTGTCCCCGCGTGGTTGTGCCCCCCGGCACGGGCAGGCGCTGCTGTTACTGACCCGCCAGGTTACACCCCCACGCCCAGCCCGGCCTCCTGCAGCTCTGTCCGTACGGAGAAGGGCCTGCGGATCCTGGAGGACAGCAAGCTGTCCATGAGCCAGCAGTGTGCCCTTGTGGCCAAGAAGGCCAGTGGTATCCTGGGGTGCATTACGAAGAGCATTGCCAGGGGGTCGAGGGAGGTGATCCTGCCCCTCTACTCAGCCCTGGTGAATCCACGTCTGGAGTGCTGTGTGCATTTCTGGGAGAGCTCTGGTCTAGCAGAGTGAAACAAAGATGATTAAGGGACTGGAGCATCTCTGTTATGAGGAAAGGCTGAGGGATCTGGGCCTGTTCAGCTTCGAGAAGAGGCAGCTAAGAGGGGACATCATTAACGTGTATATATGTCTAAAGTGGGGATGCTAAGATCCAGGCTCTTCTCAGTGGTGCCAACCACTACTACATGATGCAATGGACAGAAACTGATGCACAAGAAGTTCCACCTAAACATGAAGAAGAACTTCTTCACTGTTCAAATGACCACACACTGGAACAGATTGCCTATAGAGGTTGTGGAGTCTGCTTTACTGGAGATATTCCACTACTGTCTGCATGCAGTCCTGTGCCATGTGCTCCAGATGACCTGCTGTGGTCCTTTCCAACCTGACCCATTCTGTGACACTGTGATTCTGTGATACACACATATAAATAATCCTTTTCCAAAATAACATTTCTGGTAATGTTTCCAAGTTTCCCAATGCATGGCAGTGGCTGGACATCATCAAGGCACCTGGGAGGGAGGGTGTCTTTCCCTGAAGGCCTTTGCAGTCAGCAAGGGAACCATAACACAGCTCAGTCTGGTTGATGGGCATCCCCTGTGTCCCCTCTGCACACAAGCAATAGAGTGTCTGGTGGACTATACTTAGTGTGATGCCTCCCTCTTTTTGACAGGCTTTTGAACGCTTCAGGATAAGATATGCAGCTTCTTTTTGTGTTCTTCTTGCATTTCTCAAGTCTCATCACCATATTATGCTTCTATCAAAAAAAGCTCAGCCTTCCCTCAGGCTCTCAGCTGGGAAGAATATAGAAAATTATCGAGGTGTCTCTGAGACCAGTGAGATACCATCAGGTGGGCAATAATGGCAGAAGATAGGAAAGGAGGACAATCTCTCAGGAGGTAAGTTTTAAGAATCTAAGGAAGACAAAAATTAATCAAAATCTTCCACTCATTTAATTGGACAATTATTTCTCCCATTTTATCCACAGTGAACTTTACAGGATTCTCTTTGATTTGAGTGAGAAGATCTCTGTTGTTTTCAATAGGAGTTCATCAGGTCTTTTTGCATACACATAGATAGGAGAACCGTTTGTTCATAAATTTATATTAAAAAAAACAGTGAAAAAATAGTCCTGTGAATTTTGTTTCTAAAGCTTCCAAACTGTCTGCAGAAGTCATCTCAAAATCACTTTATATTTTTGAAGACTATTCACCTAGAGACCAGAAACAATAGACTGGGATTCAAATGATCCTTCACGTACAAACTGAATAGTGAATTAAAACTCACAAAAACTCTGATACACCATCCAATCTGTAAGCAATACATAGGCTGAAATATATTCAGATTAACAAGTCATGAAAGAATTTATACAGAGAATAAAATTAATAGAAATTAAAATGTGACTGTTGATCAACCACAATTAGGAAAGAGAACTAAATTCAACAAATCAGCTGTTAGCAACTAATAGTTTTCCTAGGTCTCATGATAGATGTGGGTAAATGTTGACTTTCTAATTATGACAACAGAACTGAAGAGAGCACTGAGAAATAAAAATTAACTAGTGCCTTTCCTGAATTAGCATCAGAGTGTTTTGACACAGGTCTGGAGCATGGCTCTAAAATGCCCCGAGTTTGCAAACTGGGCTTTTTTTCAGTATGTGGTTTGCGAAAGTGTGCAAAATCTTGAATTTCTCTCTTGATATAAGAGGAAAACAAAGGCATTCTTCTTAAAGTCTGACTGACTTCTGGGCAACTTTTCAGTTGCATGATGGGAGATGTCAAGCAGTCTTTCTACCTCCATCACCTACTGCATCTTGAAGAGAAAAAGTGTACCATGCTCGTGTGAATGGTGAGTTGGCTTTGCGGGTCCTCCAACATATTGAAGGAAGGGAAGCTTCCCACCAGGAGAAGCAAGGAGGCAGCCAAAATATTACCTGCCAGATCTGGCCTCGCATTAGGCTGAGTTCAGACTCAGAAATCATCAGAGGCAATATTAACCTCCCCATTTCCAACTTCTTCATTTTAAGGGGATTTCTACACATGCCAAGGAGTGTTTAATCAACCTACACCACACTGGATCCACTGCAAGGATTTTTTGTAAGGAAATACAGTTTTTGTAAGTACAAAATACAGTTTGAAAGTCCCACTTGTTCAACACGGTTTTGTTGTTGTTGCTCTGAGAGGCTGGAAAGGATACTACAGTTTTCTGTATGTTAATTCTGGCAATATTTAATTTGAAAAACTTTGTTGAAAGAAACCTTCATAACTGAGTGAAATTGTGGAAAGTGTGTTGTGATGTTCCTCTGTCACATATATTACTATTTGGAAAACAGACTTTCTACTGTTTCAAGATTAGAGATTTTGAGATATTTTCTTGTCATATACTCAGATCTTAAAAATTTTGCATGAACTTCTATTCCAAGGACAACTCAATATGGATAAAGCTGAGAATTTTAGTCTGATGTTTTTCCAAAATACAATTTTACTTCAGTTTTCACTGAACTTCAGTAACCCTAATTTATTGGCAGTTCAATTAAGCAGAATGGCTTGACATTCATTACACTTTCTTTCCAAAAACACTTTGCATAATGATAATTTGATAAAGTTCTTGCTTTGTGAGCACTTCTTATTTTAACAGTTTCTGATTTTTGCATTTTTCAGAGCAGGGAGAAAATGTACAACATTTCTTCTGAGTGCTTGTTGCATATGTTACAAGTGACAGACAGGACTCCCACAACTTGAAAACCTGTGGCCAGCTCCAGTGTGTCCTTTCTGGTCTGCTACAGGATGCTTCCTAGAATTTCCCAAATTGTCTGTTTCCCACCATTTTCTGCGATCTCAGATGATCTCAGATGTTCATTGAGACATGTGAAATGTTTCTCAGATAACTCTCATGCTAAATAAAGTCCTTACTGAGGAGGTGTGACTAGAAGTCCTCAACTAATGACAGCATTTTCAAAATCTGTTCCTTCGGAGAGGTGAGCTCAGAGGGAAGTAGCAAAGAGACTCTTTGTAGAGTACTGGATGGGGGCAGTTTCACAGGAACCCCACTGAAAACACGACAAGGCACTGATCTTGACCAGCAGCTCCCTTGACCAGGGAGTTTGCAGTATTAGTGGGCAAAGAGAACAAGTCCTATGGGAAGTGGCTGAGGGAACTGGGATTGTTT
This sequence comes from Acropternis orthonyx, assembly GCA_035583155.1. NCBI lineage: Eukaryota > Metazoa > Chordata > Aves > Passeriformes > Rhinocryptidae > Acropternis > Acropternis orthonyx. The sequence continues at coordinate 106,751,713 of JAWWEU010000081.1, forward strand.
AGCCTGGAGAAAAGCAGGCTCAGGGGAGACTTTTTTACTCTCTACAACTGCCTGAAAGGAGGTTGTAGCAAAGTGGGTATCTGCCTCTTCTCCAGAGAAGTAAGCAGTAGGACAAGAGGAAATGACCTCAAGCTGTGCCAGGGAAAGTTTAGATTGGATATTTGTAAAGAGTTCTTCTTCAAAGGGGTTGTCAAGCATTGGAACAGTCTGACCAGTAAAGTGGTTGAGTCACCATCCCTGGAGGTGTTTGAAAGACGTGTAAATGTGGCACTCAGGGATATGATTTAGTGGTGGAGTTGACCGTGCTGGGTTAATGGTGGGACTCAATCTTAGAGGTCTTTTTCAGCCTAAGTGATTATGTGATTTCAAGGCTTCTGTGTGCTGTATATGCCCCTTTACCTTGCACACTACTTGAAGAATTGGGCATAGCCGTTGTTCAGGCATAACCCCATGAAAGCCTAGATGTGAGGAGCACAGTGCTTCGCCTCTGGATGTTGTGCTATTGACAGTTACAGGAATGACCAGGAGGATAAGCACTGATAAAAACATCAGGGGCTGGGCAGAATGCCTGATTACAATGGCCTGCACCAGGTCCCCACGGTAGCAAAGCTGATGCGTTCAGGCAAGGTGATACAGGTCACTGTTGCTGGGGAGCGAGGGAAAGATAAGCAAGCGAGAAGAGAAAAGTAGCTCTGCCTTGCTGCCCCAGCCCGTCAGGCAGATAAACCACATGCATGCATGCAGCCAAGAGAGCCTGGCTGGTCCCAGTGGATGTGGTCCCTCAACATCCCCAAGCAACCCAGGCCGTGGCAGAGGATCCAACCATCGAGGAAGCAGCTGGCCTTAGCAGGCAAAAGAAAAATCCAAAACAGAGCTGGAGGCAGCAGCGCTGAAAGCAGCAGGGGGTAACTGGTCTGAGAGCTGTTTATTCAGAGACACTACCTCTGACCCTTCTCTTAGCCAAAAATACAATCTATTTATGAAAGTATATGTATATTTAGCAAGCTTGATATTTTATTGTAAAAAGTTATGGAGCTTTAGTGTTTCCTTAACTGCTCTAAGCTATAAATATTAATAGGCAGACTGTCTTTTGTATATACAGTTTCATAACAACAGAGTGTATCCCAGCTTTGCAAAGCCCTAGTCGTCTATTTGCCTGGGGTGAGTAATTCCTTATGAGAGGCAAGAGTATTCACACTTTCTTTCTCAACATTTATGGAGAAATGGAGACATTTGGGGGCTTGCTGTGGTAAACGTTCAAGATTTCAAGAAACTCACTGCATTTCAACATTCTAATGATCTCCTGAAGGTTCCCCTGTTATAATTTTTTTTGTTATTGTTTATTCATTTGGGTTTTACCTCATTATGTAGCCTGGTATGATATAATGTGGAATTTAAACCATTTGCTTTTTATCATAAAATATCAAACTACAATATGTACAAAGGAGATGATGGTAACAGTTTATGCTAACTATTCAATACTTCAATCAAATTCTGTCATATGCTGTGCAGTTTTTAATCACTGAACTATTAGATGAAAGGCCAGTAGAGCTAATTCCCCCCTTCCTCCCCTTCCCTCTAATTGTCATCACAGGTATCTGCAGCAGCATTCTACCTGGAGACTGAGAAAACACCTTATTTGTGGGTCTCAGAAAAGATTAGACTGAGACAGGAACCAAATGCTGCCAAGGTTGATAAAGGTGTTTCTGGCCATACAGAGAATCTGAACTTTAGAAATGCACTATAAGATGCATGTTAGTATCAGTATCTTCAGTGCCTTCAGGCATATCCAGGTATTTTAGGATCACAAGTCCAGACTTGGGCACCTGCAGGTAGAGTAAGGCCAGTATTAGATACCTGATCTTTTTTCTTTGCATCTGGACCCAAAATACATTTTAAGGGGATACAGGATACAAGTCTACAGCTTTGACCGTAACCCTGATTTAATAACTTCTTGCACATGGGAAAACATTTGTTCTTAGGCCAAAATTCATCATCTCTCCAGTCATGATGGTACCACTGCCATGCTTTGAACTGGTTTACTAGAATTAAGTCTCCAGAGAAACAAAAAAGAATTTTCGGTGGTTTTTCTGCAAAGGCCAATTTGTTGCATAACTGAATCCTTCATCCCTTTAATTGTTAAGTTGCTTGTGAAAAAATTATTCATTATCCCTGAGCTGATGTGGTGAATGTGCCAACAGCCTTTTCAGAAGCTGCATCATTTTGCTGTCTCTAGGCTCAGATCAGCAAGGCAGTCAAGCACATGCTTTCCTTTAGGTATGTACGTAGTCCCCTTAACTTGCTGCTTTCACAGCAGGTTGGAAAGGCTAAGCACATACTTAAAGGCAGGCATACACTTACCTTTCCCCTTCATTATTACAGCACTCAGAACAAGTGAAGAACCCTAAACTGTAGACAAATTCCTGTTTCTACTAATTCTGAAAACAAGCACAAATGTTTACTTAAAATATTAATATGCTTACCATATCTTATCTTTGACATAATTGCTTTAATTAAAGGAATTTATAAAAACTATTACACCTCCATGCCCAACCAGTAACATGTGAGAATAATGGGATTTAGAGAGGCTGATTTATTGATCTTAAAATACCTTCTCTGAATGAAACAGATAAACCTGTAAATTGGTAAGCAATACATATGAATATTGCATTCTATAGTTTATAGACTTTAATGACTTGTGTTTATAAATATAAAGGCATACCCTAACTGATTATCTTTAAATGTATTTTTAATGTTTATATTCTGTAAAATATAAAAAGGAAGATAAAGCATGTAATTTTACTACTTCTTGAATAGAATGTTTTTAGATTGTATTGACCTTTGTTATGGGCAAAATTTACATGGCAAACATTGCCAAGATCTTCAGTACTACATATACACTAATACTAATCTTATGTACTTCATAAACTTGTATAACTGACCCCAGTTTCCACTACACCTACTACCCTGTCCCTACACACATCAGACATGTCATTCTCCAGTGTTTTTCCTCCTTCACTCCCCAGAAAACTTCCTTCAATCTGTTTCTAGTGCCTTGCAGTCAGGTGAAGTCTTCGTTGACCTCTTCATAGCCAACTCTGCCCTCCTTAACCTGTAAACAACTTCAGACATCATTCCCCTACATTTTTCTGGAAATCTTATTTTCCTTTGGTTTTTCTGTCTCTTTCTGCCTCTCCTCCTGCCTCTGTAATTTCATTTTTGATATGTCCTAGTGCTTTGCAATCACTACTGACCATGTTATCCAACACTACTTTTACTACCTGCCAGCATTCATCAGTCATCTCCTGGCTGGTAAGTATATTGCAAACACATGGAAAGAACCACCTTTGTCTTCTACATTAATACAACACTCAGTATTGGTCTGAATTCTGAGAAATACATGTTAATGTCTGACTGCTGTGACATAGGAACTACCTGAAGCTAAGAGGATATTTTACTTGTTAATTTGTTTAAACATGTGGTAAAGGAATGGCAATATATTGTTTACATGCAGTTGTTTCATGTCAACTTTATGACATTGCCCTATCTAATGTGATTATGCAGCAAAATAAACAGTGTCAAATCATGACTTTTTTGTAGGGAAGCCTAGTCTCTTAGACTACAAGTCTGGCATACTAGCCAAAAGCATACATAATTTAAAAGGCACTTTGAATACTGCCAGAAAAATTGTGTGAAATATGGGTGAACTTGAAGAGAAGAAACTACACAGAGGTTAAGTTGCAGGAGAAAATCTTTCTCAACTACAATGCTATTAGAAAATAAATGACTTCTGTATTTTTTCTCTTGTGTATATATTCACATCAGTGATGTGGTACAGCTCACAGACTAGAAGAGATCCCATGTCAAGAATGTATTTCTTTCTGACCCCACCTATTTGGAAAAACACAGAGTTGGTTACTGCAAGAAATACAAATATGTACGCTGAATAGGAATGCTATGATGTTCAAAGTTAGTAAAGAATACTGTATGAGTCATCTTTGTTTGATACTAATGTGCCCACCCAAACACCTTCGCTCCTTACTCAAGCTCTGCCAGGTGAAGAACTAGACCAACAAGAATTGCATAAGACACAAAGGCAAATGCAACTTTATTCCAGCCTTGAGTCAGCCAAGACATAATAATTGCATACAGAAATTTGATTGGACAATTACAGATTTTGAATTTTGAGCACATTTTGCTGTTGTTTATCTCTGGCCTTGCCTGTCAGTTTTGAACTGGGGCTCATAAGGTCGTTAATTCTAATTGCAGTGGGAAAAGAGGAGAAACAGACACGTCATGGCATGAAACAAAAGTCCAAAGAGCAAGAATGATTTAACGTTTAAATCCAATCTCCTTTATATTATGTTAGGGAATTTGAGATGTGCTTTTTTAATCTTATCTTCTCGATAATTTTTTTTCCACAGGAAAACTTCCCCATAAATTCACAAAATGTTCTGGCACTTGGTATGGTTTTACACCCTGAGAATTTATTATTCATGAAATAGGCCTTTTGAAGTACATTTTCTGAGTATTGATGTTTTATCTTTAAACAGTGAACATGAGTAGAGTCTTAAAGGCCCACTGACAATCACTCAGGAATAGCTCAACTGTTCATGTGTAGTCAAGGTCTTCCCCACACAGGGAACCCTTTGTAAATATTGGTTACGAGAATCACAACACTAATACATTTAGTTAATAATTATCACAATGTGCCAAAACTGTGCAGTTTGCTCCCTGATTACAATATTAAATTTCTATTGAGCTGTAGTATTTGCTTCAGGCAATACTACCAAGAAGCCTCCAAAGACTTTGGCTGGCCTCCCTGCTCAAGCTTGGGAAATGTTTGCCTGCACAGAAAGCAGAGGCAGTGCTGGGGTTTGCCAGAAAACAAATAAAGCTCAGACAATAGAAAGAAAGTTTTATCAGAGCTGAAGTGTCTTTTCACTTGGGAACTGTCATCTTGTGACAATAAAACACACATGCACACTTGATTAGAGCTTCTGTGGCAGACTGTTACTCAGAGCCGGGTGATTCAAGCTGTGTGTGGAGGGTACTGCACAGTGAGCTCTGAAAGCTTTGTTTTAGTTGCTTTTGATGACATCTAAAAGGGAGCCAAGCCACTTCAGAAAAGCTGAGAATATTTTCTGCTGATACTTTTGCTGGTTGCCCTGCAGATGAAGTAGTTATGGATGTCAAGTGGGAGCCACCATTGCTGGTACTGTTATTCATCTTGGTTGTACATCGCAAATTCATGATGAGTCTAAACACAAACCCTAATCTTCAGCTTCGGGTCTTGATTCTTTCTCTTTCTAAGCCCAGGAACCAAAGTGCCCAATGTGAAGAGTGTCCATTTGAATATAAAATTCAAAACTCTTCAAGTTGTCTCCTTGAATGTTGGGCATTTGGGCTGGTATCAACATTCAGACAAACTTAGGAAAGGGTCTAAAAGATACTGTGATGTCTAAGCCAGGATCAGGTCATAGATAAAGGTTCCTGCTTGAGAACAAGAGTTGGAAAATGCTTCTGCAATATCATCTAACTAGCGTTCAATAATCTGGTATGTAAATGCACCCCTTATTTGATGGAAGGAAAAGGTGTGGCAAAACTGTCAGGAGCAAAGTTTCAGACTCAGGATTTCAGACTCAGGATTCTTTGCCTGTGATCAAAGATGGCTTCCCTTTGATTTTCCTAAAGTGAATGCATTTAGCATTTAGTGAAGTTCTGAATACACCATAGCCAGAAGGATGGTGGTTGTTAGGGTATCAGTAGGAGTAGTCCAAGAATGTGATTTGCAGGTACAGATCCCAATCCTTGCACTTACAAAAGGCCGTTGAAAGAGAGCATGCAGTATTTTGACTCCTTCTATAAAGCAAAGCCAGGTGTTTGCACTTGGAAAGTGCAGGTGCGAGTTTATGTACTTGAGTTTATCAGGCCCAGGTTGAAACCGTATCCCTTATGAGATCATATGCTATTGTCCAGCTTCTGCATCATTAAGGAACACTATTCATGTAGGTTTTGGGACTTAGTCTTGAAATCACTGTGCTGGGTTTTCTAACTCATTTTTTAGTGAGTTTTATGGCCTCTTTAACAGAGCTATGCAAGTTACATGGGGCAAGGCTTCCATCCTCCTTCAGAAAACATATGTTAAATCAAAATAGTAATAATACTATAACCTCTAGAAGGAGAAACAAAGAAAAAGGGACACGTATTTGCTGGCTGCTTGCCTGAAACTGTGTGTAGGCACCTCTGCTGAATTCAGTATTTCATTTCAGCATTTGAAACTTACCTCTGATGTTCCCTCAGAGAAGATCCTAGCACTAGCTTGTCCTTTTTATTTATGCACTTGCTGAATTGCAGAATGTATGTTTCAGGTCCCATCTGTCAGTCTTATACCATGGGCCAAAGGTGTTAAAAAGAAAAGGAAAAGGAAATTTTTGTCTCCAGACTGTTTTCAGGGTTCTTCTGAAACCCAAAACATAAAACCAAATTGAAAGAAACTGTTGTGCCATTAAATCTATCCTACTATGAGCTCTTGTTTGTTCCCTAGTACCCGTTTTACGGCGCATTATAGTGCCTTATTTTAAATGTCCCAAACAAAAGTTTTATCTGTGTGTTCCTTTGGTTCAAGCACCAAACTCAGATTAAGGCAGATACTGTTTTTTTCTTCTGATTCTCTTCTGCCAAGGACTGCTGAGGTGTTTTATAGCCTGTCAACAGCCCCTCTTCAAGAATAACCTGAGAAAGCAGGTAGGCTATTACACAAGTAACAAGGGTCTGCTCTCTTTCTTCCAGTTTCTTCTATGACAGCTAACACAGAAAAAGATCAAGGATTGTTGTAAAAAACAAAAAGCAAAGAACTACCTGGTGTTGTATGTTATATTGGCAGGTATCATTAATTATTTATGCAGTACCATGGGTAAAGCAGCACACAGGTCAGGTGCCTGAATCTGCTGTCTGTGGGCGTTTTGCTGATGTATGTCAGCTCTGCTCTTGGTCAAATATTACAGCCCCATCCTGCTGCCGAGTGTATCTCGCTTTTATTTGTGAATTTCCAGTAAAAGAAAAGGCATAGGACTGGCAGGAAAATGGCTTCTCAGGCAACATATATGTGTTTTGTTGATTCTGGATTATATAATAATTTTGGTCTGGTCTTTCAGCCTAGGTTCTGGGCAAAAATGATTGGATTTGAAACTATAACAGCTGGAATAACTGCACTTAATGTGTATTATTCCTAAGGCAAAACTAGAAATCTAGAATCTTTAAAAAGGCTAAAATGAAGAGAAAGAGGCAGGCTGGGGTTGGTAGTATTTTGAAGCTTATATAAAAGTTGCTGGTGTATTTTGTTTTCTAATTCTTCTTTTTCTCATCCTTTCTAATACACCTCCCTCTTCCACTGACTTCTCACCAAATTTAGAGAAGAATTTTTCATCTGTACCCTTAAAACTCTCATCCTCTATTTCACAATTAACCCATTTTCTCTGCAAGCTTGGACTGAGCTGGGGTGTGACTTAACTATCTGCTCCTAGCAAAGATCTGCCATCAGTGCTGACAAGCCAGCACAGCCTCACTGGTTACAAGGAACATCTCTCCTCACTGTCACAATATCCCATCAGCCACTAATAGTCTGGAGAGCGTGTTGCTCCCAAAAAGCCCTATGTCATCACCAAGAGTTACAATGTGAAAGCCCTACCATCAGGGAAACAGTCAAAATTTATTCTCAGGCTGGCTTCACGTGTTAACTTATCACCAAACTAAACTCTTTGCTGAAAGGCTGGAGCGTATATTCACAGAGGGTGAAAATTGGTTCCACTGGGAAAGCTTCAAAGTCATTTCAGCCATTAAACTGTGGCTGGATGTATCATAAGTACAGGAGAGGTCGAGGCACTGCCTGTGAACCACGGGCACTTGGTGAAGAAGTTCCTGCTGAAATTGGCAGCATGATTGTGTATTCTGTTTCAGTCTGACTCTGCAGCAGGAGCAAGTCGCATTTGTACATGAGATTCATTATGCTTCCCCTGCTTAACATACCAATTATTTTCTGTATTTACCATGTTTAGTTAGACTTCGTGTCAAAAATTAATAATGCTAAAATAAAGATCTGCACTGATGTATGCTAAAGGGGAAGCACGGCAAACTAATAGAATGTGTAATGGAAACAGAAGGTGGGATTTGTGGCTGTGGGGATCACATCCAGATGAATTTCATGGTGTGCTGTGGAGAGGGTCTCACGGAGGCTCCTGTACTCTTTAAGGCACACTTCAGACTGTGACGAGTGTGTCTTGAGAGGTCACAACGCCTAAGTAATTTCACCCTGGAAGCAGTGTAAACATGTAGTGGTGCCAGTCAGTCCCTCTAAGAGCTTTGCTCCTCCAAATTTCCTGTCTGGCTCTCCATATTGGATGGAAGTGATTAAGGTTGGAGGATAAGAAGTTTTTCCCTTTTTTAACTGACCTTTGTACAGTCTTGGGCAAGTAAGGAAACACTGAGTCACCCCTGCGGGTCCTGGGTAAACTGTAGTAGCAGTAGGTCTCTGATCTTCTTCAAAACTCAGAAGTCCACAGAGGATTTTACCAGATTTCCCAGAGATCCTGGCAACTCCAGTATATCAACCCTTTCTTACAACTTTTGAATTCAGTATCTCCCTGGTACTGGGCCTTGAAATTCTGTCAGATGCTCTAGTAGGCATGGACACACTGACTCATGCTGATCACCATAGGCAACAGGGTGGACAGCCTCCTAATGGGAAATACCAGTAAAAGGACCATATTGATTAGTGTAATTGGAACAGTTGTCATTAATGAAGATCATAAAATCAGTTATAATATTTGTAACCAAACCAGATGGAAGGTTTATATTTTCATTAAAAGAGAGCCTCTGTATAGGAAGACCTCAACAAGCAACTAGTTTAGAGACACGCACTGTTATTTGTTACCTCCAGTTTCAGCAGGACACCTTCTCTAAGCTGGTATAGGAAAGATGATGGTTTCTAAATCACGTGACTCACCAGCTGTGATTTCTTTCTGAGGAACTGTGTGAGGGAAAAAGCTTTGAACGTGGATATTAACTTCAGCAGTAATGGATGGTGTTATAATATTTTCCTGGTTTTCTTGCTTTGGAAAGGTAATCCATACCTAAGCAAACAAGTTCACACTCAGTGCTGAGGGTTTGTCTCATGTTTGCCCTTTTGAAAAGACAATCTCCACTAAAAAATCTATATTTGATAGTTCACTCAGTAAAGTTTTAAGAGATGTTTCATGTGCGTAGACTTTCTCAAGGGCCAAATCCTGAGCAATTTGCTCACTTCTTTTCCATTTGAATTCCCATGTGCTTTAGTGGAAGTTTTTTTGCAGATTTCTGCTATTTCACTGTAATTCTTTTTCCACTGCAAAGTCAGCCATACTCTGAAGGCAAAGCAAGGTTCTTCCTTTACAATGCATCACTTGCAGGTCATGAAACCTCTGCCAGTGAAGATATGCAAGAATTATTGTTGTGCAAACATTATTGGCCTCTTACACAAGGAGAAATTCCACTCATGCCAACACTAAATGTGAAAAAGAGAGAGATCCAGAACATGTGTTAACAATCAGTGTGTTTGCTGACTGGCCTGTTAACTGATAAGGAATACAGAGTTTCATTAATGATACAATAAAGAAGAATCAGCTCACTTGCCTGACAAGGGTTGGTTTTTCAGGGCTACAAACAATAAACTTTTAAATTCTGAATGAGGACAGTAATGGTCCACAGTACACAAGAGCAAATCTGCTGAGTAAGAAGGTTCTGTTTTTATAACATTGCTTTGAGAACAAGACAGACATCAATCTTTTACTCTTAAACAAGCTCAGTGTTATTCTTCCAACAGAAAGGTCAAAAATATATGATAGGAAATATAAATCACTGTTTCTTTCTGCTTGGACTGGATGAAGGGCTATTTGCCTCTCACTGTTTGTATGAAAGAAAATACAAGTGCAGGAATACCTCAGGTTTCAATACCCTCCTGAAGATGTCCTACTCAAGGTATGGTGAATGATGGGGTATGGCTACTAGCAAAGAGGCTGGAGTCATCATTACTGCAGCTAGGAAGCACAAAAAGGAGCACCAACTTCATGCCCAGCTGTTACACCCATTATTTTAGTCAGAATAAGGACTTGTCCCTCATCCAAAGTGAATGTTTTGTTTCATTATAATCTAAAGCAGATCCCAGTATAGGAAACATCACATATTTTCACAGGATTGCAAAAGCCATTTCTCTGCATGCCCTGAGTTTTAGCTCTCTGAGACATGCACTAAGAACTATCTATACCATAAATTATGCTACAAGACCTAGCTACTTGCTGTAATTACAGGATTCGCTCTATAGCAGTAATTTGTAACTGCTCAAAGTTATGAATAACTCAATAATTTCAGAGCAGTTCATTGCTTGGACCTGGAGGAGCCTCCTCCTTTGAATCGTAATAGGTATTTTCAAGTAATCTCATCACTTGCCAACAGCTTAGCAAACAGAGTGGGTGCAAAAGTGGAGCGTTCAGAGATTCACATAAGAATGGCAAAGTTGTGACTGTGCTGGGATTCCAGAAAAAAGTAGAAATCTCACACAAAAATAACCTGGGGACAAATAACATTCTACTGATCAAAAGCATGCTACAATTTGCATGGGTCATATCAGGAATATACAACTGATTTCATGCAAGTGAAGGTAATCAAGGAGTCTAAATCTGGAATCTGTCTCCAGCAAGTAATGTGCACCTTCCTATGTGATAATTGTACAACTTGAGGCCATCTACAAAATGCAGACAGAATAAATAATATCTCCCTCATAACATAAAATGGTGGGATGGACTAATGTTGTCTGATCTCCTTGAGTCTTGTCTTTGTAATAAGCTCTTATTTTGTATTGCATTATGCATAGTATATTCACTCAAGCCTCACTGTTGCACTGTTTTCTACCAAGACAATGAAAATATGGGCCCCCTTTTACATGAGCCCACACCACATATTGCTAGAAGTGGCTTACATCTAACCTGAGGCCAATAGCTGCTGGGAAGTAATTAGTTGTAGTGCTGCTATAATCCCTTAGTAAATGTAAGCGCAGCTCCTATTTGTGCTGAAGGTGAAATGTTTGTGGTAACAAATGCCCTTTTCTCTGAATAAAAATGTATTTACTTTTAATCAATGAGGGACTCATTATCAGCATTGTCTTCATCTCCCTAAACCTTGGCCTTTTGTGTATGATTTTAGCGTTGGAGGAGAGCGTCTGCAAGGTCATTAAGACAATGTTGCAAAATAACTCTAATGACCTGAATCAGCTAGGGATAGACAGTCAGAAATTACAAAGCAGTCCTATTATCTCCTGATACCTCCAGGCTCTCATCAGACCCTCACACTCCTCAAAAGGAAAGGAGGAGGACATTATTGCTGCTGTTATTCAATCAGTGGGCACAGTCACATGGTGCATGATGTGTACATGTGCATATAACGTGTGAAGAGCAGCCTCTGAAGGGGGAAAGGTACCCTAGGGCTTTGCTGCTGAGGACTTTGATCTGTGGACCTTGGAAGGCAATGTGAAGAATTGGCTGCCATAATGTAGGGAACAAAGCTAGCTGAGGAGCAGATGGATTGGGTGAGGTCTGTGGGAGCTGAGGAGAGCCTGAGCTGTGCAGTCCATGTCCTGGGCTGGCCGTGGGGCTACCCAGTGCCTGCTGGGCTCATGTCTCTGTAGTCCTGAGTCCACAACACATCACAGCCACATGGAGGGATGGGGAGTCGCTGTCTGGCTTCTTCCCCAAGACACCCAAAGTGACCCTCTCACCAGGAGTGCTGCCAAGCCAAGGCATGCAGCTGAGCAAAGGTCTCCTGGCCACAAGCAGCCCCTCAAGGACCCTCTAGATGCCTACAGCCATTTCCCCTCCACCCAGCTTTGCAGAGCAGAGCATCCAGAGCAGGGTTGAAAGTCTGAGCCATAACATTTTGCTGCTTTTAAAGGCTGTGAAGGGAACTCTGGGAATCAGTTGCCGTGAACTAAGGCAGTTGCTTTAGTTATTTTGAGTTTTCCCGATGTACTTGTCTTGGCCAGCCCTGAAAATAAAAAGTTACAAATCTATTACAGTACGTAACTTTCCCGCAGAGGCCCTGCTGTGTGATAAGGTGAAGGGTCTTTCCAACAAGCTTTTGCAGGACATGCACAGAAACAGAGGAGAATCCTGTGCTGGAAAGAGTGTGAGGGGTGCTATGCCTTGCTCACCTTCTGGGTCTTCATGTTTGGCCCCAGAAAAACACCCACTCTAACAGGCATGTCATCAGGGATGTGAGAGTATTGCAAGAAAAGAGAAGAAAATTGTTGTAGCAATCTACTCAGAAAAAATAAAAGGATTTTCTGAACCTGTGGCCTCTTCAGCCAGCTGTAGGATAGCCCGTTCTCCTGCATGGTTAGTTTGCCAAGTAATTTTTTCCTCCTTGTTTTTCAGTGTCCTACTCATAGCAAGAAAGCAGGTGACTAATATTGCTGGATGTAAGGAAGTAGCACTGACTTCAGATATGGCTGCAATATCTAGTATTGTTTTGGCAATTTGTTTTTAATTTTTTCATTTGTTGAGATTTCAACACTGATTGTGAAATATTAAGAGCAATGAGAATGGGGAAATCCTGTTAGCAAGCTCACTTCAGAGAGGAAAAGCTCAGTGTCTTTTCCCTGTGGAGGTAATCTGTTATCCCTCAATATACAGACAAGTCTTCCACAGACAAATGAAATGGCAGAGCATGGCATTAATTGCTGTGGAAGGAGCACAGAATTATGGTAGAAAGCATGTGTGTTGCAGAAGGATATTTTGATTCTGAGCACGTGTGGTTGGCTTTTGATACAAAACTCCACCACAACAAACTGTGATCCCGACTCCATTATTACCTGCTTTAAGAGCACTTTCTGTAGTATCAGCAATGCTAAATCAAGGCAGCATATTTGACTTACAAGAACAGATTTAGCAAAGGGTAAATTGTGAGAAAAATTGTCTCTTTCCTTATTTCTTTGTACAGTGCAGATCAAGTGATATACTCTCAGCAGTAATGCAGCCTGATCATTACTGAGCACTCTCCCTGGCATGCCTATGAGCAAACTTTCTATTGTTTCAATTAGATGATCTTGGGCATTCAGGGAATTTAATACTGATGGAGCTCAGCTCCTAAAATCCTAGAAATTAGAGCCTGAGAGAACCTAGGGAATCATCTTGTCCATCCCCTGACAATGCAGATGATTTTCTGCTTTATTTTTACTGTGGTTTTTTTCTAGTCTATTTTTAATGATTCTAACAATGGGGTTTCCATCACTTTTCCTGGGGGACTATTCCGTATTCTAATAGATCTCACTGTTAGGAAAATTTTCCTGATATTCAGTCTAAATTTTCCTTTGCTCAATTTCATCCCATTACTCCTAGATATACCCAGTAGAGGCGGGTGAAAACTGAAAGTGAGTAGGCAAACCTGACACATTATGTGTGCTCAGAGCCAATTTACAGCAGCGGGTGGAGTGATAGAGTCAATTTGCAGCATTCTGTAAGTGACAGAGAGGGTCTTAGGGCATGCACTCTCTGAAAATGGTTCTGAATCTTGATGAAAACCCCAAAGTGTAGAAAAATATCCAGAAACTCTAATGACTTTATATTTTTTGCAACACTCAGGCTGAACACAACAAGAATTCTCTATGAAGAGATAACAGGTAGGGCACCTTGTTCATGCTATGGCTGCCAATACAACTAAAATTTATACAGGCATCTGAACAGCATACGTTCCATTACACCAAGCCCTGCAAATTGCCATTTACTTGTACACACTACACAGAATTAGAATCCATCTTAGAATACTTGAGCTATTACCCACTAGATAATGAAACCCACAGCTGAAAATTGCATTTATATTGTAAATGTTGTGTAAGTAACTTTATGTCTGTATAATTTTCTGATTCCCTGCTAATAAACTTTCTAATAAAAGAAATTTACTAAATCCCCTCTGCATACACACACATTGGTCTCTTCTCTATTCTCTCTATTTTTTCCCCATTCCATCCTCTTATGCAGTATTGCAGGGTATACCTCTATTTTCTTACTACTAATTCATTTCCAGAGAGGCAGCCAACCCTGCAACCAGTTTGTTGCCCGCATCACTAAAACTTTCAGACCACTCACCTACTTTCCTGATGCTGTATACAGTTCATAGTTGTCATTCTTTTCTTCAATACCATGTATCTCTTCTTCTTGGGCATACATTTACCATTTCTACCCCATCAACTTGTATTACCAAAAAAAAATTGTCTTGCATCTTGCTCCTTATTTGTATCCTTTCTTGCATCACGTCTTCCTCAGCACCTTTTGCCAGTGCTCCCCCAAGACCTATCTGCATCAGTCTTCAGCCAGTGTTTGTGTCTGACCCAAACTGCAACATTCTCAAGTATGGACAGGGCCTTCCTTTATATGGAGGATGACAAAAAGTTTGTGAAGTCATTCACAGTGGGAAGTGATATGGCCCCTGCAACTGGAAAGGAAGATGGTTTTCACACCCTGTTGAACAGCAATCCAGCCTCCGTTGAAACTGCAAAAACTTTAGCAGCCAAAAGAAGACTAAAATACTATGTTAAACCCATAGTGATATGAAGAACTCCACAAGGATGTGGTCAGAGTTGTATCCAGACACCTAGATAGTGGTTGAACCTGGTTAATCCTAAAAAAACCCACTGAAATGGTCTACTGACAACAAAGCAGGTACATTTGGAAGAAACACAAGTCACAGGTACTGGGATTGCTGGCTGAGCCACAGTCATGTGCTACAAATTCTGCCCTTGAGGAGAGATTCAGAAATTGGGACAGGCAGGGAAAAGGGGATTGTGAGAGACTGCAAGGAAATGCCAGTAGTTATAAAAAGCCACAATATGATGAGGGCAAGGAACAAAAGCTATTTCTGAGACTTGTGGTAAGTGGAGAGGACAGTGCAGTGCACAGGACAGGAAAAGAAGTGAGGCATTAGGGGAAAGGTTGGGTGTCAGGAATGCGTGTCTGATGTCTCACTGGGACTGTCAGGGCTGCAGGTGTCCCTGGGGGTGCCTTGAATATCTAAGGCCAGACATCAGAAGCATTAACAGGGAAAGTCATCTTTCCAGATACTTAGGATGGCCTCAGAAACATGCTGTCCGGGGATCACTGTGTGCAGTCTGGTGGTTTTTGATAAGAGAGAGATGACTAGACTGGATTACAACTGTTTATTTTGACCTTGGATTGCCTTAATTACAGTGATGTCTTCTACTTTCCTCACCTTTCTTTCTTTTTGCAGTAAGTCCAAATACTGCTCCAGATGACACTTTTTTCTCACTTGTATTTAATCACACAAACCTGATCTCCACTCTGAAGACTCTTTCACCGTTTTTTAGTATTTTCTTAGTTGGAACTCGAGATGTGTGTTTTGAACAAACAAACAAAAAATCTCTATGTCATTTTTTGATCTATTAAATTGAGATATTGTCTCTCCTTGTAACACACTGCCATAGCTGATGCCAGCAGATGAATTCAAACTGGAATTATGTCAGTGACTGGGCCAGTGGTCATCTTCTGCAGGGGACTTCTGCTCTAAAAATTCACTTCTCACCACAGTCCTCTAAAGTCCTCTGTGTACCTTACCCATACTGCCCTTGGGAGATTTTCCTCTCCCAAGGGTGAGAAAGTTAGCAACACTTATAATAAGCAGTGCTCTTTATTAGCTGCTGTCCTGGTACAGGACAGGCACCGATTCTTACTTGTATTTACAAAATAGGAGAAAGTGTTGTATCAACTTCATCTGTCTTCATTGTTTGTTAAGGGAACAGGCACAATCTCATTTTTGCACCCCTTTCATCCTGTTTCACTCATTGATCCCATATTTCTCTGACTGCTGCTCACAGTGCTCTCTGTGACCCCTTCTTCCACTCTGGTCTCTGCCTTCTTTCATGCCATTTGAGCTAGGTTTTCCCATCTCCTTCCTCTGGGTCTTGCCTTAAAACCCACAAGAGTGCTATCCTGTTCTTCTCACCACTTGTGTTCCCAGGCCCTCTTTCTTCTCAACATTGATTGTAATTTGTTTTGATCTGTTAACTCATAAGCCCTTTTGGCCAACAGTCTTGACTCCTTGATTCTTTCAACAGTTGTCAGATATTTTGCCGGTGAGCTGATAAAATGCTCTGTCTGTGTGGTAATAAGTACTAAGCTTAAATTTCAGTGTTGTTGTTCACTTAAGTTATCTGTTAGAGAAGGTTACTGCATGTCTCCATCTAAATATAGGACATATAAAGCTTAGGAGTGTTAACTCCGTAGATAAAGAGGATTTGTTGAGGTGGAGCTATGCAGAAGAGAGCAAGTACAAGGAGATAGGAATTGCAGACCTCTGAACAGATCTAATGAATAGTTTCTCAGCATTGCTCTGCCTGTCTTAGGGAACAAGCCTCTCCCCTGGCTGCTATTGTATGCAGGTCCCAAAGCAGGCTCACATTTGGGGCAGATCTTATAACAGCCATGGAAAGCAGAATGCAGTTCACCTCTAACCCCATAACACAGTTGACTACTCTACACTATTTAGAACTTTTTCTGGTGGCCACTGGTTTCAGAGCATTACACTTTTGTCCTGCCTGTAACCTTTTGGCTTGGCATACCTACCTCTGTTTGTGGCTGGAGCAAGTGTCTCCTTAAGGTATTTCTGCTTTTGGTGTGCAGATCTGTGACCTTCCCACAGGCCCCAGCGGAAGGATAATAGGGGGATATTTTTGGACTGGTCTCTAATAGAAAGAGCTATGGGCAAGAAATCTGTGCATGATTAACACTTCCCCTAAAAAAGCAGAACTTCGTACATTATTATAAATTAACAGAATTGCATCAGAAATATCTCCCTCATCAATTTCTCCTTCTAATTGGAATAACCTGGTCAGGTCACAAGATAAAAGCCTGGTGTCAATGCTGGGACGCCATTCAAATAAAGAAATTATGAGCTAGTATTCTTCTTGAACCAATAACAAATCTGCTCTCAGAAAACAAAATTAGTCAAAAAGAATTAAAGCAAGACAGGAAGGCTCTAAAACAAGAGTTGGAAACTTTACAAAAAGAATTACAGTGGTATCTGGAGCTTTCCCAGAAATGGCTGAAGTGGTTTGCAGGCAGAGGTGAACTTTCTGTTGGAGTAATGACTACAAAGTGTGCTAGCAAACTGACAAAGCCAGCAGTAAAATTTTCAGCCTGAATTGGTAAGTCCAAAAAGGTAAATGGCAACAATACTGCTATAGATGCTTCGAGGTGGGGAGACACCAGCTGGGAACCCACTAGCAGAGATGAAGAGAAACAAGGACTCACTGTCTAAATTCAGCTCCAGGAAGAAATGTCTGTGCACAGCCTCATCATGGTAGCCACCCATCTGGACATTCAGTTGGGCCAGTCACAGAGCTCAGACAAAAACTGCTACTGCAGTTCATCTACTTGGTTGCCAAAGTCAATGAGTCCCATAGGCAATTCTGAGGTCAAGTAATACAAATACCTTATATGTTTTAGAGAATACTCTGATTGAGATTTGCTTTGCTAAGTATAATGTCATGAGCTGATTGAAAGCTGAGGAAGATGGAGAGGAAGATGGAGTTCTAGCAGGAAGCCCGAGTAACCGTGACCAGAGAGTGGCACAGCTCTGATTTCCCAAAAAAAGAGGCTTCAGGCAAACCTTTGCTTCTTGATTAGAACCATCCACAGGCCTGAGTTGTTCCAGGTACAACTAAAAGCCAGAATAGAAAGAACAAGGAAAGAGAAAATCCTACCTGAACTGCAAGAGAAGCTGCAGAAACTTGTGTTTCTGGAATGAATAAATGACAATGAGGGCTCTCAAGGATAAACTGGTGAAGGATCAATTCAAAGGTGCTCAACTGGACTTAGACTTTCACACTAAGGTCAGGGAATGGCAACCAAAGACACCCTAAGGAGTTTACCATGGAAATTGTGATTCTCTTCTTGCAGTTGTGAACCAGAGGAAGAAGCAGTTTCTGATAACAGGGGTGAAAGACAGTCACTACAAATTCTCTTAAATACAGTTCTGTATCAAGTAAAGAGAATACAAATCTGCCTCATGATGTTATTGAAAAGTAATAAAAATTATAAATTTGGTCCAGTAAAATGAAACTGAGAATAATATGAAGTTCATTTGAAAATTAGCCATGTGAAATGAAGTATTATCACAGATATAAGGCCTCCCCAGTGCCTTGTTTCTGGCCAGGACAGGGTTAATTTTTGCAGTAGCCAGGACCGGCATGACTGGGGCTCAAAGGTTATTCTATACCACCTCAGGTCATTGCTGGGTGTGAGGGAAGAGAGGCTTTTCCAGTCAGAGTAGCATGGTGGCAGGGTTGGGTATTGCTGGAGTTTTCCACGTGGTTATAGTGCTGAGCATATAGAGGCCATGCTGTTGAGAACACAGCTGCGCTAGGCAGGGCACGTCTCCAGGATGGAGTATCACCACCTCCCCAAGATTGTGCTCTATGGTGAGCTTGCCACCAGCTGCCACAAGACAGGAGCCCCGAAGAGGAGATACAAGGACTCCCTCAAACAATACCTCAGCCTTGGCCATATTGACCACCATCAGTGGT
>JAWWEU010000081.1:106770434-106882382 GCA_035583155.1 Acropternis orthonyx
TTGGCCTTTTTAGCCATCAGTGTGCTTGCAGCAAGCGTGGGTAGAGCCCTTCCCAAATCTTCGTTCGCGAAGCCTAGGCATGAATGATGACGATGATAATGCTGAGCAAGCATGTGTGAATGCATTGCCTTTTGTACACCCTGACATTAATATTGTTGCTGTTACTGTTTGTTTTCTTATTTCATTGCTGTTTCCAGTAAATTGTTCGTATGTCAACCTGTGATCTTTACCTTTTGTGCCTCTAATTCTCTTCTCAAGCCACCACAGGGGAAGAAGGGAGTGGGAGAACAGCATGTGGTTTGGAGTGTGTCAGTCAGAACACTAAATTAGGGGACAACCACAACACCCAGGCAAACCATCATTGCTTCCTAGAGAACTTTTCTTTCAGCTCAGGGAATGGATGGACATCAAATTGAAGAAGCAAAGCTCAGGAACATGTGAAAGGAGCAGCATGCCATTTTTATTTCAAGCTGGACAGCTAACAACAATAGTGGGAATTTTGGGGGTTGAATGTGTAATAGAATCAATGAAATGTGAAGGATTTGTAGACATTGTCTCAAACCTTACATTTATTACACCAGACAAGCCAAAAAGACTAGGGATTCAGGAGATCCAAAACAGAACCTCCTAATTGATTTCAAATGGAGAGAACGTCTGGGGAATGTGAAGGCATCCAAAACTGGAAAAACAGATTCTGAAACTGGGACCTCTGTAATTTGAACAAGAAGTATGAGTAACTGAAGTAATAGATGAACCGATAAGTGAGTTAGAGTTTATCATATCTAGTAACAATAGGAAACGTATACTCCAAATATGATCTTTGGCGGTTCCTTTTGAAGATGTGAGCTAGCTGAAACAAATGAAGCAAATGAGTATATAAATGCAGGAAGTCTTAAGCTTTCTTTAATTTTGTTATGTTAAAATGTGGGAAAACTGCCATGACTTTTACTGAAATAAGGTGGCACCATTACAGTGACCTGAGCTGGAGGAAAGAATGTATGTCAAGTTATCTCTTTCAGATCAATATGTCAGCTATCAGCCTTTAAGATAACTTTAAGAGACAGATAACTATGTGTTTTCACCTACAACAGGAAAAAGGTGACACTGAAAATGGGCTTTTCTTGGTATTTTTTGAGAAACATGGAGGCAGGGGCATGAACGAGTAGACAAGACACAAATCAACCTGAGAGCAGCAGAAAGTACACCTTTTTTTTTTTTTTTTTCCACAGAGTGTTATAAAGAAGCTTCAAGTAAAGAAATTGCCACTCTCTGAATCTTTCTTATGTCAAGAAATCGGTGTTTGGTACCTTTGTGTAAATATATTACATATATTTAAATAAACAGAACTTTATCAAATACACCATCTTCATCACCAATTTCCCCTCCTAGCTGGAATTACAGTTATTTGGCTACCTAGTCCCATCTAAAGGAGTCACAAAGCTACCTACCTTCATGATGGGATGAAATACAGTATAAAGGATTAGTGATAACGGCTCCATGTTTTCTAGCAGAGAACTTAAATACAAAGATCCAAGCTTGAGAGAACCTTCTGCTATTAGCAGAGAATCTACTGACTTCTGATATGAGTTAATGAAAAGTTTGGTTCTCAAAAGATTAATGCAGATTTTAAAAGACATTTTTTTCCTAGTTGCAGTACCTAGAGACCAACATATGTGAGAGTAGCAAAAACTGCCAGAAACATAAAAAGTGATCTAAGACAACAGGGTGAATATTCTTTGCTGATAAGGAGGGACAGGTTTGTGATGAGGAAAATATTATGATCAATAATCAGCCACACTTCAAACTGAGTGTCTGAGAAGCAAATTAAGCAAGTGGAGCAGCACCTGATGTGGCTTATTTTCTCTCCTGCTGGACTGCTGGGTTTGCTCTTTGTGTAAAAGTCTTGGATGATATCTACACAGTCTGAAAAAGACTTCCCTGATGTCTCACCTATTTATTCCTCTATTTTGTGGGTAGTCTATGGAGAGCAAGGTCTGATCCACAACAGAGGATCCTTTGAGTTGTAGTGTTTACCATGCTATCTCAAGCCCTAACCACTTCATTCTTTGTAATTTGATTATTTGGTCACGCCCTGGAATGCAAAGTATTACTCTGATGTATTTGTATAAAACTAGGCTCTTCAAATACTGTAAGTAGCTGAATGATGTATGTTAATGACATGCTCTCAGTTAATTTTTATAATGCAAGATCTCAGCCCAGATTTAATGTTTAATATCCCTGGGATTCACATTGAAATTATTACACACATTATGTATTCCATTCCTTGGACTTAGAATTAATTTCAAAACAGAGCAAAAGTGCATCCTATTTGTTTTCTTGAGGGAGTTTGCATCAGTAACAGTCTATTTATTCTGGAGTTTCTGAAGTTAGAAATACCTTTTCCCTTTGCTATCTTTGATCTATCCTGACGAATTGTGCAGAACATTTCATTTCTGTGTCCTGTCTTAGTTATGTCATTTTCTCATTCTCTTGAAAAATATTTATCCTACCAAAATTTACCTTCTTAAATAAAGGACACAGGTTGTTGTTACAAATCAGTTTCACAGAATCTTTGACATAAATCTGTGTGCCAAAAATAAACAGAAAAAACATAGCTGCTTCTCTAGGTCCCCTTTATGGAAGACTGCATAGGAGAATTCATAATCTGCATTGTTTGATCGATCATTCAATCTTTGCATTGGTGATGTTTCTAATACAGGGGCTTAGCCTCTGGAATGACTCCAAACAGAACAGAACAAAGCAGCTAAATGTGTGTTAGGTTGTGATCTGAGTACTCTCAGGCGATAAATCTTTAATTTACAAGATTGGCAAGTGTCTCAAAATTAGAATTAAAGGAACATTTAGCATTAGTGATGTTCTCGGTGTTGTGAGGAATTGCTTTCCTAGACAATGTTTGAAAGACTGGGTCTTACTTCCAAGCATACTTCTAAGACACCCACTAAACCTGCTAAGCCACCCTTATGTTCCCCTCTTTCTCAAAAATCAAGCCCAAACAGCAGCAGGGAGGTGTAAAAGAGGAAAGGAAGTTGAAGTTCACATTTATTATAGTTCCAGTTGGTGGGATGAGTTGTTCTCTCCTGTTGTCTCTGAGCAAGCCTTTTAGCTTGAACAGTGCAGAGAGAAAACCCCAGTGTGAACTAGTCTGCTTAGGAAAAGGAAATTTTCCCTCAGGCATGAGGACAGGATGGTAGTATACTATTTGGGTGTGCAAGGGTAGAACAATCTCCCATGGTGGCTGAAGGAGAACTACAGGATTACCTGCGCAGGTAGGCTTAAGCCTCAGCTATGAACAGTTGCTTGGCCTCACAGCCCTCCCAGGATAGAGCCACGGAGGGTTTCCCACCTAATTTCCCCTTCAGGCATGCTAAGCCCAAATCTGTCTGGTTCCCCATTCCCTCTTACTGCATGACATGTCCCATGCACAGGTGAGTATTGCACAGTTGGAGTGCTGGAATGGTCCCACCTGTTTTACAAAAAGTACCAGCACGTTCCTCAAAATTGCTTATCCTCCCCACCTCTGATGAATGCTCCAGTAGGTCCTCCCTTAACAGCTCCAGCGTCGCACCAGGCAGAGCGAGCAGGGGAAATAATGCCTCCTCTCATGTAATGACTCCATGAAGCTTTCATATTAAGTAGAGCAG
Organism: Acropternis orthonyx; assembly: GCA_035583155.1. Taxonomy (NCBI): domain Eukaryota; kingdom Metazoa; phylum Chordata; class Aves; order Passeriformes; family Rhinocryptidae; genus Acropternis; species Acropternis orthonyx. Next base: position 106,774,097 of record JAWWEU010000081.1, read on the forward strand.
GAACTGAAACATCCCAGCTGAGTGCCCTAATCCCCCTGCCTTGCCTCCATACTTGCTCTCCCTGGCTAGTTAATTCTCTCTTACAAACTAGAGTTGCTTCACTGGAGACAAACTGGGAACAATCCCCCTCAGTCCCTGGCCTGTTAGTTATGGTATTCCCCCATGAGATGTAAGCTTGAAGCTTTTTCCAGTAGGGAAGTGAACTAAGGTCTCCTACAGCCTGACTGAAAGATACAGCCACTGAAATACTTCTCCTTACCATGAAATGAAGCACATCTCCAAAGGACTGTGTTCCTGCCAATGTGCCTTTCCATATGCAATTACCTTCTCCCCCCTGCTCTGCTTTGGGATGGGGAAGATGTGGGAATTTGGCCCGGAATGAAAGATTATTAGCTTCTTTCTCAGCCAGGGAAAGGACAGGGACATACAATATGAATATTAATTTTAATGAGAAACTCAGTCTGGCAAGAGAACTTTATTGGCAGAAGTGAAATTAGCTTTTCTACATAAACAGTGGTGTCAAGGGACCAGTCATTCATTGCCCAGAAGGAAAAAAACAAAACAAAACACAAGAGTCTTTAAGGGTCCTTACTCTCAAGAATGCGCTTCACTGTTTAATGCAGAGAAGATTTGCTTTGTACTTCAGCAAAAATCAAATATGAAAAGTATCATCCCTTTCCAGCATTTTAAAGCAGTAAATATCCAAATGCAACCACGTGCTTCAGGTTTCTCTCTTGACCCTTCTCCTTCTTCCACACAGACTCATGCTCACATGCTCTACATGTTTAATTTTTAAAGCCATTTCCCAAGTCAGAAGGTGTATTAAGTGTAAAAATGTTCATGTTCATGATCCCATCCAGACCCATTTCTGGTTTGGTCCATGCTTGCAAGACTCACCTTTCCTTGTCTTGCTTTTCCTGTTTCCCCCTCCCTCTTGCCACCCTGATCTTGGAAAACAAACTGTTAAGGATGGACTGTCCTTTTGTCCCATTTCCCCCTTTCCCACTTCCCTAAGCTAGCAGGAGGAGGGAGCGGGGTGAGGGTGGGGGGCACTAGGTGATCAGTGTCCCCCATTAGGTGAAAGATCATGTGGTGACTGAGAGTCTAGAACCAAAGGCCATTTCTTACCACTTTACCACACATGTTAAGACAAACTCTGCACTGCGAGGGCAAAAACCAGCCCAGCAGCCTACTTGGTGGTTTCCCTCTCTATGTGTTTGGTGGTAGGATGGGATTTCACCCACAGAATAAGAAACCATGGAAGAATTACACATTATAAAACTTTCCAGAAGAGAGGTTTTATTTGGCTCCCACCTGATATTGTAAAGAAAAAATAACAAATTATGTTGGAGAACAAGAATGCAGCCAGTGTATCACAAAGGGTGCTGTTTAGCAGAAGTGATCTTATTTTACACTTGAGAGTAGAGCCAAAAAGAAAATACTTACTGAGGCTTATTGCTTCACAGAAACTGGGCATGTCTGATAATGAGGTCTTTGGGGAGGCAGGGATTGGGTGTTGGAGTTTGTTTGTTTGTTTGTTTGTTTGTTTGTTTGTTTGTTTGTTTTCACCCCAGCACAATAGGAGATAAATGTGTGCAGATGCTCTAATATTTCCACCTCTGCACTGTCTGGCCATGATTACACAGAAAGACCAGTTCCCCCACATGCATCAACAATCTGCAGCTCCCATCTCTCCTTCTCTACCCCTCAAGGTAATCTCAACCTCTTACCTGTAAGACTTCTGCAGGGTATCTTTTAGAAACACCATGGTATCTCACCGTGCCTGGAACGGACTAACCCAAGCTATGAACACCAGGAGAGATTCCAAATCTCTGTTTTAGAGCTGGGTGAGGACGCACATGCCCAGAGTGAGCGAGGAGGCACATTTGACCTTGGTGACCTGTTGCATTACTTGGCCAGGAGTTGGCACACAGAAAAATTTCTTGCATTTTGATTATGAATAGTCCTACAGTTCTGTTGCTTTTGTTTGTAATAGTCTGCCCATGCAGCCAGTCTTTGCTTTTGGCTCATTTGCCATGAGTCTTTTTTATGACTGACTCTTGGTATTGACTTTGAAGCAAGTCTTGACTCTAAAAGAAGCATTGGAGGCATTGAAACAGCCACTGCCACCTTGCCCATGGCTATTTTGCCTGTATCAGAGGCCAGCAAAGCCAGGATGGTGAGGACATACAGGGTGAAGCTACTGCTCACAAGACTCTAGCTGTTGCCTGACTTCTCTGGGCTTCAAGCAGTGGCAAGATAAATAAACTCCTCTTTTGAGGTGTTTTCCCCTCCTCCACTCCAACGCCTTGCTCTGATTTCTCCCTTCAGAGCCAGAGCAGCCAGACAGGCACATCTGGGAGTCCTGGATCTGCCTCTGCAGTACCGACATGCATGAGGAGAGACTCATTTACACCAAGAAAAAAATGGCCGTGCATCTATTGACTGATCAGAACACAGTTTGTCAAAGAAAGGTGATTTCTTATGCATAAATATTCTCTTTGGGTTTTTTTATGAAGATAAACAGCAAATCCCACTTACATCCAGCTACCATGTCCCGGAAATTCTGAACACACTCAGCTTAGGTATAAGTTCACTCATACTTTTTCTCATCTTGAAAGCAGGATAAAAATCTATCTCAGAATATATTCTGCTATAATTAAATAAATAGAGTCAAGATTCAGAGCCATCTGTATTTCATACCATACTTCATAATGTCTCAATATCACAAACTCCAAGGAGTAACACTATACATTAATGGGAACATGTGTTGTATCTACTTGCTCTTTATGATTTACAGGCTATCTATATTATCCCCATGTCTCCAAATCTCTGAAAACAAGTGTAAATAGTAATTCTTATTAACTGCAGAGACACCTGCACTGATATGGACAAATCTGGTCAACAGCAGGTTCCCCTGCTGTTTTACTAAGCCTGCAACATGCTCCTGTCTCTGGCAGATGCTCCTGTTTTGTATTACTTCTAAGCAGATATCAACTTTATGCACTTTTTGAAATTCCTTTCAGGAACCAGTGTCCTTCTGGCTACCAAGGGCCTTTGGCTGGAACAAAGCAATGAAAAGATCAGGGAGGGTACCAGGAGACTAAATTTTGGTCCTGAAAATTATTGGCAGCTTTTGTAATCTTCCCATATCCCTTCTGCTAGGGATTAGCAGCAGCAAGAAGGATAGCTTTACTGGGGGAGTCTTGTAAAACAAACAAACATTACCAGTCTAAGCATCCACCCATTAAATACCAGTCAAATTACCAGTTTAAGCACCCAGGATTGCTAAATACCTTTCTTGAGCACACTAATAGGTAATACTTCTCTTCTTGAAAGCTCTGAGTATTTGTATGAAGCAAGAACAGCGTCAGGGAAAAATGTAACATAGCATCAACCTGGGAAAATACAGCAATAAACAAACCCAAATGAATGATAAGTGGAACACTCTCCACGGTGGATTTTGATTGTTCTTGCAGTTCATGGAAACAGGGGGCTGAAGGGATCCCTTGGATCGTTTAGTGCAAAGCTGGGTGATGATAGACAACAACTTAATGTAATTCTTTTCTTAAAATGAGCAAGCAACATCTTAACACTTTTCAAGGTCCTGTCCCGTTTTTCGTGGGTTTTTTCACCAAACATCTGTTCACAAACCATACTGCTGGTTGTTTGCCTCATGAGAGTCCTGAAGGGAGATATCCCTTTTGCAGAGACAAGGATGCTGCTGGAGCATCAGAGTCAATTGGGTCTGCGTGAGGCACTGCTCCTTCTGACAGCTCCATGCCCCCACAGCCTTCCTGGGACCCAGGATGCATTATCAGTCTTGTGGCTATTAGAACAGGATTTAAAATGAAGGGGCAGAATCTTATAAGAGCAAGTCCTGAAAGTGGGCCGTTTTCCTCCTTGTTCCATTTCATGGAGGAAGAGAAGACCGGGTTTGTGAGGTTTTTTAAACCTTTTGTTGCCAGAGCTGCTGAAAGGGATGGTTTAGAACTACACACCATGTAGTGAGATACCTGAGCAGCCTCGCCCATGCAGGCACAGCTCTGCCTATCTGGCCCAGCTGAGGACCCTGGGACCTTTGGCACAGACTCCCACAGAAAGGTGTTTCTGCCTCAGGACCATTGTGATTAAATCACAGCATGGTATTTCCAAGTAAATGCAGCCAATTGAGGAAGAAGAGTAGCTTGTGAAGCTGTGTAGAGCTTTCCTTTGTTCAGAAGCAAGAATAGATCCAATATAGATATGTAGACTAGCTACTTCTATGCCTTGAATAGAAATACAGATGTCTGATGTACTAAACCAGAATCTACAAGTGACATGCCAGGATGGCAAATTAGGAGCACACAGAAAAATGAATACAAGGAGTGAAATTAAAAGGCAGTATTGTTAGAATGTTAATTGTATGATAATTGGAAGTCAAAGCAAGGACTATTTAAAAATCCAGGTTGCCTAGTAGGAGTTCACAGACCAACAGCACGTCAACAAAAATTAGAAAAGGAGTCCAGATTTTAATTGTAAATGGGATACTAATCAGTGGCAGCTCAGTTTCCCAAGTGTCAGCCAGAGGTGGTTGCTTGACATTTTTACATTTTACTCTTTGCTTTAACAAAAGCTCACCAATGGCCTGTAAAGGGAAAAGTTCCTAATAACTGGTAGTTACTACATATTTAACTACATAACAAAAGTATCCATTTGGATAAATGTCCAAAGCCTCACATCTAAGTGCGTACATCGTAATTATGTAATTAGGGATGCAAATACATAAAAAATGTCTGCAGCAAAAAGTTGCACAGTGGCAGAGGAGTCAGCACTGCGTGTAACTATTGCTACTCATTTTTCCTGTACCCCAGCTTTACTGAAACACAGGTCAAAATACTGTCTTTGTCATATTTATGGGGAAATACTGCAGAGTTAAAGACCAGGGTTAATGTGTGTACTTCTTAGAGAGTCAGGTATTAACAGTTCCCTGATTACTTTCTTGTCTACATGGGGAATGTACGGCACATTTTGCTGGGGTCACCCGTAGGGGTTTTCATTCATTCCTCAGGATTACACTTGAGGCACATCAAGAACATCTCCCCAGAGACTTAGACCAAAGTATCTAGTACACTCTGAATGTGAGTATACTCATTTTAAGCTGAGGAATTTATCTCAGAGAAGTTTCAACCTGATGAAGATTATCTACAAATTGAGGTAATTTTACAATGCAAACTCCCCACTGGAGCTGAGATGAATTTGTCTCATCACACCACAGCTAAGCGCACAAGTAACTCTACCTCCTGGGACAGGTAGGATGGAATCAGGTATTTCTTTTCTGTATGCAGGCATGAGAGAAACATAATTTGCAGAAACCTCATCCTTTTTAAGTAATTTTCAGCTATTTTGTCCTTTAGCAATAGGAGAAAACTTGGCCATTGCAGGCAATTAATACAGTAATTTCTTTTTCATTGCTGGTCCTCAAGACTCCAGCACTCCTCAGCAGCTGAGGAGCAATACAACAACCTCAGTCACTATGACTGACTCAAAAATTTTGTGTGTTCATTAAACTTGGCCATGTAGGGCGACCATCCTCCCAGGCACTCTGGTGAGTGTTGGGTTGCATTTTACAAGCAATATGGAAAATAATAACCCTTACAGTGCAAAGTTTCACCAGGACATAGAGCTCCCAAAGGCTCCAAGTCTGAGTGATGTATTCCTGCTAAGGATTTTGCCACAAAATGTTTAAAGAGCTGCAGAATTTTTCTAAGATGACCTTACAGGTTATCTCTTGTATTGCTGGGTTAAGCACTGGGAAAGGGTTTATCGGGAACTACTCGTTCATTTCAGTTCCAACTGGCTGTATAAAGCCATCTGGCTATGTATGTACTATTATCCTATACCCATCACCATGGTATCTAAGTGCCCTCTTCATGTTCCTGTTTAGAGTCATTATTCACAAACCTTTGTGCAAACAGGATTTTGTTCCCTGTGAAGGTTTGGAGAAGGACTGTTCTTCATACAAACAGCCGCATTCATATGGTAACATGGGTGTCTGTGCACAACAAAATATTCATTACAAGGCCTATCTGCTGTGTGTCACTCATCCTTCAATTTCAAATGCTTTCTGTAATCAGCCAAGAGACTTCAGTGACTGCTTGCTTGCTCAGCACCAATAACAGATAGTAGAAGGGAACAACTTGTGAAGATGACCCCCAAATCACAAATACCCTCTTATAATAAGATCTAACACAGCTAAGCCCTGATCCCTCGTAGAACTTTCCACCATCCTCGTGATGCCTCAGCAGAAATCTGTATTGTCTCACCAACAAGCAGAAAACAGAGAAAATGTCGTGTTCCTCAAGCTACTGGTTCAAAATACCACAGGGAACAAACTGGCACCATTTTTCTTCTAACCAGGCCTTCTGTGTGCCAAAAAACACATCTAGTTTGCCATCCCATGTACATCTTCATGCACAAAGAAGTGGATATGCCTTCAGAATGAGGTGCCATTTTCATCATGGAAGGACTGAAGCCAAGGCTTCAGCTGGCACCAAAATGGAAGATTTCAACTGCAGTAGTGTAGACTACCCTGCATATCTGAAATCAAATTAATAGGAGCTGCTCTGCCATCAGAGCATTTGTACATAAAGCATCTGTCTAGCAATGCAAATATTGGCTTTGATCTCTGCTTTTTGTCTCCCATTTTGAAATCTTGTCCAAAGTATAATCCCATAAATTGACTGCAAGGTCAAGACAAGTTAATAGTACAAAATCCTGAAATTAACACCAAGGAATGCAAGAGTGCCAATGCAAACATAGCAATAAAGAACATTTAAGTATCTGACATAAATGGTTAAGGTAAGTCTGATGACATCTCCTTCAGCAGCAATGCACCTCAGTCCCTGCCTTTGCAAACAATTAGTTGCAATGAAACTTTGCAGGCACATTTGTCAGGATTGCAGTAGGAGCTTAACAGGGAACTTGATGTATATAAATAGAGGACAAAATTGTTTTTCACTACGAGTAGCCTGCATAAAATCAGATCACAGAGTAGGAAAAACGAAATGTGGTAAGAGATGGCTGAAAATTAGTTTGGACACCTTTCTTTATAGTATATAAACTTAATACCACCTGTTTGTTTAGTAGCAAGCAGAATTAATGAATTAGTTTAAAAGGTGACTTTCAAAAATATTTAGCAAGAGGAGATGTCATGGAGCAAAAGCTTAAATCCAGAGTTATTATCTCACCTGTGTGAGGATGTTGTGTGGCCTCCACAATCTTCCAGAGTGGCAAATGTTTCCCAGGATGCTCTGGGAGAGCTGACACACTGAACTAATCTTTAATTTATTGATGTACCACTTCACTGAGAGACATACTATATCAATAAATGGCTTTAGTTAAGAAGCTAAGGTCTAAGAAGCAGTGGTAGGAGCTTGCAAAAGTACATCAAAGCTTACAGAAAATAAAATCAAGAGCTTGTGGGAGAAAATTGATGTCTGGGAAGGACAGAAAGAACAAACAAACATCACAAACTTCTAAGCAGGAGTTTTGTAGAAGGTATTATTGTTGGCCATCTTAAACTTTTACACACTTTGCTAGTTTCTGCATCATTCTCTGTTGCCCAGCAGCCTATAAACAGATTATTATGAAATAAATAGCAGCCAACACCAGTAACAAAAAACAATTGCCCCAGGATGAAATAGGAAATCACTATCCTACCACTATATGTGGCCTGATAACTGACAGTTCTTTTGAGAAGATAAACCCCAAATCACTTAATATGCTACTGCAGTAGGCACCACTTAGAATCTTGTTTGGCTTGATGGTGAGCTCAGAAAAGAAGAAAAGGACTAAAAGCAAGTCTGAGTTCACTCAACAAAAGAAGCACTATTTATGGCCTTTTTTCTTTAACTCCTATCTTTGTTTTTCTGAAAACAATGGAAAGATAGGTAAAGCAGAATGTCCACGACAACTGCAGAGGTGGAGTACCTACCTGCAGCTGTATCTCTGTATAGATCCACTGCTTTCTCATCTTCTGCACACAGGAGTGTTGATGTTCTCCCCATGTCCAGGCCATGGAGGAGATGCACTGCCCTGTGCCCTATTCCCAGTCCCTCCCCACTGCTTGGTGTTAGCTGGCTCTGCAGAGCTCACAGAGCTGGCTCCCTAAGCCCACTCACACCCTTCTTTGAACTAGCCCAAAGCACGGGCAGGTGGCACTGGACAGAAGGAGAGTGCAGGTTCCTCGCACAGCACACTGCAGGTGTGAATCAAATGTGAATCAAACAGAAGCATGCCTTCTGGAATATGACCAGACACAAGGAATAAGCTTTTTTACAGTGAGAGTGGTAAAACATGGGAATAGGTTGCTCAGAGAGATGGTGGATGTCCCATCACTGGAAACATTCAAGATCAGGTTGGATGGGACTTTGAACATCCTGATCTAGTTAAAGATGTCCTGCTCATTGTGGGGAGGTTGGACTAGAAGATCTTCAGAGGTCCCTCCCCAAACTATTCCATGATTCTATGTTCTGTGGCAGAGAAAAGGAAAGTCCTCATCTAAAGGTTTTTATAAGATAGTTCTTTAAAGCAACATCTACAGGTGAGATGCTTCCATTATCAGGTTTGCATGAAAGCTGCCAGACATAAAGGTAGAAGATGTTGCATTCCAAGAGATAGGCCAGGATACCTGGGGCAGGTATTGCTTGTTGCTCCTGGGTAACACTGTTCAGAAATGTGGAAGTGCTCTCCCTCCATGGGAAAATGCCACTTCCACAACCTTGACACATTCCTGCAGCAAACAACTTTTTTGTCACATTTCCTTGGTAGAACTGGACAATTTTCTCAAAAGCACTGAGTTTTCTGTCATTCCATGTCCCCATCCATATACCCCTGCATCACCCTGAAATTCTCAGGAGCCCCTGACAGGACAGGGAATCTGCGATGCCAAATGTACAGAGCTGAGAGCAGGCAAAAAGGAGTCTGATCCAGCCACCTAACAGTGGCATTGCAGGAGAAGGTGTGCAACCACAAACTCCAGTCCCGGTTTTAATTCTGCTGCTCCTGCATTTTGGGCAGTTGTGGAGCACTGACTTCCACCCCAAAATTAACCTAACTCTGCGGCAGGACCAGAGAGTGCCCTTGTGCCAGCCATGTCCTTGTTTTCCATGACTCTTAGTTTAGTGTGTGGATGCACTGTGGTGTTCTCTGGACAACGAGCAAACCTGATCAGTGATGAAATTTTTTATTCAGAAAAAAAAAAAACCACCAAGAAGCCATGAAAATAGTGGTGTTTATTCTGCTGTTGCTGCTTCCCTTCCCTACTTCAGTGTTCTTGTAAAAGTTTTTCCAGGTCCCTGTTCTTCCCTTGAGCTCTTCCTCTGACATGGCCCTTTCCCTGCAGCCTGTGCCATCTGGAGGATGCCTGGTGGTCTCTTCTGGCCTCCCTGCAGTTCCAGCTCTCTCCCTCCAGCAACTTTTTTTTCTTCAGAAGAGCCAAGAGAACTGTCAGCTAAGGAAGCAAAATTATCTCTGCTAACAGCTGCTCCTTAAAAACTTGCAAAATCGTAAGTGCTGGGAAGATTGTTCATCATGGGGGTTACAGCTCCAGAGCACACTCTGGCCCCAGCCCTTTCCTCTCTGATGGGTTCTTGAACTTGAGTGGAGCTGTTGAACAATCCTTTACTACATTCATTTTCTATGCCAGACACATCTTCTCAGATGCAAATCATTTATGCCCCAATGCACTGTTTTACATTCAGGAACATCATGGCACTCATTTATTGCAGATTTTACTTGTGCAAAGCCTGTATTCATGTTGCAAAGTCATTTAACACATAGCCCTTAATGTCATAGACATCCCCTAGCATTTTAGGCAGGAAATCCAGGTCAGCCCTGGGAACATTTGGCCAGGTGAGAGGGTGCCTGGCTACAGAGGTCTTTGCTGTCCTGAGCTCTCAGACACTTTGCAGTATTGCTGCTCTGGCTTTTGCTTTAAATTAACCCAATGGTTATGAATTTCTACAATGTCTTTGCAGTTCCAAAGCTTCCTCTTGAATTTCATACTCAGACAAAGCTGCCAGTAAAAACAATGAGCAGTTTGTCTGAGTAATGAGCATAAAATTGGAGTCGAGGTCAGTAAAAATTACTGCAGGAGAAAGGCTGTGATAGCTGAGCCTCTGCAGTACTCCTGTTAGCTCCCTGTCAAAAGACTAAAACTCATTCTATAGGTCATTTTATAAACCCCTCTAGCTTACAATTTTCTCTATAAAACAACCATGGATTTAATTTTCCTTTTAAAGAACAGAAAGAGAAGAAACACCCTGTACCTGATCTGCATCTGAAAGGTAAAGAGGGAATTTTACATAAAACAGAGCAAGTCAGAACTTTTTTATTTCAGTCTTTATTGGGGCTCTGATTTTACGTCAGAGAGCATTTCAGAGAATCTCATATTCTGCTGGTTTTGTTTCCAAAAGATATGTTTTTAATCCTCAACGTCACCAGTAGTCAATTCTTCTGTCCCTTGCTTCCCACCTCTGCCTTGCTGTCAGTATCTCTGGTTGACTGTACTCACATCCCTCCCTTGCTAACCTCGATGTCTGTGCTAAGATTTCTCCCTACAGTCACAAAGCCAAAAGCCTTAATATAACCTGAAAACCAAGAAAAGTCAGAGGCAGGAGACTGAATGAGAGAGGGTAAAAAACACTGAATGTGTGTACTGAGCATGTACCTTGATATGTATTTATAGTGGGAGCGAGAAATAGGCAGAGTAAAAATTGACCTGAAGACAGGAGAGAAAAATGTGTGGAGTTTTAATCTATGTAGTTATTTTTGTAATGTGTTAGTAAGGTGGGCTGGCCAAAAGGTTCTTAAATTTTTGTTCTAAAGGGTAAATCATGTCTGTTTTGACTTTTCAAGATTGTTTGTAGCTGACTGCACAGCCCATATTACTGTCAAAAGTTTAATAGAAACTAAACCTGAACAAAGAGTAACATACTTCTAGTTAGAAGATTTAAAGCTATTAATTATTTTTTGATAGTATCTCTTTACCATACCCAAAATTGGTTAGGGGAAAAGATCTCTATTATTCAGCATCTAAATTAAAGGCTGATAAATCAGATTGTTCTGAAGCATTCTCCTTTAGTCAGTCAAGGTGATCTCTAGCAAAAATGAGGCAGACATTTATTCTTGTCCTTATGAGTCACACAGAATGAAAGACAAGTGTGAAAACCTAGAAATTCAAGTTTATTATTTCTTTATGCCTTTATTTTATGCAGCCCTTTTCCCCCCTTATTCCACAGCACATTCCAGGATGCCACTTGCATGACTTTTAAGAGAGGGCACATAAAAATGAGTCAGACTGCTTTTTGCAAAATGCCTGGAGGCAAATAACATACTCTTTCTCTCATTTTAACAATATTAAAAATTATAATAATTATTAATAATAACTCTTTGGAACAACTCTCCACCAAAAACACACAGCATAAGAAACAGAGGATGCCATGCTCACTTCCAGGATTCATGAAAGAACTCTGCTGAAAGTTGGTACACCTTTGATTTACGGGTCTTTAAAAAAATGCACTCTATTTTTTTAAATGTTTTCCCAGAAGCTGGATGACAAGCTGAATAGGCAACAGATTTATGTACAGCTAATCTAGCTGTGTAATAGATGTCCATGCTCAAAAGATGTGTATTAAACAAGACAAGGATCCAAATGACATACAAAAAGAATCTGTATCAAAGAAGGTGGCACAAGGTTTCCCACCAGCTCACTGCTTTCAGTCTGGTTTCAGAAAGAAATGAAATTTCTGCAACCAGGCTGTCTGTCAGTCAGTCCCCTAATAATCCTCCAGCCTATTAGTGACTTTCAGACAAATTTGAAAAGAGTAATAGAAGTCTCAAAGATATTAAGTTCCTACAAGTTTCATAAGAATGAACAGCTGGATAGAGGAGAAAAACCCTGATTAGTGCCAGCAGAGGGGGAGAGAGGCAGGCTGCCTGTGCTAGCCCTGCTGCTGGTCCCCAGCCTCCTGCCCGGGGAACCGAGTCCAGCCTCAGCCCCAGCTCTGGGGGTCCGGCTCCCTCTGGTCTGTCCCTAGTGGATGAGCAGCCAGGCAGGGCAGCAAGCAGAGGGAGCTACAAAGCAGTAGGAAGGCAGGCTTGGCTCGATATGCTGCCTGTGGGGCGACTTTTTTCTCTCCCCAGTTCAGCTGCTCGTAAATTTGCTGTTTCTGAAACCACAGGGCTTCCTCTCCTGCCCTGGAAGAGGAGAGAGGATATGAAGGCCGGTCCACTTCCCTTTGGAAACACCTGTGTGAAACTTGTCTGTTTTCTTCCAGACTTGTTCAGCTCAATTCATTCATTGAACCTCAACCATACAACAGGAAGGTAGGAAAATTCTATTAAAGAGCTCATTAACGATTTATCAGAATATTTTCTTGTGAAGGCAAATAAATCTTGCATTTCTTCCAGGAGGAGCACAGTTCTGAAGAATGCTGAGAACATTTAGGTGTCTTCATTAAAAAATGTGAAGGGAAGTATGTAAGTTCCTCCCCTATAGTGAGTTTTCTTAAGAAGTGAAAGGAAATTGAAACTGTTTTTCAGAAGACAGTTATTCAGTATGTCTTATGCTAACAGTTTGCTGTTCCAGAGGAAGTCTTTGGAGAAAAGCGTGGAGGCAAAAAGACCAACAGCAGAGGCAGTAGCAGCAACAGGCTCCTTATGTCTAGCTGACAGTTTTGGCAAAGCAGAAGACCAACTGGGGTTAGATGTCATCAGCTATTTTAGGGGACTTGTGTGTTTATTTATTTCATTTTTGCATTTTGAAGGGGGAGAATTACGCTGCTGCTCTATTGACGGCAGTATGCACTTTTTAAAAAACCTTGCCAAATTTTAATACCCACAACCCAAGCTAACAATTAATAGGAGCCACATGCATAAACTCTTATCCTCATTCCCCATTCAGATTCCTTCCTTCCCACAAGAAATGTGATTGCTGAGAGGTAAATATTTTCTTTCCAGGGAACAGAAAAGAAATCGCCTGACCTCCGGGTTGACTGGCATTGCCTGACCTCTCATTGACCTTGCTGCAATTGCATACCCACAGCTTAGACAAACAAAGCCACCTTTCAAAACTGGCCACTTAAACACTGTGCCTGGGGAAGGTGATGGGGAAGAGAAGCACTACCTGTTCAGTTTTAACATTTTAATAACTGGACAAAACACACAGAGAGGAGAGATGAAGTTCTGGGAATGCCATGGGCTAAGTCTTCTCTCCATTGCCAACATCCTTTCTCTTGTTCTTCCATGAGTTTCTCATCCAGCTATCCAAAAGTAACAATAAACCCAAGAAAATGGGACAATTCTTTAGCTGTTGTCTATCTGATCACTTTCAGGAAGTAAAGAGAAAACTCTTAAGATAAGTTGTTAGCATTTTTCATAATGAAGTTTGAAAAATCAGATACCTTTAGGAAATGTCTGGGCAGGTGGGTCACACAGACCAAGCTCTTCAGACAGCAAACGACAACTCCTTTGGATCTCCTTCATTCACCAGAGCTCTCTCAGGATTAATTTAGCTCTCGATCTTGATGCTTCTTTTGCTCTCTTCCATTAGTAATAGAAAGCACCCCCCAATTGTCTATTTTTCAACACCGTGTCTGGAGAGGGCAATATGAAACAATATGGTCTTGTGGTACCTCTGAGGGGTTCCCCCACTTTCTCTGTTCACAGCCCCACAGGCCTACTTTTGGGTAGCCAGGGACCAAGTGAGACAAATGCACAGAGTGTACATAAGCCCAAAAAATAGTTTCTATAGCAACAGCAACTACATTTAAGCATTTTCAAATTTCTTCCAATTCATCAGACTTTAAGCTTTCAAGTATTGTAGAGACTCTGATCAGGCAAATGCTATTTCCTTTCTAGAAATCTCTGCCCTGCTCTCACCAAAACCAGTTCTGTGTTGAGGGGAATTCTGCTTGGGACATTTAAAAGAAGCTATGGCACAACAATAAATAAGCAGTTGAGAACAGTGTTCACTGACCAGAGGAGGAGGTGGGCCAGGATGACCCTATAGGTATAGAACACCTTTAGAATCTCTGTTCCACCTGTATTTTGCTTTACAGAAACTCATGTTATGTGCGAGTGCTTCCTTCTGTAGCCTGACTCTTGGAAGAAGAGAGAGTTTATGTAACTTAATGTCTTATATTTCATTACCATTGGTTCTTATTGAAATGCTGCCTTGTTCTGTCTGCTTAGTAGCTATGCTATGTGTGACAGATTAATAAATACAAAATAATACAAAAATGGGTATTTTATGCAGTATCTTCCTCCTTCAAAATCTTGCAGATGTTTGGGTCCCAGTGATATTTCTTAGAGGATGGAGTTTGCAATTGCTATAATTAAGCAATACAGTACCATTAAGTCACTTGAGAGGAAATTAGGAGCTAAACTAGCGCTGTGTGCTGAGGATGCCAAAATTGTGAGCTGAGATCTTTATTCAGTGCAGGAAAGTCTGCCTTTTTTTCTAGTTTACTTAAAAGAGGTGTTATTCCTATTATACGCCATCAGAAGATGTAAAAAGCAAATTAAATCTGTATTCAATGTTTATTTTACATGTAAATTGGGATTTTAAATTGTGGGGAAAATATGTTTTTGTCACCAGTATTTTCTGTTTTGGTAGTACTATATTAGTTTTTAATGGGAAGGAGAAATGTGCCGATTTGGAGGCTTTCCAGGGGTTTGGCAGTATTCCACTGTGTCAGCACTGAGTAAAAAAGATGTTATTTCTCTTTGTTACAAGAAGAACTGGGTAAAGGTAATGTTACTTCTCTGAGCCATCCTGTCAGAGCTCCACCTGTGGAGAGGCGGTGAGACCGAAACAACTGCAGTGTGAGACAGGGAAATGCTGTGTGGTGGGATATGAACTCCCAGTAACCTGTCTGGGACAGTGCTTATACACATCGGCTCCTGCTGCAAATAGCCCAATGGAGTCAGGGGTGCTATATTTAATGGAGGAGACAACTAACTGTCTGCCAGACAACACTGAAGGATTAGAGCATGGATAATCCATTATCACAAGAGCCTTACATCAGAGGTCCTGCTAACTCACAGGGAGATTTACAAAGCAGAGGAAAGCTTTCCTAACTGCTTTATACGATGCTGATTTTAAGACATGCAAGGTGGCCCATCTTCATACAGCTCAGTTTGGGCACTCTCCTCTGCTTCCTAGTAGCAGATCTGCATTAGCATCTTCTGGATTATCTGCTATGTGCATCCCCACAAGGACAGTTGTTTTGTATTTGACAGCCTCCAGGCAACTTCTCTACTGGATTCTTGACTTTGAAGCTCTGACTGTCCCCCAAAGGACCACAGCATTTGTAGACACTGAACTTGTCAAAAGGTATTGTCCTTCCTATTCTCTTTTCAGGTGATGTGCTTTTACTCAGCTACGTATAGAAAGACCAGTAAGACACTGATACACATTTTCACTTTAGTTCTGGGACTGATACTTCTGCCTCTAAATTGCCATTTCAACAAATTTCTCTTCTCACAGGTGTTGACATACCTATCCCCTGATCTTACACTAGGCTAGAGTTTGGCAGCTTTCATAGATGCTGTTATCTATTCTTCTTTTGTTTTCCAGGCCCACAGACACTCTTCATTTCTCTCTGCTTACCCACCTTTCCTGAATAGGATTTAAGTAAAGGGAAGCTCTCCATTTGAATACAAGTGAATAAATAATTCTACCATGGGCTAAGTGATCCCAAGGCCTTGCTGCTCTCTCAAAAGACCTCTCATGAATGTTCTCTAAGAAGCCATCAAGGTGCCTCTTTCATGTCACACCAAGGTAAAACTCTCCCCAACTCAAATTTCAGGCTTGGCCTCTCTGGAGTGGGCTATTAACTTCACCTCAGCAGCAATGTCCAGCCATGACAAACGTCATCCTACTGTGTGTGCAGTTGTGTAAAACCAGAAAAAGTAAAAAGGAGTCCTCTTCTGCATTGCCTGGCAAAGAAGTTTTACACAGTGATTGAACCCACAAACTGAGTAATCAGGTAAAATTTATTCTGCCCTGTTATTCCTCAGTGAGAAACAATACTGTCATTTTGATGTGCTGCAGTGACATAATACTCAGTCATACTAATTTTATCCCACTTTCATGATTAGAAAAGTAAGGGGGAGCTTCAGAAGGAGAGGAGGAGAACCTGAACCTATCTTCAGAAGGTATTCATGGGGGTCCCTCTGCAGTCATCCATAGGCACATCTTACTCTAAAAGATGCTGTCTGTTCTCAGAGACACACAAGCCCTCTCCATGGGTCTTTGGAGGTGCCAGGGAATGAGCTCAGCTCAGACCCATGGCTCTTCACCAGCTTTACTGAAAGACAAATCTCACCATGTGTGACTTGAGAGCAAGTCTGTGGCAATGCTGGGAATGAGTCTTTTCCCAGACCTTGTCTCCTAGAAGGACATGTTCATTTCTCCAGATGAAGAAAAAGTCTTTGAGGGTTATATATAAGGTATGGCAGGATACAGAATACCCCATTGCTTGGTGAAGTCAAATTTATCATGCCAGTTATTGGAATGCCAGACGCTGGTCAAAGAGTTTTGAAAGGCGAAAATCGGCTTTGTCTCCTACCAAGTCTCTACATAATGGGGAAAAAAACCCTGTTTGTCATCTGCTTCTTTGATGATATTCAATAAGAATACACAGGGCTGTGTATTTCACTTTGCATTTTGTGTGTTGCTATGACTTCACTAATCTCCAGTCCGTAAATCATTTGAGTAAACAACACACCAACAAGCTCAAATTCAGAGGAAATTTCTGCAAGGCAAGTCTTTATTCATCATTCTTTTTTACAGGGAGAACTCGAGAGATTCCACCTACATGGGATGTCACCATGAGAAAAAAAACTTCTGACATTCCTGAGGTTTAGCTTTAAAACATATCATTAAGTGTAGGTATTAAAGTGAATAGAGAATAGCACAGTATCGTCAGCTGAATTTTTTCTCTTTCTGAGTTCTGCTCCCTCTTGACCCTTACATGAGGATCCTTCTGTTGACTAGAGGGTCTCTGCTTTGCCTCCCACTTCAAAACCCTTCCTCCTAGCAACAGAAAAACTATCGATGTGTGGAGGCTTTCAAGGCAGTCCATAGCTGTGCTCCCTTGAATGTCAAAAGGGGATGGTCTCACAGCTACAAATCAAACGTCATTTTAGTTAATAATATATTTCGTAGTGGTCTGTATCTTGTCTGAGTTGTTTAGTTGCACATCTACCCTTTGAGTTTTCTCTATAGCTGAAATGCACAAATAACCCGGGGTTAGGGGAAATGTGCATCAGCTTTATAACACAACTTAAAATATAATCCCACAGGGAAAAAGTGCTTTATAGGAATCAGAGGCAGAAAAAGCAACATGCAGAGATACACTTTTATGAACAGGTGGGTCTAAGTCTCTGCTGCCTCGTATCTTGCTATTAACACAATGTAGAATGAGTTCAAAACACAAGGAAAACAGTGAAAGACCCAGAAAGTAATATTCCCACCATTGCCACTTTGTGCAAACATTAGTAGCCACACAATGTGAAAAGCAAAACCATATGGTGTATCCACAGTTTCCTTCATGAGGAGGAATACAAAACACGATAACTCTGGGATACCATCAGAATTTTTAAAATCTGTTTTGTAGGCTATGAGTAATGATTTCACATGCTAGCCTTTGCGAACTCCTTGCCTGGACAGACTAATGTTGCCATGGACTGGCTAGAGAAGGATGCCAACGGTGTCTTACAATCATATGCTGCTGAATGAATTGTACAGTCCTTCACTGTAATCAAAATATTTTCTTAACAGATGACACCCAAATTGACAGGTGAATGATCTGTTGTGTAGAGATCCATGCCTAGGTATGAGGTAGATATATTGTGTGATGACAGCAAGACACTTGATTTGCTTAGCAATTAGTTTACCTCTCTGAAAAATGGTGCATTATCATGTCAGGATTGGTGTTTTCTTTCTTATCACCAGCTTGCATAATCTTCTTCCATTAAAGTATCTATCCCGAATTTTCCAGTGTGTTATGACTTTTCCTAGATGTTTGTTGCCTCTTTGCTGCCACAGGAGACAGATGCTGAGACAATATTTGAGAGGCTTTGTTTTCTCCTCATCTGTCTGCATGTGTGGCTTGATTCCCTCAGTTCTCAGGCTCTTGGCTCTCTTCAGCATTGCTCCAGGTTCACCACCCACAGGAGCCATAGAGGCTTTCTGGCCTGTCAGTTTTTGAGAGAGTTTGCTCAGACATATCCTTGTGAGAATCTTCACTCCAATAACAGCAAGAAATCCCCAGTACAGAGCAATTTAAAGGATGGTAAGAGGAGAGAGAGACCTGCATCACAGAAGTCCTGGCACAGAAAAGAAAATCCCAAGACACAAATTTCGTTTCTGTTCCTGTTAGGCGTATTTTCTCTTTGCTTCCACACTCCTTCTCTCACATGAGATGATCTGCCAGAAAATATTTCTTCAACTGTCTTCAAACATTCATCTTCTTTTGACTGCCTCAAGGGCAAACTCACTCACTGTTTTATTATCACCTCTTTTTTTGCCACAGAACCAGCACAGAGCAATCTCCAAATAGAAGCACCGTGTTTTCATCCAAAGTTGCCAAAGTATTTTACAAAGATGAGTGGGCAGTGAGGGTCTCACCTACCCAGAGAGGCTAAGTGGCAATCCTGAGGCCACACAAAGGGATATAGCAGAGCTCACACTCAGCTTGTGATTCCTCATCTCTGACCCATCAGGAAGTGATATTAAATCCATACATTAAACAAGCACAAACAGGATATCTGGGTAGGAAGGTGGAATCTGCCTGCGCAGATTGCTTCAGAAAGTCCCCTAGAAAAAAAAACCCAGTGGTGTTGCCAGCAGAGAAGTTCTCTCAAAGAAATATAAAACTGTCCAGGAGGAGTTGCTCATTCTGACTTTTAGAAAGAGAATACAGTGATTTATTTTTTTTCCCTCTTCATGCCATCATCTTATCTGAAGACTCTCAGCAGCCTCACCTGTTTTCTGTATGGGGAGTCTTTGTTTGTGGGTGTTTTATGCAGCTCCACTATGCTACATGCACCACTAAAGCAAAAGGAGAAATTAAGTTATCGATGAAAGCAGCAATTATTATCATTTCTTTCTGATGTTCTCTGCCTTTTCCTTTGGAAAGTTTTCCCTGCACACCCCTAGCTCTCTTATTCATCTGTCTCCCTCAATCCTCTGTCTCCCTCACAACAAAAAATCCACAATAAAAGCCAGTTTATTACAACAAAAACAAAACAAAAAAAAGGATATAAAATCATTTATTTTTTTAATGTAAATGGGATGCGATTCTTCTTCCCAACAGTTCTCTGCTGGATGGAATTTTATCTCATTGAAAATTTTCGATCACAAGAACTCTTAATAAAACATATTACCTGTTGAGGTAAAATATTTTTAAGTTAAAATAAATGTGTAAGGGTCATTCTTAAATGAAAAACAACAAAAGAAACATAAACCAAACTAATATATCCCTTCTTAATATTTTTAAAAAAATTATGTTAAATTTAAATTTAAAGGCAATATTACCACAGAATTTTGCAAATACATTTGTAGTGATAATTCTTAATTAAAAAGACATCCTTTTGGTCAAGTAATCCATTAACATGACTGCTGACAGTGTATATAGCTGAAAAGTTATAGTATATGTCTGAGTCTTAAACATATTGCTGCCCTTCATTTATATTTCCGCTTGCAGTTTATTTGTGTTAATCTTGTACCTGTGGCTGCTTAGAGCATGCAAGGATTTAATATGGTCTAATGCCCCCCAAAAGAAAATGCCTGGTTGAAGGAGCTCAAGCACTGAGACCCAGAACCCCTTGCTACCAAACAGCTACTACTAATTGTAGTTGCTCTTCAAGTGAGTACTTACCTTACAGTTACTGAAGCCACCCAGAATAATGGGGGGGGGGGGGGGGGGGCGGGGTGTGTGGAGGCGGCGCCCCCACAGCTGCAGCAAGGCAACCACCACCTCCACATTCACTGGAGTTAGAACTCCCACCCAGACTCGGGGAGCAGGAGGGATGCTCAGGCAGACAGAGCAGGGAAACAGGGGGCAAAGGAAAGCTGGAACCCCATCCCAGTCCCAAGGCAGTGAGGGGGAGGGACAATGGAGACTGAAAAAAAAAAAAATGGTATGGGACAATTAATTACCAGTTTTTAAAGTAAACCAAATGTCACATAATCACCAGCTAATTTAGATATTTATGCAGTTGATTGAAAATATGCAAAGAAAGCAGCATTATTTAAAATTATTTTTAAATGTTGGAACTTATTAGAGTTGACTCTGGAAAGAGATAATTAAGGATTCTAAATATAATTAATGCGCTGAGTTATAAAAAGCACTGCTTAGGTTAGGGGTTTTCCAGCAGTTAGCAAGATGGTTGGCACTGTAATGACAGTTTTACATTTAAAGATGTTTGCAGTTCACATAAATATGTATTGAAAAATAATTTCACAGTACATAAATATACCTTCATCTTCATATTAGAACCCCTGTACATGAGCAAGTATAATGGAGAGATGAGGCTATGGTAGACAAGAAAGTCCAAATTGCTGCATGATATGGATTTCCCTTGTCTTCAGCATGTGCAGAGTCCCTCCTTGGGCAGGCAAGGTGAGGTGTTAATTTCTGGGCGTGTTAAATGTTAGGGGTTTAATTAAAGTTGATGCACAAACAATGCAAAAGAAGGTGATAAATGTTAAAGAAAATAAAGACACTTTTTTTTTTTTTAATCTAACAACTGGGGAGTGGGGCAGGGGCAGCCTTTTTACTTTGATTCTCTTGAGAGAATCTAGCTTACAATTTTTAACTGCTTGAGGTTTACAGCCCCTAGAGGCAGGAAATCATCCTTTAGCAAGAGGAGGTTCAGTGTGATGGCAGGTCCAAGCAGGATGGCAAGTCTTCCTGCAAAGAGATGAGTTTTGTTTCCATACTCACCATTGTAAGGAATGATTTTCAGATCTTTTGCCAACTTTACCTGTGTGTAACCGAAGTGGAAAGCTGAAACACTGGGTTGTGAAGGATGTGGGGTTCTGGGAGGAGCCAGCTTATGCTGCAGGGAGGTAACATCAGTGCCAAGGGATCTACAGCAGTTTACCTGTGAAGTCCCTTTGCAGAGCCAATGCCAGGCTGTGTTACAGGGAGCCCCAGAAGTGTGGGTGCTGTGGGTCACTCATACCCAGGGCATCAGTCTGAGGAGTGGTCCAGGACACACTCAGACACAGAGGCAAAAGACATCCAAACCACGTGACAGACTGTATCAAACCATCACTTGCCAGCACCAGACATTGTGGATATTCTAGAAAGCCGTGAAGCTCAGCTAAAGGACTGCTGCAAATGTAAACGGCTTTAGGCTGGGCTTCCATGTCAGCTGTTGGCAAAACGAACACTTAAAAAGTAATTTTAAAAATGCCTAAAGAATTACGAGTTATAAAATAGCACGGAAATGCCAGACTTCTCTGACTAGGAGCCTGAGATTTAGCATACAGACTTCAGCACTCACTGATTTCCAGTAAGTTATAAATGCTTGAAACTCTGTGCCACCTTTTAAACTGACACTTAACATCTAAATCTATCAGAAAAAGGACTTTGCCATTAGGTACAGTGAGATGTCATACTTCACCCAGCAAGGGGATGCACCTTGCCAGATTCCCCTGCACTGTGCTATTTGGTCTTTGTGCTCATCGATCCTCAGGAAAAGTAAATTTAGACTGTGCAAGGGAAAGCAGAGTGCAGATGGTGAGATGGAGTCTGTAGAAGGAAATTCATAAAATCATAGAATGGCCTGGGTTGGGAGGGACTGATCACCTCATTCCAGTCCCCCCTGCCATGGGAAGGGGCACCTTCCACCAGACTAGGTTGCTTAGAGCCCGATCCAACCTGGCCTCGGAAACTTCCAGGGATGGGGCATCCACAACTGTGGGCAACCTGTTCCAGTTCCTCACCATCACAGTAAAGAATTTCTTCCAAATATCTAATCTAAACCTACTCTCTCTCAGTGTGAAGCCATTTCCCTTTGTCCTGTCACTCCAGGCCCTTGTTAATAGTCTCTCTCCATCTTTCCTGTAAGTTCCCTTCAGGTACTTCATTTTACTCTGAAGCAAAAACGATAGTATTTCAAATGTTATTTCCACACATCAGGTCAGATAAAAGAAAAAGTCTTATTTCTGGGTAGGCCAGGACTGTGTTTCTTTGGAGTTTGTTTGTTTGCCTTTTAAGATCCTTACTGGATCTTTGCTAGTGCCTGAGTGGCTGCTTCATGTTTAAGATAAGCACTTAGTCCCCTGGAGAACAAGAGCAGTCAGGGTGAGACCTGCATAACCTCAAAAAACTGAAGCCAATCCCTCCTGTAATGGTTTTCATTACCTTTTGCTTTTGGTTTTCTTCAAGCCAAGGAGTATGTCTTAAACCAGTGAAAGAGGATATGATACAGTTACCCTTCATGGGGATTTCATTACTAACTTTAAAACTAAAACTTACAGTCACTATTTGAAAATCAGATTTTCTTTTTTGGTGCTTTAATTGTGAATTTGAGGCCATAACTTTGCATGGGCTTGTGCTAGTTTAAAGGTAAGCCAGCAGGAGAAATGAACCCAACTCAAAAAGAGATTATAAGTCAGAGTTACAATTCACTAAAAAGATTACAATAAGTACAATGATACAGAGAAAAAAATTGGTTTTAACCCACAAAATCCGGATGTATAACCCAGCACCCTGGGGCATGAACAGAATGGAGTTATTTAGCCCCTGTGATGAGCACCATGTGCCCTGCCTGAGTACAAAGTAAAAAAAAATGAAAACCTGTTGGTGAGGGTGATGGTAGCAGTCTTGTTGAGAGTGGCAGTCACAGTCCTGTTGAGGTTTTGGTCCTCCTCTGGATCCAACAAGTGGTACCAGAAGTCCCCAAACCCCAAGATTATATATGCTCAGGTTCAGGTGGGAGTGCCCAGTACCTCCCCCAAGGCGTGGAGTTTCACAATGTGTGGTTTACTCTGTGAGTCATGGGATACTTTAAGAATCCTTGATGGCCCATTAGCAGACATGACCCCTCAGGCTGGGTGTGAAGGTGCTAATGACTCCTCAGAGGGGAGTTATCATGGCTGAGTCATTGGTGTGAAAACAGGAACACTTCCCTGTCTCACAGGGTTCTTTAACACCCAGCTTGCAGGCTGAGGTGTCAGGTGTAGCCTGGGCAGCTGCTGCCAACAATCCATTATTAATAGTTCATCAGAGGTGACTCAGAGGGTGTAGAATACACAGTTTTGGTTACACCCACACAGTGATAAACTGGTCCTGGTCACCGTAACTAGGACAGGGCTTTAAATGAACTTGAGAGTACTCAATGCTCTGTGTTCAGTTTCAATGAAGAACAGTCTAAAGTACTGAGGACAGAAAGTTCTTTGAGTTGATGTTTTCCACAGATATCTCAGATTTAAATACTATTGCAAGCCACTTACGGCATAAATCTTCATTGATTATAGCAGCATTCAGCACCTGCTGCCAAGCACTGTTACTCAGCTCCCTGCTGTAGGGTATCTTGACTTTACATGGTCATAATGGCAGAAATCCATCTGACACACCAAAATGAGTTGAATATTGTGGGCATTTATTACTAAGCTATGTAAGTGCTCCCTCTCCCTCTTCACCCTCTGAGATCCTAAAAAAATATATTGCTGAGGTGTGAGAAACTGGTGAGCTGAGGCTGGAGAGCTCAGTGTCACCTGTCTTCTTTAGGTGACATTTCCCCTCACTGCAAACAGGGTTTCTTGAGAAGACAGACCATGCTTACCTGTCTTTCTGCGCAGTAGGATGCTCATAAAATGAAAACACATCCCTAAGAGATTATTACTACTAATGGAAGATAATACTGTGGAAAGGAGTAAAATAAATCTCCCAGATATATGATGCCTGGTTTGGGGGCTTTAATGGGAAAGAAGAGACCTCCTGAGGGGTTCATGATACTCAGCTTATTCTCCAGCTGCAGTCACATTCTCATTTAGGGTCCTGGTATTTGGGAGAGAAAATCGTTTTCCCAAAGACAGTGTCTCCCCCACTAGAATCTACTGAGATTCTGTTTCTACCAATAAAACACAGAGACCTAAGAGGTGGCCACAGATCTCAAGAGGTCAGCTCTGGGATTGCTCCTGAGCTACCCAGGGGAGCAGCAAGCACTCCTGAAGCCCATGGCTGAGCAGCCAGGGTGTGAGTAGGCACAGCAAGCAGCTGCCAGCCCTGACCAGGGCCTCCTCTCACCTGCCCGGTCTCCAGGACCCACAAGCAACTTGAGTGCTCCACTTTCTCATGTGCCATTCCATCAGCAGAAGACCATTACCTCACTTTGGTCTTCAGCAGTGGATGGTGTGGTGGGATTTTGCAGGGTGCAAAGCACTGCAGCAGTTGGCGTGCTGTGCTTGGATCCTGTCAGCGCCGTGAGAGCAACACCAGCAACCCTCCTCGGGGGAGGAGACGGGAGCTGAAAATGCAAACCTTAAACTTCTTTCTCTTCACTTTCCCACAGAAGTGGGGAGTGTCTGCACAGAGGGGAGAGCAAATGGGCACTGGCAGGACCCAACCAACAACACTCTGCACCCCCACCCCCTCTCCCCACCCCTCACTCACTCTTGATTGCTCTTCTTTCCCAGATCATAAACTGGTGTTTTTGTAGGGAAGGGAGTTCTGAGCTCAGCTGGGCTTTCTGTACTCCTCTGACTTTCCTTTCCATCCTGCTCTCTGCTATGGTGTTACCCATTTCCTCTCCCACATCTGATCAGACTAAAAATAACCCACAAAAAATCGTGACAACGCCAGTTGGAAACAAAACAGGTTATTGTACCTCTCTGGAGCAGCTGTTCCTCTCTGCCTGCAAACTCCAGCTGGCAACTAAGCCCCATACAGCCCCTCGCTCACTCCCCCCGTGGGTTGGGGGAAAACAATTGGGAGGTTAAACGAGAAAACTCATTGGTTGAGATAAAAGCACTTTAATAGGTAAAGCAAAAGACACATACACACCAGCAAAACAAAATAAGGAACTCATTCACCACTTCCCATGGGCAGGCAGGTGTTCAGCCATCCTCAGGAAAGCTGGGCTCTGTCACACCTAACAGTGACTTGGGAAGACAAACTCCATCACTCCAAACACACCCCTCTTCCTCCTTCTTCCCCCGACTCTTTATACTGAGCATGACACCATATGGTCTATGATACTCTTCTGGTCAGTTGGGTTCAGCTGTCCTGGCTGTGTCCCCTCCCAACTCCTTGTGCACCTCCAGCCTGCTCACCAGGGTGGGGTGAAGAGGGGGAAAGGCCTTGAGGCTGTGAAAGCGCTGCTCAGCAATAGCTAAAACATCCTTGAATTATCAACCCTGTTTACAGCACAAATTCAAATCATAGCCCCTTCCCAGCTACTGTGAGGAAAATTAACTCTACCCCAGCTAAAACCAGTGCAGTGATTCACTAGGGTGAAACGAAAACCTTGGAAGGTGGGGAAGGGAGCTGCCATGAAAGGAAGGATGTGACAGGTCACACAGACATACCTGCACCTTGGCTAGGGTTGGGGACAGCTGAGTCTTGAAATGATAGATGTCCTGAGGCTTTTAAATCTGCCCAGTTTCATCCCAGGTAGGTTTCAGACATATGTCTCTGGCTTCCTAATTAAGGGAGAAGTCACAAGCAAGGCAGAGTCAATATCACAGAAGAAGTTTCCCTCTTCTGTGGTTGTTTCTGTCAAAGGGACTGATTAAGATGACTATAAATGATATTAATGTTGTCCTTAAAAAGTCATAAGGAAATCTGTTGTGAGACAGACTGCTGTTCCCCTGGAATACAGAAACATGCCTGTTTGTTTCCCAAACAGTCATTTGCCACAGACAGAGAGTAAAAGGAAATATATGGTGCTGGATGGTGATTGAAAGAGTGAGAGAGCTGGGAAGAACTACTGGAGCAGCATAGCCACAGCTCTCCTGCAGCTCCATGTCCAATGTCAGAGTGCACTAGGTGGTTCTTGGATTTGTCATTTTTATGAAGCTGGTGAGATTTGGAAGAGTCACAAAAAAATTTTCAGTTTAGAAATTATTTTGTTCCCATATCGTATTAACTGTATTTCACTTCTGTTATTGTCATTTACAAGAATATTGACATATAAACCAATGTTTGTTTTGTTAAGCTCATTTTCTCTTCCTACCTATTTCCCCTCTGAAATCATGAGGTGAACTATTTGCAGAAACAATATATTTGATAAATAAACTCCTTTTCCTTTTCACAAATTATGTGGGAACAGACACTGATTTTTTATTACTTTGTTCATTATCTAAAATATTTGTCAAATTCTTTCCAATAAAATTCCAAACCATGCATTTCTGTCATAGCTATCGTTAACAATTTGACTTAGTGATTTACTTTCTGGAGCTGAATCTTGAATAATCCTTCATGTCATTTCCAAATCCCAAAGACACTGTTAATTTGCTTTGCAGGAGCATCTTCTAGTTCCTGCCATGCATCAGGATGACACTGTGCTAGGTGCTGCATAAAAGCAGATCAAAAAAATTCTTATTCCAATACCCCATCTAAGTCAAAGAACAGCTGGATATTACAAGGAAAGCCAGAGCACAGTGACAGGTAGGTATGACGGACACTGGTGCAGCATGCAAGCAGTCAAACAGCAGTCAAATATTTTGTAGGCATGATAGCAAAGAAGAGTCTGGCTAAGGAGAGACTGGAGAAACAATTACATAAATACTGAAATAATTTTTATTTATTCATTGATCTGATAGTTATGGTCCCCTATATTATTGAATATTGCTTGAGATCTTCCTAGACATTGCAGGATAGCTGCAGAAACAACTCTGGTATCAAAATGTCTAGAAAAACAGAGATATTTGTAGAGATATCTGTAATCTCCATTACCATTTCTTGTAATTACATTTTCAGAGAGTAAGAGCAAATATACGAAAATGTACTTTCTCAACCTTTAGTTTAAAAGTCAAATTTCTAAATTCAATCAGGAAACATGTGCATTTTGACTGTAGTCTTCCTGCCTGAAAAGGAACAAGTCTGCATAAAGAGACAGAGAAAAGACTGCGCACATGAAGAATTTTCCCCATAACTTTCCATGAGAAGCTCACAGCTCTTTAAAACTAACAACCACCATTTCGATATATAATCTCAAGTTTAAGCAGAATCAGACCAGGGCATATCATATGTGACTGCTGAGATTATATAATGGGAAAGTTCTCATTGATTTTTATAAAGCGTTGGATCCCAAAGATTTTAAGATTAGGCATGGAGGCTGACTCAGTTTGGGTGGCAAAAGCTTACAGAATCCCAGGGAAGAGCACAGCCCAGGGAGAAGTCTCAGGAGGTACAGTTATTTTTAACTTTTTGGACCTGCATGACAAAGAATGAATTTTGAAAACTCTGGGTAGAAAAGAGGTATTTAGTTTTGAAATTTTAGAATCCTCTACCCCCTTCCCTAGATCTTGACCCTGGTAGAAAACTTGTACAGCAAACTGTTTTTTGGTTTAAGAAAAAATTTTGGAGTAGACCAAAGCTGCTATTTCACTCATCCCTCCACCAGCATGGATGACAAAAGCAAAACATTTTCTAGGATGTGATTCAATGAAAGAACAAAAAACACAAGTCTAGACTAACAAGACAGAAAGCATTTTCCTTTTAGCTGAAATCGAGAAAGTTATATTCGTAACCAAACATGGCATAGATAAATTGTTGAGTAAAAAGATGCACTTACTCTCAGAATTAATATTTGAAAATTGCTCTAAAAAATGCTGCAGTTTCCCAGCGATTAAGTGTGCCTCATTAGATGATTCAAAAAGAATTTGATCTGCACAAGTATTCTTTTGAAATTGCAATTGAATTTTCTTTCAACCTATTGCAGTTTTCAGCCCTTCTTAGGAATGTGATGAGACCATTAGTTGAAAAATTTTATTATACATGCTGAACAGCATTTCAGATATAAATTTATTTACAGTGGAGTAATATTAAATAGGCTTTTGTGTTTCACATCAGGTGGGGGGTGAGATGCTTGTATTGGTACCTGATCTTATCATACCAGTGCATATATTTTTAGTTGCTCTGAAATAGGAAGAGGAACAAGTAGACATTACTTTGACAATCTAGTTACATAGTACTTGCCATTTATGTATTGAAATCCTCACTGCTGTTTTACCATACGAAAGAGCTAGACTAGGGCTTTAACACAGTCCCTTTCCCTTATCCCTGAGGAGGAAAAGGTAAGGACGTGCAAACAACAAAACAAGCAGAACAAGAATGGATATTCTAGGCCTAATTTCCAAAACCCTTCTAAAACCCAGGGCACAAATAGGATAGGGAACCATCAGTGGGGCAGGGGAGTCCAAGCTGACTGGACATAGACGTGATGCTTTGTGACTTCTGTAGCACCTCCCACAGTCATTTTAAGGATGCCTTTTATTAGTTAGTATGGAAATTTTTAAATGGAAATTTTACATCACAGAACTTTGGAGAAGCTCATGTATCCAGTGGTGTGGCCAGAAACAGCCAGGAAAACATCTGGACATGGAGCTCACCCCTCCCTGATTCTTTCCAGTCCTGCCCACACTGAGATCTTCCCCAAGCAACCCCAGCACGCCAAGCCCTGCACAGGCAGGGTGGGCAGCTCCAGCCCTGTGAACCACAAGGCTCCAGCCCTAGCTGTTTGCTGCTGGCACTTGGGGGGCAGCAGCAGCTCAGCAAATAAGCAGCTTTGGGCAATCCTGTCTGGGTTATCCTCTGCTGCTGCTCAATCTTACTCTTGTCATTCTGTGCCTGTCCCAGGTGTCCCAGAACAATACTGTTGGGACAGTGCTGGGAATACTTTGGGGTGCTTTCTCTTGTTGTTTTGTTTTGGTTTTTTAATGTTTTCTTATTTTTCTGCTCAAGCCAAATCAAATTCTGTATTGCATCCAAGTCTTGGCACAAATGTGAAGGCAGTGCACTGCGGCACTGGCAGAAGGTGAAAATGCCTTAAGCTGGTTTTGCCAATGAGAACACGGGCAGTTTCTCAGATGGAAATCACTGGCCTCACAGCCATATTTTGTTAACAGACCTGAACGCTTCTCCTTCATTGCAAGCTGGCTTTGTTTGAGTCCTATTTCTGATTTTCAATGTAAGAAGAATATTCCTAAGTCATTGCCTTAGAAATTGATTTTTTTTTTTTTGCATAATACATAATAACACTTACAAACTTTTCTTTAGCCACAAATTTTTGTGTTGCCACCTTAGCAAAAGTCAGCAGTGTAGTCCTACCCTGTTGATTCTCAGCCATCTGCTGTTTGAGACGTAACACAAAGCACACGACCACAGGAAAGAGCTTGGACAAACTTCATTCTAAGGCAAAGAAAGACTCAGATTTCATTGATCTACAACTTGACATTCAGTTCCTGCAACTGAATAGAAAAAAGGCATTTATAACCTATTAAAAACCCAAAGATGATTTTAGTCCTTTTTTTTTTCTTGTTGGAGAAATCAGTCTTTCAGAATAGCCTGAGAGTTGCAAATGAAAAAGAACTTCACTGTGTTTATTTAGAGAACCTAACCCCTTGGAGCCAGCATTTTCACTAATGCATTTTACATTAGCATGCTGCATCAGGAAAGCCTGACTTTTGGTGCCAGGGGGGTAATTAATATCAGATCATGTTTGCAAAATGGTTGTGTTTATGTGGGAATGAGGACTGAGCTCTAACTGGCAGGGTTTGAAGTGCTCAACTTTTGCTACAAAGCTTCAACAACTTGCTAGGGTGGGATGTTGAAATTAAAGGACTTAGTCATGGTAACTTAGTAGAGCTACAGCTGCTGAAGAGAGCTGTAGCCTTTAGGATTCTGTTCAGAAACCTTCAAGGAGAGTCTGAAGAGTTTTCAAAACGTGAGGAGACTGGAGGTAACACAGAAATAGTTGTTCTGTTCCTGTGGTCTCAGATGTTCCAGGAAGTGCCAAAATATGCATAATAGGGTTGGCATTCCCCAGTATATCATCCCACCTCCATTGCTCCCAAGTCTCTGCACTTACTAGCTAGGAAACATCCATAGGGGATGCAAAAGTATTTCTTTAGCACACCTTGGAGAAGGTACTTGCTGTTGTGTACACATCAGATAGCATGGTCTAAAGCAATAGGTGCTTGTCAATTAACTCTGAAAACCAGTTTCTGCTGAGCTCTGTGTCTTGCAGGGGCTCTACAGTGCCACTCCAATGCTCCCTGCCCTAGGAAATGCATTCCCTCTGTGCTTGGCACCAAGCTGCTCAGCAGACCTGCCTCTTCCTCCAAAGAAAAGGGAAGCATACAAGATCTTCTTTATGTCCTCTTCCTCCTAACTCAACCAAGGGTGTTTAGGGAATGGGAACTCCACTCATGATGGTGAAACAGCCTCCTTCCCTTGTGCAGACACTGCAGCTCCAGCTGGGACATCTCCAGCTCAGCTGAAGATAATGATGAAAGGATACCCTGAACATCATTAAGTTCTCAGTATCAGAAAGAGAAATAAACCATAGATGGTCTGAGCAACCTGATCTAGTGGAAGGTGTTCCTACCCATGGCAAGGGGCTTAGAACTAGATCTTAAACTCCCTTCCAACTCAAACTATTCTTTAATTCTAAGGTGGTGCCTAAGAACAGCCTATTTAGTAAAGATCTTGGATTCTCACCTCTCCAAAAGTCACAGTTTCTTAGCACCAATTAGGAAACTTTGAATGATGCTTAATAAGGTTGAAAATCACTCAGCAGTATGGGACCCACTGAATCATAACATCATGAATTAGTGTAGGTAAATTTTAAAATTAAAGGATGTTTTCTGGAGGTAAAAAGAGTAAGAGTGCAACCGAATACCAGCAGCAACTGATGTTTAAAATGAGCTTTACCTACTGGTTTTCCAGCATCCATTTCCATGGGATGTGGCAGTTGGCAGATTCTCTGCAAGAGCATTTATTTAATCTCCCCCACCTCCGTCAAATCCTTTGCTGGAAGTTCATTACTCCCTCAGCGCTGGTGGGGATTAAAAGTAAAGGTGTAATCTATGTTAGAGCTAATATATGTTTTGTACTATAATGAGCCAATATACTATTATGGATCTTGTGGTCAGCTCACTGTGTCTGATAAATATGATCAATATATGTTATTCTCCTCTGAGATCCCCCCCACCATCATCTTACAATACTCACCTCTTGCCAGTAGTCATTTGGGGATAATTATCCCCACCAAGAGCCTACCTCTAATGTGCCCACTGTCTTTCCTTCTGTCATAAATTGGTCTGATACGGGCACTAAGATAACAAATCTGAACTGTATTGCGACTGTTGCTGTTATTTTACTAGTTCCTTGATGCTAGAATAGGGCTAGCAATCTAATAATTTGTATATATAATTTAGTGTAGTAAAATTCTATTTACCTAAAGAATTCCTCCTCAACAGGTATTTGTGTAACCAGTTAGCCCTACCTAAGCCTAGGAGCAATGCCGAGTATTCTTCAGCAACCTTGTCTACAGCTTTTGTTCTCTGTGAAGTAACGGATCACTTCTTTTTTTCTGCTGGCATCTCTGAATAATTATAGTTCATTTGTTTTGCTTTCCTTGGTTTTATTTCAATGTGTTCAACTATTATTTTAAACTTATTCCTAACAATGAGACCTTTTGGTGCACTTTCTCCTTTGTTTGAAGGTACTGAAGAGCTCTTGATCATCCACATTGGGATAATTTGTACATCTACCATATTATACTTTCTTTAAGGACTTGCCAGCTCTCCCAAACTCCTGTTTTAGACTTTCTTTTTTCCAAATGAAAGCTTCCTCTTTGTTCTCTGAGATTACAGGTGCACTTTTTTTTTTTTTTTTTTTTTTTTTTTTTTTGTGTAAGCTTGCTGTTAGGCTTCCTGAGGAACAGTGAACTCCTCGACAAAATCCAACCAAATTTGACAAATTTCACTGAACTCTGAGAGAGATGTTTCAAGACATTACATTCCTGCAAGCACCAAGAAAGAACCCAGCTAGGAAAGAGAAGAGATTTGATAAATACTTCAGTTCAGCAGACTGTTATTAATTAGTTTGACTTGTTAGGCATCAGAGAATCCAACCATAAATTTATTCTTGATATTAAAATCCAAAAAAGGCAAGGTTGTGTCTGTTGTTCAGAACATTATTTGCTGCTCCCCTCCCTTCTTTTTCTTAAAGGAAAATTGTTCCAACTCCTGATCTCTTACTTGAGGTGCCTTTAAGCCCTGCATTGAGAGATGATTCCTCTTCACTGATGAGAAAAAACACAGAAGGCCTCTTCCATCTGGTTCCTTCCCCATGCCTTCTGTGTCAAAACTCTCCTAGGAACCTGTCTGCATTCTGCTACACCCCCTTCCCAAGACATGCTTCAGAGCTACCATTCACCATTACCATCCTGCATTTCAGATGAGTCGGCTTAGTCAGCCACGGAATGGCCAGGTGCACCTTTGGCAGATCTAATTTAAAGCCTATAGTAAAATCTCACCACAATGACTGTATTTGCTCTCTTTCTATTTGGGAAGACCATTCAACTGGTCAATCTCCCATACCTCAGAGAAGACATACTGCCTTATTCACTGAAAAAGCACCTCCTCTCTTCAATTTGAAAAAAAAATATGTGTATATGTTAATGTTCAAGGCCAGAAAATAAATAAATAAATAGAACTGTGTTTCTGTTATGCCAATGCAGTTATAGCTTCAATCATACACTTAAGACTATATCTGTGTATTTCTGTACTTACTGCATTTATACAGAAACATCTGGAGTTTTAAGCTTATCATTTCAGTATCCTCACTCCTATTCCTCCTCTGATCTTATAATATAAACCACCTCATCTATATATTGGTTCCTGACACTTTCAGTTTCCGGCCACTGACAACTTTGGCTGCTAGGGACTGACTGTCTATCAGCACCTGTGTGGATCTGCAGTACTGTGTCCAGCCTTGTCCCACCCTCAGCAGAGAAACTGATGAAGTGGAGCAAACTCAGTGGAGGGCCATCAGGCTGGAGCACTTGCCCTTTGAGAAGACATTGTGGGCACAGGGCTTGTTCAGCTCAGATGAGATGGTTTGGGGTGGGACCTAACAGCAGCCTCTAACCATATAGAGGTAGGTTAGCAAGAAAACCAAGCCAGGTACTTCATGGCAGTGCATGGTTGGAGAACAAGAGACAACAGGCATGAGCTAAAGCAAAACAGTAGCAAACTCCTCTTACTGATGCAGTAAACAGGAGCCCACAGTGCTAGAAATTGAGGACTCAAGGCTGGGAAAGGTTCCACATGATGTTATGGATTTTGCTGAGGCATATTTTGCTGTCCATCTTCCTTGCAGCAGACTTTCCCACTCCAAAGTCATTGGCTAGCAAGCAATAGACGTGAGCCACTTGGACACTCCTTTCCTCACAGGTATTGGTGCCTGAAAGATGCTGTGATCTTTTGGAAACTCAGGGAGCACTTCCCTATAGAGATCTTCACCCAGAGACCCTGCTTCCAAATGTAATGTAAATCCACTAATTCATCACTGAATCGAACTCAAAGCCACCTCACAGCAATGGAAAAAGTGGTCTCAAACACATATCAAAGGAGGAACTATAAAAGATCTAATCACCCACATGGACAGTTCCATAAATTGCTATTTGTTCTTTGTCACAGATATCTCCCAGTATCTCCAGCAACAATTCTACCTTTGCATCTTTGTCAGGCTTCAAGATGAATCTTGCCTATTATCCTTCTAGAAGATGGGCAAGGTCAAAAGGTAAGCTGTCATGGCTTACAACAATGAACAGATATCAACATGGTCCCATTATAAGAGAGAGAAACAGCAGCTAAGGAGAGAGCTTTTCAATATTTATCCAAATATACAGACTGCCTGCACTACTGATGATGTAACATGGAGTAGCCCACAAGTTACTGAGTCATCACACGAACCTGTTGCAAAGATACAACCAAACATCGGCCAGCACAACACCCTGCAGCACCCTCCTGCAACAAATGTCAGTGAAAAGTAGACAGCTCAAAAGGTGCTTTGATCCACTAGCAAATTTTGATTGTACCAAAAAAGTGATAAAAGTTGGCTGTACAGTCATACTGCCAAGTGTTCATTCAGTGACCAGATGCTGTCAGGGGTCACTTACATAATGATTGAAGGGCATAGTATGAAGAAATCTTAGACAGCAGGTCACCTCTACCATGCTTGGCCCAGAGATCTCAGGACTACCACATTTTAAACTTCAAATTTCCAAACAGTCAAAAGAACTACTGAAGCAGTCAAATCAATTAGTCTCCATGCTCCTTGTCAGCAGAATGGGTCTCATGTAAGACTCCTGCTTTTCTGCCTTCCTTGTTTGCTGCCACAGACCAAAAAAAACCATGAAACAATGTGAAACTGGAGGGCAAATAATGCAGGCAACTTAGAACTAAGTTTCTGAGGTAATAATGTCAGTGCTGTCTTTACAGCAAGACCATAGCAACAGCTATAACAAGCACCAATGAACACCAGGCTCCATTAGACATGTTAGCATGCACACAAGGTACTTGCAGCAGTGACAGATATCCTAGTACTCACCAAGCATCTATTTATGGTCCTAAAATCAAGCACTTGCCATCAACCAAAAGCTCTGGGGAATACAACAGAAATCTTCATGTCTGCCTCAGTTTTGCTATGTGCTTAGCTTTCCTGAGCCTATGTGGACACTGAGGCAGGTGATAAATCCAAAGCCAGTGTCACACTAGGAAATATTTCATCAAACTCAGATGGGCAGGCCATCTGTGCTAATGAAATTAGAAACTCTGGTATTTATAGGCAGAATCCTTCTTATGCAACTCTAAGTTTCAAAAGAAGGTATTCCATGATAGAAGGCAAACATTTTTTCCAAGTTGGAAACAGCTTTGTGAGCAGATAGATACAGTTATCTAGGTGTTCAGACAGGAAGAGTTACCTCTGAAATGATCTGTATCTTTGGTGGGAGGAAAAAAAAATAAAAAAACTGATCATTAACCTTTGAGACTGACACAGTATCAACTTGGCAAGCAACTATCTTAACAAGTACAGCCATAAGCAGAATTTAGAAAGAAACTCTTAAGAACCCTGGCACTTGTTTACATTGTAGTCTTGTGGAAACAAAGTCTAAAGGCTTTGGCTACATCTGCAAAAATGTAAAGGTGGCAACTGGACACTAAGAATTCTTCACTTGACTTGAAGTTTGCAAAAAGTCAGGAGGTACAACTGATGAAACTTAATTTCACAAAAGCAAAGTGTGTACTTCTACCAAGCCTGCTCTCACAAATGGCATTTTTCTACAAAAATATCTGTAATGAAGCTGTGTCAAGATGCCAGGGCACTTCTGGCAACACCAACTGCAGTAGGTGATTAGAATTTAGGCTGTGTAAAATTAACTTTTAGATTAAATGAAAATTATGAACCAAAATGCAAAAGCAATTCACCTAGGCCATTTGTTTAAAAAGTGTCAAGGCAAGTGAAAATAATGTAGCGGTCCAAAATGTTCACAGACTATTAGCTCTGGCTATTCCAGCATCTTCCTTTCCAGCCCCACAACTCTTCCCACCAGAAACCCGAGGTGTACATCTGTGAAACCACTGACCATACTGAACCAATTCCATTTCTTAAGACCAAGTGGAGAATAGTATGAGAAAATTAGAAAACATCTATAGAAAATAGAAAAATCTGCCCTTGGAAAATCACCAGATCTCAAGTGGGGGAAACCAGACATTCTGTTAGTCAGAATTTTTCTCAAAAAATTGCATCATAGGAAGCTTAAGAGAGTTAAGCAAAAGTATCCAGCATCCTGCACAACTGAAATATCAGTACTTCACTATCTATGTTATTTTGGAGATGTATTTCACCACAGTGAAAAAGTAGTTTTCTGAACAGAACGCTGCTACCCCTGTTCAGTTCTACAGTTCAGTTTAATTCTGGAAAGTACACCAATGATCTGCTGCTAATAATGCCTACTTCCAGGTTTGCCAGAGTGACATTCTAAATGTTACAATTAAAAAAAAAAATATCTAAATATACTCCAACAATTACTGTCTAGGCAAAAACAGAAGTACATTCTGCGCTCTGGAATGCTGCTTGTTGCATAAAGCTGTGAAACATGAGGTTCTACATTCTTTCAAAATAAGCTTTTCATCTGCTCTAACTATGCACATGAAAGGAGGTTGCAGGGAGGCTGGGGTCAGGCTCTTCTCCCAAGGAAAAATAGGACAAGAGGAAATGGTTTCAAATTGTGCCAGGAGAGGTTTAGATTGAGTATTGGGAAAACTTTTCTCCTTCAAAAGGGATGTCAAGCATTGGAACAGGCTGCCCAAGAAAGTGGTGATGTCACCATCCTTGGAGGTATTTAAAAGACATGTAACTGTGGCACCTGGAGACATGGTTTAGTGGTGGACTTGGCAGTGCAGAGTTAATGGTGGGACTCGATCTTAGAGGTCTTTACCAACCTAAACGATTTTACATTCTCATGTATCTACTTCATTTTTTAAAACCTACAAAGCCACCGGGGACTTAGTTTGCAGTTGTGCATGTCATGCATGATAACATGCATTTCCTGTTATCAATTTTAGAGGTGTTGCCTTTTAATCTTCATCACATTGTATCTTCACAAAAATTACACTGTTATTATGTACTGTTGGTTTATACATGCTGAAATTCCAAACATACTATATTTGTTCTTGACCACTCATTATGCACTTACCTTTTACCTGAGCTATCTTTTTGGCCTGGAAGAGACAAGGCTGAACACAGTGTCAATGTTACGGTATTTTGTTAAGTGTTTCATGCCACTGCTTTTTGAATATTTTGGTGGCACTGTAACTTCTGACACCCACCGAATTGAAGTTTTACTGTGTTCTCTGCTGAACTACTCCTGACAGCCGATTTGCTGTGTATGAAAAAAATGGAATTATCCCACCCAGTACTGTGTTTGAAAACATCAGCCATTTCTGAAGTTCTGCCATGTATGCTCCATTGCATTTCTACGGTTTCAAGTCTTTCATAATCTAAGTGGCACCATTTCCACCTCATGCTGCTATAGAAATACTTATTCTTTTATCTATTTTATTTGTAAGCATTAATCAGTGGTCCAATAGAGTTCTACCATAATTTATTATCAATCTGCATCATTTGTGATATTAAGTATATATTCCTATTCTCTCCCTGCCATCTTATCTAATTTCCAGTGCTTTGCTGTCCACCTTAATTGCATGCTTTATTTTTATGGTAGCAGCTCCTCAGAGAACTTTGGACTTTGTGAAAATAAAGATCAGTTCTATCAGACTGTGCTCTGATTTTGTACTATAACTCTAGCAGACTGAGGGTCAGCTTTTATTTATCTTTTTTTTTTTTTTTAAACATATAATTTAGCATAGTATTTAAATTTTTGTTTTTTGAAACTTCCTACTTTATTCAGGTATCTATTTGCTTGAGAAGGCTTGTTTGGATTCATTTCACAGGATTTCACCCTTATCCTTTTGTTTTACAATACAGCAACTGTTGCCCATATAGGGAAAACCTGCTATTTTCTTTTTGAACTTCTTCAGGGCTTCTGGCAGAATTCCACCTAGACTTGCTGAAGTAATAGTTTCTCTTAATTTTGTAAGTTTAAGTATTTTCTACTTTTTTTTAATCTAAAATCTGGTTTTTTTTAAAAAATAACATTGAAGTGTTTCAGCATCCTCTGTGGTGAGAACTGTAGAAGTACAATTACATTTTTGCATTTAAGTCCTTGCTCTTCTTTCATCAGGTGCATTTTCTAAAAAAAAAAAAAAATCAATTACTTTAAACATTTTAAAGTAATTTAGGTATGAAAATGGAAGTAGGACTATTTGCAAAAAGATACATTTACCCTGCTCTATAAAGCAGCATGTTTGCTTGCTTACATTACAACATTGTGAAGTCAATTTCAATTGAAACAGTGAGCCAGCTTCTTCCTTTTGTGAGTTATTCAGAGCAGTAAAGGAAATAAAAATTTTGCTCTGAAAAGAGCAAAATACAATGGCAAAAATCAAAGCCCTTTGATAACTGAAAGTCACTGAACATATTAACCCCTCCACTTTACTCTTTGAACATTTGTATCGTTCCTGTTCATGTATTTGATTTCCTGTGTCAATCCCCCCCTTATTTTCTATATTCTACATGTAAAATGCCATTTGCAATACCTTTTTTACTAGTTTCCTATTGGTTGGATTTTATTTAATAAGGAAAACTTACTAAAATGAACATTGTATCTTGCCATTTCATCCTGGTCCTGTTGTGCATTCCTGCTTCTTCTTTTGTTTAGGGAAAACCAGTTCCTTTTTAATATATCATTTTAGTAGAAATACTTTCGTGTGGAGTCATCTCCTCTCAAGTTGTTCTTCTGGCATAGTATCAGAGGAATAAGGTAATTTTTGTCACCACCAATTAAAAAGTTTTACGAAACAGGACCGTTATAAAACAATTAAACCTTGCAAATTCAGTAGTCTCTAGGAGGGAAACCCTGGAGGAAATTCTGCTTATTAAAATTGCAATTTTAGTTTCCATTAAAAAGGAGAATAAGACAACAGAAGATGGGTTGGCAAGACAAATTATTTCTTAATGTCAGTTGAGCTTATTTCAAATGAGATAACATATCTACACCAGGTTGGGTTCAACACATTTTTGCCTCCTCAACTCATTTATCTAATTCAGTCATCTTGATTATAGCCTCATGGACCTTCATTTTCACAGGAAGAATTTCTTAACAAACAACCTACACAATGTGCTGATTACTGAACAGTTAATTCTAATTAACTTGGCTATGGCAAGAGAATTTTGATAAATTCCTAGACTGCAAATACAGTTTGGTTATTCTGGCCAAACTTCTATAAAATCAAAATCCACAGCAGAGTCTCCAGATGAGACATCAAAGTGATAGGGATCTAATTCAAGGAAACAAATGAGAAAATTAAAATCACAAATAATTTATTCTTCCGTTAGAACTGATGGAGTACAGTTTTAAATAGCAATGAACACACAGTGGTGGAAAATTGGCACAGAACCTACCAGCTTTTCATTCATAATAATGTTCCTCATCCCATATCTGTTCAAACATTGATGTGTATTTTCTACTGACTTTAAGAAAACTGTTTTGCCTTTAAAAAGGATGAACAAATTGAAAATCTTGTCTTCCACAAATAATGTCATACATATTATGAACACCAATTGATTTTCTTATTTTTTTCCCCCCAAACACTGATTCCCAACTGAAATAACCAAAATATTATTTTACACCTGGACTGATTTTAAGTTTTATCCTTTATAAAAGCTGCCAGGAATTCCTGAATACATATATTCCTGCAGAACAGAATGTCCATTTATTTATCCGATACACAGTTGCAGGACAGTCTCAAAACCAATTTTTTGTGTACTATGCTATTGATCAAGGTGCTGCCTCTATCTCACATGCAACACTATAAGCATTAATGCAAATCAAAACAAAATTTGGCATTTACCTCACCAACAGGTTTTATATTTGATGTTATAAAACATCCCCTTGGTCTCATGTTAACCAGTAAGAAAAATCGACACACACAAAAAATGCCCCCTTTCTAAAATTATTAACTCCCAGTTAGGAAAGTTGTCCTGGTTCCGGCCAGGACAGGGTTAATTTTTGCAGTAGCCAGGAGGGCATGGTTGGGACCCAGAGGTTATTCTATACCACCTCAGGCCATCTTCCAGGGTCGAGTAGCATGACAGTGGTTTGCGCATTGCCAGGCTCCATGTGGTGAGCAACCATGTGTGACTCGTTTGCCTCTTTCCTGCACCCCTGTCATTAGTACTGTTGCTGTTACTGTTCATTTTCTTATCTCATTGCTGTGTCCAGTAAATTGTTCTTATGTCAATCCGTAATCTTTACCTTGTGTGCCTCCAATTCTCCTCTCCAGCCACTGCAGCAGAGGTGGAGGGGGAGTGGGGAGCAAGCGAGTGGTGTGTGGTTTGGAGTGTGTCAATCGGAACACAAAATTGGGGAATACCATTCCTAAACCACAACAAAAGTTCAGATAGGTTTTACAAAGTCCTCTAGGCTATTTTGATACATAAAAATTATTCAACTAAAGGTTAAGATACGCTTATACAATACAGTCCGGTTCTCTGTATTCTTTTTCAGGTTCTTTGCATATTCAAGCCAA
The DNA here is from genome assembly GCA_035583155.1 of Acropternis orthonyx. Lineage (NCBI taxonomy): Eukaryota > Metazoa > Chordata > Aves > Passeriformes > Rhinocryptidae > Acropternis > Acropternis orthonyx. Next base: position 106,814,331 of record JAWWEU010000081.1, read on the forward strand.
GTAAAATTAACACTTGTCATTTTCTTTGTTATTACAATTATTAAGAGGGATTACAGCTTGTTTATGCAAAGCTTGGACAAAACACTTGAGAAATAAAACCCAAACATTTGTTACCCAAAAAAAGTTGCAGAAAATTGTCAAACTGTTAGAAACAATTTTTACAAAACCGCTTCATTCAGAAAAATTTGAAAGCTTAAAAAATTCATTTTTGCACAAGACTATATTACACTGTCCTTAGTTATATGTTCCCATTCAGATAACTGGGATTCTCAATCTTTGTATGTGAACCTATCACTGATGTAACGTAGGGTGCTCTACATCTTTTTTCACTGTTATCTTGATCATACAGCATTTCGAGACTAATACAATCAAGCACTTACCATGCCCCTACCTATTTTAACAGCAGATTTGTTATCCTGCCCAGAGAGTAGTGTACTGTCTTGCATATTCACCACATGAAAAACGTATTATACAAAATATTGCTGCTGTAAAAAGTGTGCATTTCCCCTTTCCCCCTACAAAAAAAAATCTGTGGAAAAAATATTAAATTGCCATAGCCTTCATAAACATACAAAGCTGTTCGCACCTTTCAGTCTGTAACAGTCTATTTGACATACAGTTCTCAACTCACTGCAAATTGTTAGGTCACAGATTTTCTGTCCAATATTGCCATCTAGAGTAGAGATGTGAAATCAGTTTCTGAGAATCTACAGTCTTTAACAATTAACCCATAAAGACTGTATACCATGTAACAGCCACAAGATTTTTCCAAAAGCTAGATGGAATGGGAGGTTCTCATCTTGGGAAGATGTCCACAGTGCTGAGAAGACAATATGGCTGCTAATAGATATTGCCTACTGGAATGTGAGTACTTTTTCACTGTTGATAATTTCCATATTGACCCTAAAAAAAATTCAAAATACATAATTAGACGACAAGGCATGTTTTCCTGTATTAAAAAATGAATTTACAAGACCATACAAATAAACTGTGATATTAAAAGGTGGAAACAAAATAAACTGCTGTAAGTAACTGATATAGTTTCATCTTACTAAAATCCTTTGTGCTTTGATGTAAAACTAACACACACATTTAAATCCAGGAACGTGATTTGATCAAAAGATTATACCTTTACGTTCAGTAGACTGCTGTGAAATTTGCAGAACATCATCAAAAAATAAAAGATGGGGATTACTTCCCACATAAACTGAAAATTGTTTCAAAATAATTTAGGAAACTAACCATGACAGAGATACCTAAAAATATTAATCTATCTAGCATTACAGAATGGTACATGTATCTCAAAAACAAAGGCATATCCCGGTGAACATGAAGAACTAGCCCATGTATCCTATGGGAAGCAATTATTCCACAGATCTGATACAGAGAGTTATTACCCTTATTGATATTCTCCTTCTTTTGAAAGAATGTCAGGCACTGCAGAGGTGAAAGTATCAATGCTACAGGCTTACCATGATCCTTCACCACAGTGTTCAAGGCACATAGAAAGAAGTGTGCTAGGATATGAACAGGCTCCAAACTGCAGTCCTGCCACCATTCCACGTAAAGTACCATCACGATAAGGCAGTATTTTAAATTTCAGTTTTATGTTCCAATGTCAGTTTTGTTCCATTTGTAATATAACAATCAGTCATGAAGAGGAGTTTCACAACAGCTGCCAGATGAGAATTTAAGCAGCGCAATTCCTATGGGAATGGCTAGTATGAAAGAGAGGTCTTCTATAATTGAGTTTCCCAGTGGAACTTAAGACTGCACAAACTGCAGGAGTATGCCTGTCTACAGAGAGGGTTATCCACTGCTACTGCAAGGAAAGCTGGAAAAAACTCAGCAAACTGTGATAAAGTTTCCTTGATCCTATACTTGCCACAAGCAAAGAATTTTCCTGTAGCTTATTGTTTGCAGAGAAAGTTACTAGTTCAGTGCATAAACATTTTGTTTATGTATTAAATAATTAGCAGTAACCGCATCTCTACCACACTGAAAGAGGTTGTTCCTTCTTGCTTGTGTTTTCTATTTTCTGTAGAAGGCAAGCCAACAGTCATCCTTTAAAAAGGTGGACAACTGTGGCTATTCTGACTTCCAAGGGAAAGTTTTTCTCAAAAGTTCAACTGATCTTGTACTGACGTAACAGGATTTTGTTTAAACCCTAGAACCTCAACTTGATCATTTAGTTGATCATCATTTTATTTATGCCAAGGGAAGTAACAGTGTAATGACATTTTTGAAAGATTCATACCAAAAAGATCAGATTTTTACAGGTTAGTACCTTCTACAGGAGTAAAACCTCTGCTTCATTCTTTAATTCTAAGAAAGCTTTTTTACAGGAGTTCTTCACTACAACTCCAGCCTGAAGTTTTAGAGGGTTCTTGTTTGTTTGTTTGTTTTAAATTTATCTTAGTAGTGATAATAATGAAGCAGTTGATTTTTGGTCACTTCTTTCCCATGTCTGGTGCCCCTTTTTACTGCTCAGAGAAAGTCTGCATAAAAAGGTTTTGTGTCTCCCCATACAGCTCTACAGCTGAAGGATCGCAGTTGCACACTTGAGGTGCTTTTGCAACTGGAGAGGAAGATTAGGGTTAGGATTTGTGTTTATTTGTTTGATTTGAAAAATCAATTCAACCATTTCTATTGCACAGCAGTAATGAAAAATGATCCACCATGAGATTTAGAAAGCTTGTCATTAGTCATTCACCATGAGCTTATGAAACACATCACCTTAATTTTTAAGGTCCAAAAAGATTGCCTGGAGGGCATCACTGCCAAATTGCATTAAAACTTGGCAAACTCAAGAGAAAATGGCTAGTCACAACTCCAGACAAATGATTCTGGGTAACTCACCAAGAAATAAAACCCATGAGAATTGTATAGACATACCTGAAACACCATGTCCTCAAAGTCATTACTTTAAATGTACACAAGAATCTTAAGATTACCAAATGAGTGTGTAAGAATCACAGTCTTCTCATCAAACAGAAGAATACCTGGTCATATCCATAAGGCCTCTGTTGTGGTGGCTGTGGTGGCCCTGGCTGTGTGGGTCTGTATCCCCCATACTGCTGGCCTTGTCCTTGTGGATAATTGGGATACTGAGGGCCTGGACCACTCTGGGAGGGGCCTGGAGTTCATCAAAATGAAAAACAAACGAAAAAAGAAAAGAAAAAAAAGACTGTTTAAGGTGTTGGAAAGAAGAGAACACTAAAAGCATTGAATTTTACTCCTGAGCAGGGCTAAGAAATATCACTATGGTGCAATTAGGTCTTTTGAGTGGCCCTCCTCTCCCTCTGGAAAGCACCTTTGCTGACAGCGCCTGTGCTCCGACCGCAGAAACATTTACCTTTATTTATATATTTGTTATGTAATACCAATGAATGTAGCTTCACACATGAGGTCACGGGACAGAGAACAAGGCAAGAAATGACAAACCCTTTCCAGGATTTAGGGAGTCTCCTCCTCCTGTATGCTGCTCCAGTTCCAGAAGTTTATAATGCCAAGAGCAGCCAGATGATCAACTACATTTAGCATTTGGACCTTTTGAAGAGACCAGCAGCATCTTGCTGCCACAAAGTGAGTTCTCACACCACAGCAGGCAATCATAAACAGGATGTCAGGCAAGCAAGTTCTATGCATAAAATGGGGATGTGACAACCTGTAAAAGCTATTGTGGGATAGAAAAAAAGTACCCTCTACTCCATACTCCTCTGGTAATATTAGCTTTCCAGAAAAACACTGGGAAAAAATCCAAAACTTTGACTCCAGTCTTTTTTGGCTGTAAAAGGAAGTTGGTTTTTCATCATAAAAAGTCTTTCTTTTACTATTCACAGGGACTCAAGCCTGTCTACCACTGGAAGCTGTTATAAGGTAGTGCAGCCAAACAAAATCAACCAAATTCCTGCCAACACTTGGGAGAGATGATGTACTGTATGCTCCAGTGGCACTCCATATGAATTCTTTGCTGTGGATCTGTTAGCTTTTTCAACACCACACCTTAAAAACTGGCTCTCTGTTTTTCGGAGCTGAAGATTTGCAGCTTTTCAGAAGTGATTTCTTTTAAACAAACCAGAACTTTTTTCCCTCCCCTCAGAAGAAACAGATGTGTTTTAGCAACAGGCACTGAACATTTAGATGACGTCCGCTGGTAACTCTTTCAGTAGTATTTAAGACAGTCAAAAAGATGACCTGGAGAAAAAAAGCTTCATAAGCTATTACCATTCTCCTCAGGCCTCAAATCCCCTTGAATTATGCAGTTTCAGCTCTCTACAGTGAAAAAAAAACCTTAAAGATTGATAATAATGACTGACATATTCATTTATTTTTGCAAATTAGAAAGCAATTAAATATTAAATTGAGCAAGAATACGACATCCTAAAAAGTGCTGTGTTCATATGACAAATGAACATGGGTTTATTTATTCATGGTAATTCTTTATAGCTGAATTCTAAATATTCATTGACAGATTTTATAAAATAAAAATGGAACTTCAGTAACTATTTCTGCTAAAAGAACAGAATTTGAAAAGTACGCTATTTTGCTTTCTGAATTATATTGGGTCAGTCACTCCAACAGCTTTCCTCGTCCCTTTCCTTCTAGTATTTCTTAACCTGAATTTTCAGAATAAGATTTCTTTACTTAGAAAATTAAGAGCAGTGAGCTACATGGACTTTCACTCTGATCTTCATTCTGTTCCTATCTTATGTTTAGAAGAATGTAAGCCACTATTATTTTAGAACTATCAATTCATCTATAACCTCAAAAAGGAAAACACTTGTTAAGTCTCAGTGGATCCTCTTAAAACCTAACTGTCTCAACATAACTAAACTTAATGTGAATCTGGCATTTAACTACATGGCAAACAAATCATCTCTGCACTTCCTCACATACCCACAATGCTGAAAGTTTTAGCATTTAAATCTACCAAAAAGTTAAAGTTAAAATATAGAGAATGTATGGAATTTCAGATATCACTGGAACTATGGAATTTCACAGATAAATATTCTGTGACAAATATTTATGGCTTTACAGTATATAAGCAAGTAAAACCTAAAAGAGCAGTATTTTTAGCATACCCTTCTGATCTCAAATTTTCAGAAGTAACGCACAAAAATTACACACTACTACTTCAATTTTCCTCTTTGGGACATTTTCCTTCCATCCAGGGACTACATTATCTTACAGAAGATTTCTTATTCCTGTCACGTATCAGAAGATTTGCACTACTAGCAAAAATTTTTAAGGCAAACTCTCATGAAAGCTGCACTGCCAATGGTTACAGTTATTTCTCTACTAATCAGTACAAGAATTTTGAAAGAATGATTCATGTATGTTGGACAAAGTTTTAAACAAGCTTTTAAAAGGTTTTGTTCTTACTGGCAAATCCACAGATGAAAGGGTATAAATGGCTCTTTGTCATCCTTGTGGACAGAAAAGAGCAGAATCTTTCTGGGTTCTTCTAAATTACACACACCTGATCTAATGCTGCTTAGTCACCTTCAGTTTTCTGTGCTACCACACTCTCCTGGACTGCCAACAGATTTAATTCCCATAAGACTCTGTCTTCTATGCTTTCTTGTTCTGGCCCAGTGAAAGTGGGGGCATACAGCTGTTCTGTGCAAGTCCGGCCACTGGAACCAGGGGCAGAGTAACACACAATGAGGGTCTTTCAATCTTTTCTGTGGCTGCTGTCTATGTCTTCAGGTTCTTACCATAACCCTGCTGTTGTCCTGGATAGCCTTGTTGGCCAGGATATTGCTGCTGTTGTGGTGGATAACCCTGCTGCTGGGGTGGTCCTTGATATGCATCTTGCTGCTGACCATATTGAGAATTTCCTGAAAGATGATTGCAAGAAAGCAAAAACTTATAAAGATACCTATTATATTATTTTTTTTTCCTTCTACGATGCACAGCCAACAACACAAGAACAAAATGAAAATACAATATTGATTTCAAAAACTGAACAAAACAAAGAAAACTCAAACCAAACAGAAGGAACTCGGCCAAACAAACTGCAGTTAAAGCCAATTTTGCAAAGTTGAACTGCAGCATTTTCAGCATCTCTGCCAAACGAGCATTACATTTACTGGAACATCACAGTCATAAGATCATGACTATGCTAAATAAAATGAAAAAAAAAAACAGGACAAAATTAAGGACAGCTACAAGAGCACAGACTAGCTACACAAGATCAGCAAGCTGTTTCCTAATGGCACTATAATTATACAAAATAGATACACACACAAAAAGATATACAACGGAACCAACAAATTTATGTTTAAATAAAAATTTCCATTGAGGTAAAAAAAAAAAATCTCTAGAGTGTTTTAGTCATTTTACTGTTGTTAGAAATGGCAAATTGTGGTTATATATTTTTAGGTGTTTGCAAGAAATTATTCTGAAGGCTTCAAGTTCCCTGCAATTTTCAAGACAGCCAGCAACTAGTATTCTACAAGAGCTTTGCATGGGTATAAGTTGTGTTGTGTGAGAATTTTTGTTCCCGTTGCGGGTTGGGGAGGAAAGGGAATGTATGTGCGTATGTGTGTGAAGGTATATAGATACCTCCTTCGTAGTAATGTTGTGAGGAATCCTCATAAGGCCTATCGTAGCCTTGTTCAGGATACGACGGTTGCTGATAACCGTAATCATTATGACCTACATCAATTCGACAAGAGACAGGAAGAAACGTTAATGGCCTCTGAGTGAAAACCCTAAAAATATTTCATTTCTCAGAAAAATGAAAAAAAAAATTTTCAACTGGATATACATGAGGAAGAATTTTCAATTGTACTAGCCAAAGATTTATTAATATGATTTCCTTTCATATTGAGTTAACATGTGACAGGGAAAAAAAAAAAAGGTTTAATGCAGTAGGTTCTAGCAGTATCACAGCAAGGGATGGTCTTAACCTTCTGATGATCTTTGTTGGGGAAGTGGTGGTGGGGAAATACTTTATCTTTCACTCAAAAAAAAAAAAAAAAAAAAAGAAAGCATTTAGGCCTTTCACATGTAAATAACCTGCATTAAATTAGAATGAACAAAGAAAGCAATTATACTTTGTCTAACACCTGTTCTGCTGATCTCCAATTCAAAAGCATATGCTAAAAGCAGTGTGAAATATAACAAATAAAGCTCAATGAAGCTATGAACCACAGTCTACATTAAATTCTGATTTTAAGTGACAGAAGAATAACATTCTCAAGGTTTTCTCTACAGGAAGAATTGCTACTTAAAGTCTTCAGAAAACTTTTTCTCTTACATTCCAGTCCTGAGTAGATTCATTACAAACAAACCTTTCTATTCGGAGACTACAGGCACCTTTGATTAAGAAACCAATATATGCAGTAAGCACCCCACCTGTTGTTGGTTTTAGAACAGATATATTTTGTCTTTCAAAAGATCAAAATACATCTTACTGCTAACTTGGTCAAGAAAACAAGCCAAAATTTGTTAACGTTTGAAATTATACAAATTTGGAATAAAATTTTGAAATAAAAAATAAGGAAAAGAGAAAAGAGTTCTAAAATTCAGTTGGTCTTTGTTATTAGTTCTGCAACTGTACTACACGTCACTGACTGAATCTTATATGAATGCATAACCACTAAAACAAATCTTTATACATATTGTCTTTGCATTCTATGTAAGAGTAATAATGAAGTAATGATAAAGATGACTTTTTAGAAGCAATAGGTCTTAGGTGTAATCTGTGTTGCCACAGAGCTCTTGATGGTAACACCAAATTGCCTTTACTAGAGTAAATTGCTGTAATCATTTAGTGTTCCAAATAAATGTTCCAAAATAAAAGCCTTGGTAAGTTAATGCAACTTCTAAAATAACTCTGCAAATACATCTCCAAAAATTCACATATGTAAGCTTATACAGATGTGTCTTGATGAATCTTAAAATCAATTTAGAGGAAATTAAATTCAAACAACTAACTTGTGTCCTTTTATTTGCAATGAGTAGTTGTTTTGGCAATGACACAGTTTTGCTTTGTATACATTTTTAGAACACTAACATATACCACATCCTTGGACTTCGCAAGATACCATTAGGTTGCACACATGGTTATCACAGTAGTCATGAGCCAGCATCTTTGTCTCCCAGTCTCTGCTCAGCCTGAAAACAAGTTAAATTCAACTTTTCTAACTTATAACGCAAACCAACAGCCTTCAGCACTGTATATTCCAAGAGGTAGGAGGACAGATTTATGAAATTCAAAGTTTCAGTCTTGTCTTGAAAGCACTGGGGGAACACCTAAAGAGGATCCCCAATCTCTTCAGGGCAGGGACCATTTCATTCCTACATACAAGTTAAACTAAAGGCCCACACCATAGCAGCGATAACACATTTGTACAACTTACATGAAAACTAAATACTAAGTCAAAAAAAATAAGAATATTTACAGAAAAGCCACATCTTTTTAGCAAGTTTTTTCAGTTCAACAGAACTTTTAATAAAAGGATATCGCCCCCTTTCTTATATATAATAAAGCAATGACTGTTTTAATTCATCTCAATCATACTAGATATGCTAAGGAACTCTCCATACTTTTAGATAAAGCAATTATTTTTAATTCATTTTGAAATACTAAAACCGTTGTTAAGAGTTTCAAATGAGAGTAATACAAATTACATGCTGGAAGTTGCAAATTTAACTAGTCATAGTAATTTAAACTGTAGTAACAATTCTGAATTTGGAAGGTTTTACAAATGTGAGGTATGATATCCAATTACTATTCTTGCCTCATCCCCTAATTTTGGGCATATGACTACGTAAGTATTGGGCAGGTATAGAAAATGGGAAAGTTAACATTTATGAGAGATTACCATCAGGGTAATATTGCTGGTTCATGCCTTCTGGAGGACCTTGTCCACCATGACTGTATTGGTCCCCATAATAGTCTTCCTGGCCTGAGTACTGCTGTGGTGGGCCTGAAAAACCACAACCAGTCAATACGTAAATAACTTGTTTTCTCTGTTATAAAGCCTGCTAATGTCTGATTTTAGTATGAGAAATATTTCTCAAATGTATTCCCCACCCATACTGTTGCATTACAGACAACATATATAATTGCTTTAATTAAAAAAAGAAACAAATATATCTATCTATATATACATACACAGTTGTTTAGCAGCACTAGACTGAGAACATACATATCAAACTTCAGTTTTGAGCTCATTTTAGGAACACGTATAACAGACAAAGGTACTAAAATAAAATTGTTCCTTGTCAAAAAGGACAGGAAAGAAAAAAAAAAGAGAAAAGCAATATTGTGGAACATTGGTCCTTCTTTTATAATTGAGTGAATTCAACCAAGTAGGTACTCTGTTCCTTTAAATATCAAAACAGAATTCTGCATCACCATATCTGAGATGCATGATTTCAGAATGCATAATCTCAGAAAGAACCAAAAGAGAAAAATAGAGAAATATTTGTCTTCACATTTCATGGTGATACCAGTAATCTCTTGCTGCAAGAACTACCCTTAGAAAGAGTAACAAGAAGAGTGCAAACAAGGTCTGTGACACCAAATTATTTGATCAAAATTTGGTGTAAGCAAGAAAGTGATGTAAAATGGCTTTTCAAGTGGTTATTTAAAATCCATGTAAATATAGCAAAGTGACTTCCTACCTTGCTGTGGTGGTCTGTATGGAGGGATCTGTCTCTGACCCATCATGTGATTTCCTTGGTTAACTTGGCCCATCATTCCCATCGGTGGCTGCTGCCCCTGGTAGTGCTGGCCACCTGCCTGTGGCATGTTGTATTGCTGGGAGGGAGGCTGCTGGTGCATCATTGGACCTGCAAAAGGACAAGCAGCAAAAATATTAAAACATGTAAAAATTATTTGTGATTAAACCTTTCCAAAAGAACATGGAAAACCCAACCTTTAAAAATGGACCAAAAAAAAGGCTCTGTATTTCTAGTGCTCTCATAAGGATTTGTTGTTTCTGGACCTACGCAAATTCAGGCAATCAATTCAATAAACAAACTACAAAACAGAAGTCAGCCTAAATAGGGCTGCTTTTTAGATGATTTTTCTTCAAAACCAGAGACATTACTTTACATACGCACAAAGGTAATTGAAACACTTCTACCACTTGGTTTGTTTGTTTTAAAAAGCATCTTCAAAAAAAGTGTAGGTGAAAACCTGATGGTGAAACCTTCGTAAGTCATAGAAAAATTAATTAACATTTGTGAAATCCTCAGGGCATAGTTTTAATACACATGTAGTTATTGTTATAGTCCATCAACAAGCCACTGAGCTGTTATCACAAAATAAACAATTTTATTTAGCCTGTAGAGACAAACCACATGTACCAGTCAGACAAGCATGCACACAGAAAGGCCCACAGGAACACACTGTGCCACCCACCACTGCATAATCCCAAGCAGACTGTAACAAAAAAGTCTTCCATAACAAGTTGCACCAAGTTTCTATGAACCACAGGAAGAGACCAGGAGAGATCAAGTACTGTCCATATTTTATCAACTGAGAAAATTTGATTAAGGCTGTACTTGGAGAAATGCAAATTTCAGTAATGAAAACAGACAGTTAAAGAGCACCCTACTGACACCAAACAGCAATGAAAAATTATGATTACACCATTTCATTATATAAGATTGCAGGTTAGATTGATATAGCATTTAACAAAGCGCAGCCTCTGTGCTTCTTCTGTAGTACCACTTCAGGAAAGTTTTAAAAATATGAGGAAAGAGTTATGACAAATAGTTAAACTTGTTAAACAACGTATTTTTATAATACTTTAATTCAATAATACTTAACACATACTACACACTTTACAGAGGTGAAACTCTAAGCTTTCTTTGCCTTTTTAAAAAAAACGTATTTTGTAAACTCTAAAGACAACAAATAACCAGCCTCATTAAAATCCCAAACAGATCACACCACCAAACTAGCGAAGTCACTCCTAAGTGGCAACCCAGGAGAAAAAGGAAGATACCACCTACTTTTCTGTATACTATATTTCGCTATTCCATTTAGCATTTTTAAATAAGCACATGCTGGAGCACAAGCAGAAAGTCCTGTGTGAAACCACAGTATGGGAAAATTACTGATACAGTAAATAGTGACAACGGATTTATATAAGGAAAAGAATACACAGTCACTTAGATTCCCTCTATGTGGGGTTATGAGGGAAAGTTAAGACAAATTAATTAATGGTATAAATTCGAAGTGCTTTAGTTAAATCCCATTAAACCCCTGTGTGGGATCTCTCAGTGAGAAGCAAAGTGGCCTAAGCTTCATTTTACTCTGAAGATAAATATTGGCCACACTTAAGAAGATCCAGTTATGCTTCTATCCTTCAGTATGGCACATTTCTGTTTCAAAGTTTTCTGTTTTAAAGTTAAAAAAAGGCTTAGATTGATATGTAATTATTTTTCACTTGGCAAAAATATACTTCATTTTTTGATCTTCTAAATGAGTAGGTAATTTAGATTATTCCATTCACTGCTCCTCTGTTTGGAGGTACTGAGAATCATTAGGCAGCCTTGAAAAAAAAATAAAAACTTGTTGCCATAATATTGCTAGATCTCAAGAAAGCTTGTTAATTAACAATATTAATATTAGTCACAATACAACGTGATAAAATGTGTTGGGTCCCCATGGTGCAATGTAGAGGTTTTCTGTTTGCTTTGTAAATTAGAACTTCATTAACGCTTTGTAGAGCCACAATGAGAATTCACTACCCTGTATCAGGCTGTGTGTTGTGTTCGTAACAGAGAGCCTGGCTTCCTTCCAGTTTGGTTCACATCTCTCCCTTATTAAGAAGACACCTATAAGAACCACCATGGTCTCTATCATCTCATGGAACATAACCATTTTATACAGTAGTTTTGAGAGGTGAGGGAACTCTGAATTTGTTTTTCCTTTTGAAAAATCAAGCCTACAAGAAAGCTACATTTATTCATGACATAAAATCCAAAAACTTAATTAAAAACATAAGACTATTAGTTCATGATCTAACTGGACCTGAACAAACCTAAGAAGTGGGCCCAAGAAAACACCAGCCAGTGTTGAACTTCAACCAGTCCAAGTGCAAGGTGCTACACTTCGGGTTGGGGCAGTCCCAGACATGACTAGAGACTGGGACACTCATTGAAAGCAGACCTATGGAGAAGAACTTGGGGATTCTCATGGGTGAAAAGCTGGATGTGAGCTGGCAGCATGTGCTCCCAGCCTGGAAAGCCAACTGTGTTCTGGGCTGCATCAAAAGCAGCATGGCCAGCAGATCAAGGGAGGTAATTCTGCCTCTCTACTCTGCCCTGGTGAGACCCCACCTGGAGTACTGCATCCAGCTCTGGGGTCCCCAGCACAGAAAAAACATGGACCTGTTTGAGTAAATCCACAGGAGGGCCACCAAGATGATCAGAAGGATGGAGCATCTCTCCTACCTTCAAAGACAGACTGAAAGAGCATGGTTTCTGGAAGACCTCATTGTGGCCTTCCAGTACCTTAAGGGGACTTCTAAAAAGGAGAGGGACTTTTTATACAGGCAGATAGTGATAGAACAAGGGGTAATAGATTTAAATTGAAATAGGGTAGGTTTAGCCTAGATTTTGGAAGAAATTCTTTACTGTGAAGGTGATGAACCACTGGAACAGGTTGCCCAGAGAACTCTGTGGATGTTCCATCCCTGGAAGTGTTCCAGGCTAAGTTGGATGGGATTCTGAACAAGCTGGGCTAGTTGTAGCAGTACATGGCAGAGGGGTTTGAACTACATAATCTTTCAGGTCCCTTCTAATGCCAATCATTCTATGATTCTGTAATACTTTCTAATATTTGTAGCAAATGTTTCTGTAACCCCCTCAAACCACAGTTCTTTAAGCTACACTTGGTGAAAGTTATGATCTCTTCCAGATTTGGAGATAAGACAAGTTTGGAGATAATACAAGTTAAAAAACTGTCCGCTGCAAGAGAATGCTAACTGCTTTCAAAAACTCTGCATTAGAAACTCTTTTTTGTTTTAATTTCTAGAACTATTTATTCCAGAGAGGACAAAGTATCTGATTTGTACAGAGTTAAAAATGAGTCCAAGAAAATACTGTGTAGGATTATTTGTAAAATACACAAGTAGACAGTTTATTTGATTTACAACAAATTATTTAAACTTTCATAGTACAAAAGCCCTGTTAATGTTTCTGTATGTTCAGAAGGCAGTCAGGTACACTGGAAGTATTACTGGAGTAAAAGTCTGAGGATGCTTATAATATATGTATATTATATGTAATATAATGCTTATATTATATGTAATACTGCAGGTCCTAATGCATGACCTAGACCACAAAGTAAAGACAGTGGACACTTCTCCACACTTGCTTACTCCAAAAAGTTCTCATCTCAAACTGAATCATAATTTGGGTACATTTAAAAAAATAGTACATAAAATGTCATACAAAAAATTCCTTTGTTACCAGCACCTTTCATGTTTTTCATTAGAGAAGATGAAAGAACAAGTTCTGTGGCAGCCATATATCTTGTTTATTCATGACAAAACTAGTGTCTTCTACAGCTAAATATCCTACAAATCCAGCTATAGCATGATGGCATTTCAGAATGTGGTGGCAATTTTACTTCCCTTTAATATGTTAGGTGTCCAAAAAAATTGAGATTGCCCTGCTTTCTGCATATAGAAACATAACGGTCTCTGCTTACATGGGAATGAACAAGATGGCAAGACATTAACAAAAGGTACTCAACCTCAGAAATCACTTTATCCTGGTCTGTTATACCCTGAATACATTTATATTTCAGCTAACATTGGATGTTCCTTTTTTTATGTGGACAACAAAAGAACAGGAATCTGCATCCGTCTCACCTCCATTATCTCCATGATCTCCTTATATTTGCTTCTAAGTAAAAGAGCTCTGAAATTTTAATGGCTTTTTTTTTTTAAGTTTGTATAAATGAAACTGTCACTGAAAAAATGTTAACACCAGATATGACAACTGGTCTGGAAATGATTGAGTCAACATAATTTTCTCTTACAGTGTTCACCTGTTAAAAGTTACCAAGTTTCCCTCCCTTACCCCAAGCAACATATAATGCTCATTAAATACAGATTGGGAGTTTGGCAACTTTGCTTCAAGCACTTCTGGCAAGGGAACAGAATCCTAGGAAAAGAATCCGAGAAACACAGTCTCTGAGATGGCCAAGCTATAATTTCTCAGTCCTCACTTTTAAAGTGTATTAATTTTACTGTTTTGTATTATTCTCTGACTGTGAAAGAGATGTTCAACGTAAATAAGAGGAATTTCCACCTAAGTTTCAGGTTTCAAAAAAACCATGGTTACAGCTCCCCTCTGAAAAGTCAAAAATTGACAACACTTGAAATTTTTTGTTCAACCTAAGCAGCTTCCCATAGGAAAGGAAAAAATGCATCCATAAGAAAGGAGTTTCTTCCACATTCACTCAGTTTCTGCTGCTTCCTGTCTTTTCCAAAAAGGTAGCCAGTATTCCTTGCAGATGTCCCAGGCTGCTATAATAGCTTTTTAATCAAGAGTCATCTACAGAATCTTCCACTTAAAACATTCTGCTTCCTAAGTCCAAAATTACTAGAGTTCCTCTTTTAACTTGACTGACTATATAAAGTCAACACCATGAAAACTTTGCTTCTCATTTAAGGTATTCCTCTGACTAGCATTTGATAAACTGGTGCAAATCAATAATGACTACAAAGTGGAGACTGAAAGTAAATCCAACAATGAGTTCTGTTACTATGCATTTTGTTTCTTAATTAGCACTTTTCCATTTTTTTCTTACTAACACCATCTGCCTCACAAGGTGTATATACAGCAAGATGTTTTGCTAGCAAACACACATAAAAAGTTATGCTAAAACCACCCAGGTGTTAGATCAAATCTTTCTGCACACTATGGTGTCTTTATCTATTATATAACAATATGCTTTTTTTTTTTCCCCCCTAAAAGTGCCATCTTCACTCAGTACACAGCAGATATTACTCATGGAAAAATTATTTCAGTATTTTGTTTCCTCGTAATTGTTCATGTGAGATGCCATGACTAGTCAAACACTGAAGACAGAATTATTAATTTACTCACAGGTTTTCTTATGGCACCCATAAGTAAAATGTCCAAATCTTTGTAATGAATATACTTTCACAACGCTCCTGTGGAATCAGATGGTATAATAACCTTACCATCAGATTCATTCCTCTACAGATGAGGAACCCATGTAGGGAAAGATTAAGGTCAAAAACATCTACTAATTTTTAACAGGAAACCTGAGATGCTAAGACCTCATCCTGAGGAACATTTAGCATTATATTTAGCTAGTGCTGTTAATAACTGACAGATGTAGTAGGAACTCTCATTTTCAGTATGGATCACCCCTTTAAGACAAAGAAACAAAGCATGATTTGGGGTTCACAAATGCCTCCTGACAACAACACTGAGTTTCAGAAATTTTGCTTCATTTCTGTTTCTGAATGATAGTACATGCTACCAGTTAAGAAATCTTTGAGTCACAATCTGCTTATTCCAGTTTTGTTAAAAACTGCACCAAGTGTATTTCCTAGAAGCTCTTTTTGGTTTCTTCACTTAGATTAAAAGCTTGCCATGTGAATGCTTGGCTAAGACCTCTGCCCAGCCTGACTGGAGCTCGGCTATCTCTTTAAATCTCTCATGGTGTCACAGATTTCTGTCATTCTCCACCCTCCTGTCTTGGAGTCACAAGAGAGTGAAGATACAAATATACTTCCTCTAATTTGTCAGCAAATTTCAATACACATGTAAAAACTAAGATTAGAAAATTAAGGAAATTTACTAAGCAGACATTACTGAGAATAATCTTAGATCAAAAACCTTAGCTACCAACACGTAACAAACATGCACATCTTTGGACTTGGACTTCCTCCTGCAGATTATCTGGAACAGTATTTTCATTTAACCCTTGCTTGCATAACAGACAAGCTTCAAAGCCTTGCTCTAAAGCAAGGCACACCTGCACTCCTACATTTATACATGAAATGCTCTATTCACCAATGTTTTTGGGAGATAATGAAACATTTTGAAGAATTAATTTTTCATGACACTATCAGAAACAGCTCTCTACTTCTGTGAAACCTCTGCAAAAAAAGAGAATCAGCCTTGTAGCAGACACTTGGAATGGAAAAAGTCTTAGCCTAAAGGGTCAAAATCTGGCAAAATCAGAGGTACAAAATGTGAAGGCTTACTGTGGCCCCAAGTGCGGGTAATAGTACCACTCTTCTAACTAGAGATTTTACTCTTGTTCTTGAACCTATAATTTGGTACTTTTTTCAGAACAACCTTTTAAGTATCTTTCTGCCTAATTTCTAATGAGCAGTTTTCAAGTTTGACAGAGTACTGAAAACACAGCAGAGGAATGTTATGAGGAAGAGTAAAGACTACTACTCTGAGACGGAATAATCACTAGTCCTAGATTTTAAGCCACCCATACATAACCATTTGCTGTAGAGCAACTTAGGAGATGGCTCCCTCACACATACTGCTACATAATTATTGCTAACTCTGCAACTAAGAACTCAGAAGTGAGCAGGCACAGGACTTTTCCAAAGCATCTCACGTTTACAAAATTACTCTTTTGTGTATTGCCCAGAATATGCAGGTAACTTGTCAGTTCAGAGAGACAGTCAAAAATATTCCCACTTACGATGATTTCCTCTGCTATGTGCCTACCTTTTGTTTCTTCTGCTGTTATATTTCAAGAAAAATGCTATTAACAATGTCGATGATGGACCCAGACTTCCCACTTTCTCTACTGATTATAAAAGTGCAGAAACAATTTCTTCATCATGACTTAGTTTTGGTCTCTCATTAAGTTAGTCTTTGATGTGTTTTGAACCTTCCTGTGATCTAGCAATCAAACTGACCAGCATGACCTGGTCTGTTTGTACACCTCAGGAACAGATGGTATCTACATATAAGAAAGTGGAGCTTTGGTCTTCAAAGACAGTACCCTGCAATATGAACCACCTATCCACTGGAGGATTACTTTTTCTACAATGACCAGGGAGAAAGCCTTAGAAAAAATCCCACGTTTTCCTACAGCATCAGAAAAGAGATTAAAACCTGGACTGAAGTCATATCTTTCTGTTAATATATCCATAAGAGTTCATACATATTGGGGGGAAAAAAAACATACTTGCTGCAAACATGGGAGAAACACTTTTTTTTAAAAAATTCTGTTGTATCTCTTCTAGTAGGTGTTATGTCCAGATCCAGTGTAGTAACAGACTTAACAGGTAAGCTGAAAATACTGCTTGCTGACTTGTAAAGCACATTTATACGAATATGCAATACATATACAACTTAATAATTTGCTGTGCTGTGACTCTAATGCAATATTTTAATTCCACAATGTCCTTGTACTTCAACAAGGACATCAATGCATCATCAGTTTATTCAATGGAATTATCTTAGATACAAAAGTAATCTTGATTTTTACTATATACACAAGGACATCTCATGAAAACAGTAGGCAGTACCAGATTTGTTCCTGGAACTGAATTTTATTTCTCTAAGATTAACAGACATTCCATGCTAAAATAGCATGAAGCAGAAAAAAAAGATTAATTAGGTATAAAAATTTGAGGGCTACCTGACTTTAATTTTTCAACTTACCCAAGAGACTTAAAAGTAGTAATGTATTTTATCAACTTGAATGGTAAGAACACTTAGCTAGAAGTGTAAAGTCTGAAAGAGATGAACAGTAGTTGAAACTTAAAACTGATGATGGAAGCATATCCATTCCTAGATTCTCACATGATACCTGAAAACAGTTCAATGTCTGCAAATAAATGAAAATCCACAGATACATGGGAGAAAAGAGAATCCTCCAAACATAGGTATAAAGGCATTTAGAGAAGAAAACGTACAAGATTAGACCTTTTAAAAATGTCTGTACCTGAGATGTTTTCTTTTTACAGAAGTAACAAAGCACCTCACTTACCTTGGTTTGGTTGCATATTCATGTTTGGTCTGGGACCATAGTTGCCCATCGGCTGTCCTTGACTCATAGTCATCTGATTCTGCACTGGCATACTCTGTGATGATGGCACTGAGTGATTATAGCCACCCATTGACCCATGGCTACTTGAAGGCATGTTCATGGAACTGTTTGTCATATTGAGTTGGTTAGGTCCAGGTCCTTGCATAGGCATATGGTTAGGTCCTTCAGAAAGAAAAACAGGGAAAAAGGTTCTACATTAAGCACTGTTAAGCAAGCAAGTATAGTCATACTGAATCACAAAAATAAATAAAAGTCATCAAATACAATTACATTAAAACAAATTAAAACACAGTTTGCATGATTTCCCCACTTTAAAAATAAAAAAGTTATGATCAAGTTCAGCTCTACTATACAATAAATTTTCTTTCGTTGAGCAGCTGAAAAGGTGCAAATTACCATATCTTCTAACCATATCACACACAAAACTAGTGTTTAATACTCGCACAACACCCCCTGAATTTCAACCTGAATTGCACAAGACCAGTATAACAGCCAGCTTGGTATCTCCAACACAGCTGTAACTCTTACAATAGCTGTAACATTTCTGTGTATTCCAACATCTATCCTAGACACTTTTCTGAAAGTAACATTTTTATTATTATTATTATTATTATTTTGTTATTATTGTTATTGTTATTATTTTGAAACTCAGGCAGTTAACATTGCCTGGGTACAACTACACAGAATCACAGAAACATTTTGGTTGGAAAAGACTACTAAGATTGCCAAATCCAACCACAAACTTAACGCTGTCAAGTCCATCACTGAATGCCAACTTAGGCTGTGACTTTCACCTAATTGACTATACAGTCACCCAAAAAAGAGAAAGAAGGCAACAGACACTCCGTGGAGTCACTGATGTAACAGCAAAGGCTTTTATGGAAAGTCTGTAAGTCAAACTCCTTCTTCTACAGACCTGTTTTAATGCCCCTGTAGAAAAAAATCTAGCCAAAAGTTGTTTATTGCAAGGAGACAACTCCTGAGTTTATCTCCAGAGAAGAGAATGAGAATAAATCACAGCGCTAAGACATAAAGACTTTTTTCTTGGATGCTTCAATCATGACTTTTCAAAAAGACGTAAATCGAAAGCACTAAGTGACCTTTGTTGGCAAACACTGTCATCACCTTTCCTGCGCATAAGTAGAACAACCTTGGAAATTAGAGAAAGGTGTGAAGAAAGGAACAAAGCAACAATGTTAAAGACAACGTACTGCATTTTTCCTACTTCTAAGTAAGGTGGAAAATTTCAACACAATAGAAAATCACCAACACTTTTGATTTGTAATGGAACTGGCATTGCAGTGATTCAGGTTACATGTGACCATCCACGTGTACAATAAAAATGGCTGAAAGCACATTTAACATTTTTGAACATATGGTCTATAGTCAATATTCTGCAACTGTATTTAAAACTTAGTAGGGTGGGAGATGGTTACTGGAAGCACAGACACCAAATTATCGGCTTAACTTGGGAAGATGCAAAGGAAAAGCAACCCGTTCATGTACCCATGAGGCCAATAACATCTTTTCACCTTTTACTTCCCCTCTTTCCATCAGCACAGGTTGGATTTGGATTTGTCTCTGAACTAAATCTACTCTCAACGGGTATTTTAATAAGTACAAACATTACAATACCATCTGATCAGTTTACTCTTTGCTTTAGTTGGGATAGGTGAATAGCTACTAGGACTAAAATTAGTAAGGAATTAGTAAGAGGTGTGACTGGATGCAACTATGACAAGTGAAAAAAGTAACTGAAATGCAAGGATAATGACTATGACAAGCATCACACAAAGAGCTTATGAAGATATGTACAGCTTGAGTATGTGACAGACCAAGTCAACTGCAAACAAGGCAAATGTTGGTATGTACAGATTTCACCATGAAGAGGCTACTGTTGCTAAACATGCCACAGGTTTTCTGTTAAGCTACAAAACTCTTAAGTAGAGGAATCTAAGCGAAACTCTGCCAGCAGAGTTGTAGGAAGGCAGTCATTTGTTTATTTAGTTCCCAGTGGAAATAATAAAAAAACAAAACAAAACAAAAAAACCCAAACAAACCCCACATACCTCTTCCTTCAGATGTAAACAGCTACCCAGGTCCTGTCTTGGCTAAAGAAATAACTGCCCTAATCTAGGGTAGAATGAAGGCAGAAATAAGGACATAGAGAGGTTTGTATACAAGGTCACAGACACAATACAAACTGACCTGCAAACAAGAAGGTGCAGAAGAAAAAGATAATGATTAATGAACACAGCTATTAAAGCCAACGGGAAGAAACAGAGAATAAGTTTAATAATATGTTTATCCTCTTGCCCCTTTCAAGACACCTTACTGAAATAAACACATAAACTTATTTTGTCAAGAAAAGTGAAAGAGCTGAAGAAGGTATCATACATGCAGGTCACTGTTCCTGCAAAACAAAGTGAGCAAAGCTGGTTGAAATGTACAAAGGTAGATCCATCACAAATAAACAAAAAGTAACTCAGTGAATAGGATTATGCTCACAACAGAGAACTACAGATGCCTATACTGTCACCTCTTCAAGACTGCCTAACTCTGTAATAGTGACTCTGTAATAGTAACATGATGACTGTTTTATGAAAAAGTGAGATAGTCTCTAATCATGAATGTGTTCTGAAGTAAAGCTATGGTGAAGAGAATTCCATTCTGTAGCAGCAAGCAACTACTGCAGCGCTGCTAGAAGACTGCTTTCTTAATTTCTTTCCTAAGAAAAGGAAGGAATACACAGAGTTAGTGCCACCAAGTCAGGGCCTGGGAGTGGTTTTGTTCCTTTCTGATTGAAGGAAGAAATTGTCAATAACAGATTTCAGAGAGCTAGCCAAGAACACAGTGGAGTAAGTTTTTAAAACCGGTAATGTAAGAATCAAAATAAGGAAGGCAAAAATCATCCCAAGAGAGAAGATGAAAAAATAAAACACCTTCTCCAAAAGGCTTGTTTCCACTTCCCATCTTGGGTAGCACCAAAACAGGAGAAAGCATGCATAAGAAAAAGCTGTCACGTGAAGTGTCAGGCATGTGTATTTTCTGGGGTCAAAACCAGGGGGTTTGTTAGTGAGAAGCTAGAAGACAAGGACAGAGGAAAAGCTAAGACCATAGTATCAGAAAGTCTTGCAAATAAAAAATAATAAAAACACACTTTACAGATTATTCTTTTTATAGTTCGCCAAAATAATTCATGGGGTTCTCCTGCAGATAAGGAAAAAACAATTGATTTTCATTTTTTATGTGAATAAATTATATAGGAAGAAGAGAATATGAATGATATATACACTAATGAGACATGAATGAGTATCTGCACTTTTAAGCAACTGTTTTAAATGCTATACTAATTAGATTTTGTGTTATAATAAAGTTAGAAGACCAAGTATCTATCTGCACTATAAACAGAAGTCTTTTTTCCTCTTAACCACTTAGGGACAGCACCTTAGTTCCAAGAAGTCATAAGCCAGACTAAGTGCATTTAAGTCTACATTTGCAGGAAGGAAAAAAGACTGAAAGAACTTGTTGATAACCGATGAACACCTTCATTCAGGAAGGTCCCCTACCAGTGACAGGACAAAGGTCAGAAAACACCATGGCTGGTCTTAACTTTCAACTTTTTACATGGTAAAACAAGTTCAAGAATCAGAAAGATAACTTGCCACCTGCACAGCTCAATTCATCATCTGCTCCAAATCCAGATCGCCTTTACTCTGCATCACACAAGCTCTCAAAGTAAGTCTTCAGACAGTAATTTATTCAGTTCTTTTAAACCTCTCCTCAAACCTTCTGCCCACACTCAGGTCTGTGGAAGGCCCTGCTCAGGTACGGCCTTTCAGAAATCCTTAGCTGGCTTTTCTAAGAGCCTGTATTTTATTTCTTCCAGGGTGGTCAACTTGTTGTCAACCCTGGATTCTCTCAGTTTCTATACTAGCAACTTTATTCCTATTACATAGCTCCATTTCCTCAGATATTTAAGGTTTTGTATCTGGTTTCTATTACAAAGTATCTATGTAACACCCTAAAATAAGAAAACAAATCCATACACTGCAGAAATTATTATAAATACATCTCTGTGAAATACAAAGGCTCACATGCAGGTAAACTAACAAACACTTAAAAAAATATGTGTAATTCAGCTATACACTTAACTAGATGATTCTGCTTCCTTTTATCTAACGTCTACCTATGAAATGATTTTAGCATGCCTTTCCAATATTAGAGATGCCCTCATCCTAAGCTGTTTATCTTCACATCCTCAGAGACAACTTCAAACTGAGAAGGAAAGAACAGACATTAAAAAAACAGAATATATTGGAAGAAAGGCTAAATTAAAGCTTAGTTGGAACCTGTATTTAAGCATCTGTGCAGGTGAATACCAAAACAAACCTATTTACCTTTCACATATTTTCATAAAAGCTCTTTTCTTATTCTATCTAATTACAAAATATGTATGTTTAAGGAGTGACATTTTTCCCCCATGGCTCTGCGGTGAAGTCATTATGTTCACATTGTGACTTAGTAATCCTTCTCATTGGAAAAGATCACTATAATAACAATAATATGATTACACTTGAGGGTCAAAGAGACTGATTTTTGAGAGGCAATGCTATTCTCATAGGAACTGATGGATTTTAGATGGATAAAGGACTCCACAATCAGAATATCTCTGCCCTACTTAGGGAGCAGCACATATTGCTCTTTACACTTCCAAATGCAGACCATGATCAACACATATGATGAAACTAACTTCTTCTCTTGATCTTTTATTACACTTCTTCCACACAGCCTCTGGAAGCTATTCAACTACTATTTCAGAAAAGCTGCCACTATCAGGTCCCCTTTATCAAGATTTGCACAGAAATTAGGGACTACAGCAACCATTGTATTTTTTACTTTCTTTTAAGCTTTGCATGGTTATTTAGTGTGTTTGTCATGGAGGTTATCTTTGTCCACAGTGAGAGATGAGATCAGCTCAGTAGGTTAGAACATGGTGCTTCTAACATTCAAGGTTGCGGGTTTGATCCCTGTATAGGCCATTCACTTAATAGGTGGCCTCGATGATCCTTGTGGGCCCCTTCCAACACAGAATATTCTGTGAAATCTCTGAATTTTCAAAGATCCTTTGACAGTAATTTCCTTTCTTGGAAGCATCAATACCTTGAAGAGGTTTTGTATGAAAAGTTTCTCCATAAACAAAAAAAAACCCACAAAAACAACAACAACAAAAAAACCAAAACAAAACAAAAACAAAAACCAAAAAAAACCCCCACCAAAAAAAAAAAAAACCCAAAAAAAAACCACCGAAGGGGTCCTGAACAAAAGCAATCCTGGGAATGCAACTTTAAGCTGAAAGCCATTTCACATGGAACAAGTAGTATCACTTTATGAGTGGAAATTCTGGAATATAGCCTCTACATAAAGCAGCAAGTTTTTCCATGGCCTACTCCATTCTTATTTGACTGCTAAAGGGAACAGTTACCCCAAAGCCAGTACTGGTAGGTACAGTGTGGATTTTTATCATCTTCTTTCACTGCTTTGTTTCTGTCTTCCAAAGCACTTTTCTTTTTATTACAAAGCAGGATGGCATAGAAACTGACTTAAAATTTACACCTAGAACAATAATCTGGAGGCCATTCCTTTACAAATCCCTTACGATTCAACACATCTTCAACAATAAAGAACACAGAGGATTAGTGAAAGCTGGATGATTTTCTGTGTAAAAGCAATCTTTTTAAAAACAAAACAAAACAAAAACATTACCAAATTATAAACAACCACTTTCAGATGTATCTCTTTTATTATTATCTAATAATTTAGCTACAATGATTTCGTATTATCTTTTTATGGAAGGATTTGTGTTCACTTAGCCACAGGCCAATACCTTTCCCCAATAAGCCTTCTAAAGCCAGCTGTACTGCACCGTTTCAAACAGACTAAATTTAGCCAGTTCTGTTCATCAGAGGAATGCTGTGTGTCAGCTACATCAAAGCCCAAGGGCAGCCTGATAAACACTGAATACAGGTCACGTAGCTCTGTAGCTAACAAACTCTAAGAGAGCTTGTACTCGGGGGCATTCAAAGCAGTTTTGTCATCAACAATCTAGTATCCCTTGAGCCCCCATGTCGTTTCAGTTGCCAGGCAACGCTGGTGTTAATGTCTTAGAGGAGAAAAACTTACCAGGCATCTGGCCGTTCATCTGGTTCTGCATGTGTGGTGCAGGAGGGCCCCCACCTACCATGCCATCTGAAGACATGTTGTGCGAGCGTGGAGGTGGGGGAGGGCCGCTCTGACTCATCCCTCCCGGACCCATAGGCATATTCTGTGTGGGTGGCTGAAAGGAGACAGTTTAGTCAAACATGAGAAGCAGTTAGTCTGACAAATATATTATATGTACATATGGTATAGCAGTTGTCTATATAGTTCAGCGGGGTACGAAAGAAAGCACTGAAACACATTTCTTGCTTTCTCTGATACATTTAACTCTTCCCAGTATTAATTTTGGCAAAATGTTTAACATTTCAATCAATTCTACATGAAGTATTACATGCAGACAACACTAAAGCACCTTCAAGCACTGCTTTAAAATAAAAAAACCATACAAATCAATGTCTCATTAAAAAATTACATCTGACCAGTTTAAGACTGCTAGAGTTGCTCCCTCCAACACATACAACAGAGAAATAAGTCTTCCCTGCAATTCTCTCCCATCAACAATTTGTTGCGTTAACAGACCTTGCACCAGGGCAAAACAGGTACAACATGAGATGAAAGCCTCTGAATGCTCATAGACCAGCAAAAAATTTGCACCTGGGTGTGGTAAAACACTAGCAATCTCTTCCAGGCTCTCCTCCGAAGCGCTCAAGGCCTAGTTCATAATTCTGTGCCAAACACCCCCCACAGACTGGAAGCACATTAGTGCTGGCCTCCAAAGGTCCAGAGACAGCTGCCTAGAAAGAATGTTTTTGGCAAATTTCCTAATGAAATTGTGAGGAAAATAACTGAATAACCTTGAGAGTTCAAAGAGGGAGAGCAAGAAAAACAATAAATACAAGGGGGAATTTAATGGTAGGTTCTACTCACGGCAATGTAAGGAGATGCAGAAACTGCAAGTAGTCAGCTTTGCTTTCCTACTAAAAACACCTGCGAGACTCCATGATCTCCCTCACATACCTTAGCGAAACAGTTTCAGGGGAATAAAAATCATCTCTGAGAGAGTGAATGCCTGGCTCTCTGGCTTTTGAGTATTCTTTCTACAGGCCATAACTATCTATGAAAAGCCCTTCCCATGAGACAACCACGTGTGCATTTTTCAACGTTTCTCTTCTTCAGAAAGAACCCAGGGAATGAACCCCAAGTTCCCAGTGCCCCCTTACACCTGCATGCCAGGAGGTTCATAAAGATGGGACACAGTACAGTGGGAGACAGTAAGGCTTTCCCAGTGTGTGGCAGGACCCCTTCTTGGCCTTGGAGACAGTGACACCAGTGCAGCACGGACACACATGTATTTGCTTGCCAGGGGAGGGGAGTGAACAGTACTGATTTATGGTCTCGATGTTTCTTCACATACCTCAAGCGGGTATCATTTTCCCTGCAATGCTTTTAAGAATTCCTCAAGAAAATAAAAGCTTTTTTACAGCAGGAAGAAGGAACGAGATGAAGAAAAATGCAAGCATGTGGGCAATGCAACTTCTCTTACAAAATACCTTTCATTCCTCCACAATGAAAAGAATGACATTTTATAAGCAAGCTCCTTCCTCATACTATAGAAGTGGCAGAAGGTAGAGAAGGTGGGAGTGAAAGGCAGCTCTACTCTCTGAACACCATGTCTGAAATGCTGCTACATTTTGCTTGTTCTTCCTCCCCTAGTGAGCAACAAATGCAAGGCCACTTCGCCTCAGTTAAATCTTCCTTCCCTTTACTTTCAAAACTCACTATCAATCCTAATTTTCCATCTAACAGATATTATCTAAAACTGATATACTGAGAAACAAACAAAAGAGAAAAAAAACCAGACTATTTTTAATTTTTACCTAGAAACTATGTTTAGGAATACAAGCAAAACCAACACACTTGGTACCTCCACATGAGCAGCCAGAGCTCAGAGCCTAACAGCAGTCCCATGTCAGCAAACTGAGAGCAAAATCGGAAACCATCCAAGATAAAATGTTTTCAGAATTAAAAAAAGACTTCTTAGATTCCAAGCATAAAACATTAGTAAATCCCATGTTCATATAACATGCTGATAATGAAAAATACTATAAAGTACTAAAAAATATTAGATGCTACCCAGGTTTTAGCTATCCTGCAGGTGATACTGCACAAATACAGGCATGTCCTTATACATAGAAAGAAGGACAAAAAAAACCCTCCAAAGGTTATTTGAGACAAAACTACACTGCAACTCTAAAGTTTAGGATAAGAGTTTCCAAGACAACTCTTCTTTAAGACAAACACTGCAGTTATCAAAAAAAAGATAGCATCAGAGAGTGCAAACATGCAAGGACAGAGGGGAAAAAAAGGTATTAAATCCCACTAGATATAAAAACCTGCAAGAGACTTCACAAACCACAGGGAATTAAGAAAACTGGGGGAGTAACTAAAAACATTCAAAAAGGTACTACCAGAAAATAATTCAGCAAAAGGCGCTTCTGGAATATAGAAACAGACCAAAGACCTGTGTGAAGCCACTTCAGATTCTTGAAAATAATGCAAGAAAAAGCACCAAATTGTCAAAAAAATTTCAATCTTCCATTAAAATAAACTACCCTATAAAATTACTAAAAGGCAAAAAAACACTCTACATCTATAAAAAAGCAGTAGGATCAATTCCAGTAATTATGTGAGCCTTGTTCCCTGACCTACAGGTAAAATTATGAAAATAATTAGAGTACCATAAAATTCCAAGGAGGATAAAAATAAAGATGAGCTAGTAAAGTGTCAATGCAGTAAAATCTTTCTAATCTATTAGAAATTTTAAAAAATATAAATATGAATTACACCACTTAGTTGCATATTTAACAAAACCTTCTTAATGTAAGTTTTTTGACAAAGTCTTTTGGAGAAATATGTTGCCCAAGGGTACACACTTGCACTCATCAGAAACTGCACAAAGAAGTTAAAAAATAAAGAAACATACAGAGGTCTCCTGAAAATATTTATTAGTAAATGTCAACACCTGAAGATATTGCAGGATCACTAAAAACTGCAGAAGAAAATAAGCAGAATGTGGCAAATGAAATTCAACATGGATAATGATATGGCAAATGCACTGAACTGTGAATCACTCTTTCTTTAGAAAGAGGAAACTCCTACTGCCATTAACCCAGAGAAAAAAATTGATTATAGCACAAAAACTTTGGTGGGGGAAAAAAAGCCCAAAAAACCCCAACAAAACAAACAGAAAACCCCAAAACCCATAGAAATTATTCACTTTCTGATTATTATCAGTACTTAATGTATCAAAAGTGATGTACAATATAAACGAAAAAAATGCCAAGGCATTTGCGATCATGATACATATTCATTTTGGGGAAAGCAATCACAAAAAGATACTGTAAAAACATAAGGATTCTGAAGTTAGGCAACCAATGATTGAAAACTAAAAACTTTCAATGTTATCACCTGAAACAAGTCAAAGAGGACAGATTTGTTTTGTTATTTTAACATAGAAAGGCATTTAACATAAGAGGATATGACAGAAATACAATTTAATGTATGATACATACAAAAAGCAGATCCTCTAATTTATGGATTATCAACAAAGAAAACCACAAGAGAATAGCCAGTAAATTGAGGAATAACGTTAAACATAAAAGGCACTACAAATTACAAATTACATAAACCTGAGCAATTCATCAACAGAAGACACTAGAAAAAAGTTTAAATAAGATTCAGAGGTAATTACACATACATATATGCAATAGAAACAGTTACATAGGATATTATACAGGATATTTTAAAAATGTATTACAAACCTGCATGTCAGATTATAAACCAATCACTACCTTATAGTAATTAAAATGAAATGTCTCCTGTAGATAGAATTATTCCCCAGTGAAATTCTTCCAGAGTACTTTTCTACTGGACTCAGGCAGAAGAAAACAAGAAAAAAATTGTTTTAAAATGGCAATGTCCCTATTTCTATTGGAGTTGATCCAGGCTTTTACAGGTGATAAACTCCTTTAAATCAGATTTAATTTTAAAAAAACACAGCAATAATCAAACAAAAACCCAACCACACAGCCTGAGTTATTTAACCTTTTCTCTTCTTTACAGAAGTTAAGGAAATGGACTATCCCCAGTAACATGCACTATACACGGTAAATACTTTTTAAAACACAAAATGATCACACAGTACTCAAGAGCACAACCCACCCATTGTGAAAGGAAGGCTACCCAACATGAACCCTACCTATTAAGTCTAGTTATGAAGGGTGAAATTGTATACAAATGTATTAAGGTTAACTTAAGGTTACTTCCTTCCTGCTGGATGCATGACAAAAAGGAATGAAAATTAAAATAACTGATGATTTTATTCCAATTATGATGTAGAAAATGTTAAATATTTTGCTATCAGTAAAAAGTAAATTGAAGAATTAGATGTTAGACATAGTTTCACTTGCTAAACACTAATTTTTGGTTCATTTCCCCAAACACACAGATTACACTTATAGCTGCTATGAGCATGTAAAATTTATCAGAGCATGAAAAACAATAATTATAAGCTATTTAGTCCAATTCTGGAAATCTGAACTGGAAAAAGACTGAAACCAACCCAACAGCTGCAACCAAAAAAGAGGCAAGAAAAAACCATTAGATTTTAACTGACAACTTTCAGCAAACACAAGTTATTTGGAAACATGGACTTAAAACAACAGCCACGCTGCATTTTTTAAAACGATTTTTTTTTAAATAATCATTGCATTTAAATGCAAGACACTAACAATAAAATTTGCTATGGTGGAATTGTACGTCTGGAATTTTCAAAGATTTGTTTATGAAACTTCTATTGGTATAAAAACTGGTCTGGAATACCAACTCAGTTATCAATAAAATGTAACAACCAAGGAAATACTGTTAAGCACATTAAAACACAATATAATCAATACAACTAGCAATAGATATTTAAACTATACTATCAAAAATACAATTTTCTTGAAATTCTCTCAGAATAACAATTAAAAGCTACATGGAATACAAACATAAAAGCCTTGTGATCTTTCCAAGAGAAGCACTGACTTGGGATTTAATCAATCATCTTTGTTTTCAATTCTCAAATACCATTTTCTGCAAAGTAAAATGCTTCATCCCAGGAGGTACTCTGCCCTGCTCACATCACATTGCTAATATCACAGGACCTGTCCCAGTCTCAGAGTGTGGTACTCTGTTGATAGGTGGTGATGGCACCTGCAGAGTACTTACTCAGGTGTCAGACTGGGAAGTAACATCATAAAAGAATTCATTTGTGAGAACTGAAAGTGCAGAGATTTATTTAATTGGGTTACAACTCTTCTGCTACAAGGTACAGGGTATTCTAGTACTGAAGTGTCTTAAATGAAAAAAATAAAGACCATGTTTCAATTCTTAGCAAGTGTAATATTTGGGAGTAGGGAGGATTTCTATGCGAAAAGCATTTACAGTCATGTCTAAATAGTGAAGTTAATTACAAATGTAATCTGTGCTCTCACTGTTGGAGTATAAATTGTGACACTAAAAGTAAGGAATTCTAAATTTAGAATGACAATCGGTTTATACGTCTTGATACATCAGTATCTTCAAAAATAAGAGAAATTCTGACTTAGTATTTGAGCAAAATGTTAAAATAGTAAATAACGCAATACTTAAACACTGTTTAAAGAGGAAACTGGAATTTTTAATTGTTTCAAGTTGCATGTATCACTGTATAAAAATATTTCACTGTACCAATATTCTAAACATTTTAACAAATGGAACATTTAACCCTAAAATACCTAATGTCCTCATAACAATAGCTATTCTGATAGTTAAAAACCAACCACAAAAAATTTGTAACTCTTCACAGAACTGGAAATTATTTAAATATGAAATTAAACAATACGGCATGAATTCAGATGGGTTTATTATAAGTGACTATGAATAAATTAACTGTGGATGTTAACTTGGGGAACAGAGTTACAGAAACTAGACAACTTCAGAGATGTTCTATAATATAAAATGCAATTCTTCTCTGCCCCCAAAAGCAGGAGCTCTGTGTCCCAGTCTCTTGCCTCTTCGCTTTTAAGACGGTTTAATGGCTCTCTAAGGGTTACAGGTTTTGCTTGCATTTAGTTACCTAAGAAAAAATCCACCTCTCTTCTAGCTGGAAGGCTCTATGTAAACTCCATCAAAGCAGAAAGAATCCTGCAGAATCCTCAAAGCATGGCAGTGGAGAAACAGCAAAACCATACAAGCTAAAGGACTCAGCACCTACATTACCAGACTGCCTGGTACAGCTCTCAGCAAACTGCCTGTGGTTGAAACAGGTATTTATTGTGCATCTACTGTACCACAGAGAGGCAAAGCATATCTTCAAGTATGAAAGAACTACACTTTAGAGTATACTCCTATTTCAACCTGCCAGCTATTTTTACTGATTTCTGAATCAAGTCACAGAAGTTAGTAGGCAAGAAAGTAGTTTTCTGTGTACAGTGCACTAGCTCCCCGTGTGGACACACCTGATTAGCAATATATGCAAGGTAGCTTACAGAACTTAGAGCAATCCTCTGATTTAAAGTGGTGGCTAGCAGTCTCTGATTTCACCTAACATCCTAACAAATTAAATTCCTGTATTCTGATTTTATTTATTTATTTTCTAAGGTGGAGTTGCTGGCTTAAGAAGCTCCTTCCGGCCGCTCTTCATTTCCAACAGCACCCATTCAGTTGTGCCAACATAGCCACTTATAGAGTCTTGAAGTTTGAGGTAGTCCAGAATGAAAACGTGCCCCTTTCCACCTAATCAACCTGGGCTCCACACTTCTCACCGTACAACAACTTGAAAACATCACACAGTGGAACTGAACTGATTAGAGTACAGCTCTGGTGATATCAGCATAACTATCACTATCAAAACTTCTTTCCAACATTTAAAAGCCTCTCTAAGAGTAGCAAGAAAACCCTGAAAAGGAATTTTCATTATGAGACCACAGCATATGTGAATCAACTGAGGATCCACAACCTGAAAATTCTTTTAAAAACACAATATATCCAGTTCTCTTTTGCTAAAACAGATGACATTACTAGCCACAAAAGATGTGCATTGACAAAAGGATTGTTATTCTTAGGGTTTCAACAAAACAGGCTAAGGAAGAAAAGCCCACAAAACTTAAACCATAGTAAATTTGATTGTTTTGCCTTTAAGTCTTCTAAAAAGCTTGTACTACTGACAATTCTGCGGGATTTCCTTCCCATTAATAGGTTTTCAGTTTGCAGGTATAAGCAATGGATGTGTTTTCTTTCATGCTCCATCCAAAATAAATAAAAATCTATGTCCCTATTTGTAAAACTAGTTCTCCTTTGGTTAGTATCATAATGCACTGCTTTTATGACTGGTTACTGCAGTCATACCTAAGACCCAGGCTACAGACAGAAACAAGGAATTAAAACTCATCTCTAACAGACCTGCAATACTGTACAGCTTCAGGAAAAGTCTTCTTTACTGTTTTGTTCAAATGCTGAGTCTCCGAGATCACATACAGGTAATGCTGACTTCTTAAGAGTATTGTGGTAATACAACACAAACCCAGATGTCCCACATTTCCCACTCACTGCTGAGTGAGCCTAACTAACTGGGGGCTGAAGACTATTTCCAAAAGATACTTGTCCCATGTGTTTCTTGCTCACAAAACACAGATCTTTTTTGTTACGCAAAATCAACATAGCAACTAAAACTTAAGAACTTGAAGAGTTGGAGGAAGGAATAATTTAAAAAATTAAGTTCTTCACAGAGGATGCAAGCGCAAATAAATGAGCTTTTATCAATTATTGATTTGCATTAGCTTGAGTTTCTAATAGCAGGACAGGAATGTGAAGCTTAATTTCTTTTACCCATCCCAATCACAGTGGCTCTACTCGTCCCTTGTTTGAAGAACAGCAGGAAAATTCCTTGGAGTGTACTCACATCATATGGTAGGTATGAATGCTGTATCTTTCCTCCCTTTCCCAAGAAATCTACTACCTCTACTACTTCTGTTTTAAAGTCTTGAGAAATTATTATTTTTTTAATAACGGTTTAACAAACATTTAATCACAGCAACTATTCTTCAAAATGCAAGCTCCAATTCTGACTAATAGCTCCCTTGCCTATTCACAGGAAACATAAAACCTTCCTTTGCTCTGTTATCTAATAGGTCAGTTGAAGTTGAACTGGGTACGGACTTGTGTTCTGAAAGGCTCATAGAGAATTATGCACCATACTGCTCTGTGTATTTGCTTTAAAACTAATTTCATTGATACACTAACATTAAATACACAGAGAATTATGTGAGATGTTTAAAGATCGACGCCAGCTGTGACGAGCAGGAAAGCGCGTATCTCAGATTTTCTGTTATACTACCTGTCCTGGTTTCCTAAGGGATAGAGTTGACTTTATTCCTAATAGCTGGTACAGTGCTGTGTTTTGGATTCAGTAGGAAAATAACGTGAATAACACACTGATGTTTCAGTTGTTGCTAAGCAGTGCTCACTCTGAGTCAAGGCCTTTTCAGTTTCCCATGGCCTGTCAGTGAGCAGGTGTGCAAGAAGCTGGAACAGAGCACAGCCAAAAGAGCTGACCCAAACTGGCCAAAGGGATATTCCACACCATAGAGTATCATACTCAGGCTGGGCATTGGTCTCAGTTTAATTACAGTTATAATATTATTCTGTGGTGACTAGTGACAGGACCCGAGGGAATGGCCTCAAGTTGTGTCAGGGGAGGTTTAGGTTGGATATTAGAAAAAGGTTTTTCACTCAGAGGGTGGTTGGGCACTGGAACAGGCTCATGAGGGAAGTGGTCACGGCACCAAGCCTGACAGAGTTCAAGAAGTGTTTGGATGATACTCTCAGGCACAAGGTGTGACTCTTGGGGATAGTCCTGTGCAGGACCAGGAGCTGGGCTGAATGATCCTTGTGGGTCCACTGCAACTCGGTACACTCTGTGATTATTATTACAGTATTTTATTTAAATTATTAAAACTGTCCTCACCTCAAGTCATAGGTTTTACCTTTTCTTCTGATTCTCCTGCCCATCCCACTGCGAGAGAAGGGAAGATACAGGGGATGAGCAAGCAGCTGCATGGTTCTTAGTTGCTAGCCGGGGTTAAACCACAACACTACCACAGATGTCAGACTTTCCCAGGTATTTGGTACATAACCAGACAAGAATCTCATTTAGGATTCCTCTCATCATCAGGGACAAGTATTTTATTACAAGGTTTTATTTTAAGTTATGAAAACTGAACCATATTTTAATTTTCTAGATGCCACCTTGATTTTTTTTCCCAAGAAAAACAGCATCAAGATAATTCAATTAACATATATTTTAGACAACTTTTATGTTCAAGTAAAGGCTACCAAAAAAGCGGAGTGCACTGTTCAGTTCCTACACTCCAATTTTTTTCTACAAACGAATCACAAGTATATTAAAAACATAGATTGAACATTACCCCTTTGAAAAATAAAGTATGTTTAAGATCATATGAGACTTTCTACTGTTTGAGTTAAACCATGCCTACACTGAATATTGCTATCTAGCCTGCTGAACTTCAGAAATTAGGAAAAAAAGAACTAAAACAAGAGAAACAAAAGACAACCACCACCCACACACAAAATAAATGAAAAAAAAGTTCTCCAATAAGGAACTTGAAGACAAGTTTTCCTCAAGTGCTAATAATGATGTTCAACGGTTCTATCTCTTGAAGCACTTGTTTTGGAAATAACAAGCATTTCAGTTCCTGTTGATGTTGGATGCTTATAAAAAGGAATCACATTTTATACAGAAGCATTTTGTAACTGCAATGGCATGGACTCCACTTCAATCTGTGTGGCAAATTTGGGAACAGCACACAATAAAGGATTTCACAAGTCCTAAAACTTTAGTTTTGAAATAAATATTTCAATCAAGTAAAAAAAAAAAACCCTTCTTTTATCAATTATTAATAATCTTTCCAGTATTATGAAATTAAGAAAAGTAATTTAACGTGATATCCAGATTTTTCCACAACTTGGACACAACAAGCTTTCTTGGAAGTCATTTCATATACAGACTTTGGCTTGCTACTGGAAGAAACTGGCACTTCCATCATAAAAGGAAACTGGTATATTACACAAGTGAGTAATAATCATGATCATTTATTTTCATCACCTTCTTGAAGTACACACCGAAATCTTGTGCTCTGCATGCTGACAGAAGGCAAACTGCATGATGTAAGAAAAACACTGACAAAAATCAATTTCTGTGTTCAAAAAAACTACATACATGGTCCCAATCAAGTAATTCCTGCAGACCTCAAAACCTGCCCATTATAAAAAGTAAAGCTCCCCTTTATGTACCAAATAAAGAGATGGTCATGGGTTGTTTCCTTATAAATATTTGGCAAAATGAAGACATATAAGGGACGGAAAATGTCCAAGTAGAAAAGCTGAGGGTTTTTAATTCAGTAGTTTGCAACGACTTTTTAAGGCCACTAAAACACTTTCTCTCAAGAAAACAAAAAAATTAAACTCAGAGAGGATAAGATGCTCATTCTGCAGTTTGAGTTTTAAAGTGTTTAGAACACATCCAAACAATACTTCACTACCACTTTAATTGCATCTTTGCTCTCTACAGTTCAAGGACACCAACACCTTGCTGTAGCCTCCCTCAAAAGCAGCATAATGAAATATCACAAGAACGCAACAGTGTTGTGGTCCTCAGGGTACAAGCCCTTTTTGAGAAGGCAGTTTATCTGGCAAGGTGGTGGTAAATTGACTTTTAACTGCTATCCAAGAAAGAAATACCTACCACAACTCAAAGAGAGGCAGCAGAAAGTTCTATCAACTTCTCCCATGGACTTAGTCACTGCTCTTATCCTGCTGGGAAAACACTCCAGAACAGCCGTCCAAAATGCTGCTGTTTGCAGGGCTGAGAAAAAACTGGCCGGCTGCAGATTAACTCGTACTTTTTTTGTCTTTTAATGTGTAAGTCTCTTACCCCAAAAGTTGTAATTTAATTCTCTAGCATGCATACAAAGACAACAGGAGCTTTGTTACGACATGGGAGTTTCAAAGTTTTTCTAGTTCCTTTTACCCAGACACCACAGTGCTTCCTTCACCTGTTTCACCTTTTCCTCACTTCCAGGTCCCTGGTATAGACACATTTCTATGCACAACACTGCTGGCTCACTACACTTCTTGTTCTCTACAGGCAATACCAAAGTTTCAGAAGGGATGTCAGTCATTTCATTAGAATAGTGCATTCTACAAGACAAGGACAGAGGCACAGCAGCTGACTACGAGCATTCTTCCCAACAATATAAAACATTAAATCTAAGGCATATTATTAGAGAATACAATGAAGTTATTATCAGATTAGTCATTTTGGCTTGTATTAAAAAATTCAGTGAACCTGATCATTCATCTCTTTTCTTCAGTGTGAATGCTATCTTACCAGCAGTATTCTCTTTTCAACCTCATTTTACTACATAACTATTACTTTCTATGAAATGCTTTAAGTTGAGGAATTTCTTTATAGAGTTTATTTAGCTGATTAAAACAGCAACAGGACAAAATTTAAACAAACAAGAAAATATAGTTTACTAGGGGAACAATCTTCCACATATGAATAGATGAGATACCATTCAACTTCTGAAGCTATCCAGACTCAATCCCTCCTAAGTTATGTGGAAAGTTACTGCAATAGTAGTATCAAAAAGTTGATGTATTTTTTATTTAAAAATAGTAATATCTCCACACACAGTATCTTGCTCCATATTTAACTGTTGCCACCCACAACTCTTTAATTCAGTAAGACTGCTCAACAGCAGATAGAGAAGCATGGTGAAGAGAAACATAATACTTCCAAGTCAACTTGAGTCTCATCAGTTCTTAAATGGAAGCCAATAGAAGAAAAAAGTCTGAAGGAGTTCATCTTGCATTGAAAAAAGCAATAGCTTACATGTTCCCCAATTCTTCTAACCAAAATTTACTGGGAAGACAGAAAGAATTTAAAGAATATTCTTCTATAAACCCCAACAAAAATCATCTTAATCTGATTATGCTACCACATTTCAGAGAAATCTTCCAAGATTTTACTTGGTAGGTCAGTGTCTACATTTAGGTAAGACTGAAATTTAATTTTGTATTTTAGTTTGAAAGAAAAACAAGGAAGCTGCCTTTCTATTCCCCTGCTCAGCTGTCCAAAGAGGACTCCCTCTCCTCTCCCTCCACCAACAGACACACACATGCTAGTTTTCTCTAGTACTGTGGAATATTCCTTACATTTGAGATCAGCAATGCATTTCAGTTCTGATCTGCAAGAGCCTTTCCCAGCCCTATCTTCATTTTAAGAAGAGAATGTCATCACATTCAACTTTAACAACAGGGCTGCTCGCCAGGGACTGGGAGAAGGTCAAATT
The DNA here is from genome assembly GCA_035583155.1 of Acropternis orthonyx. NCBI lineage: Eukaryota > Metazoa > Chordata > Aves > Passeriformes > Rhinocryptidae > Acropternis > Acropternis orthonyx. The sequence goes on from JAWWEU010000081.1 coordinate 106,850,988, forward strand.
CATTTCCAGTTGTCATCAGAACCAGGACATGAATTAAGCCTCAAAAAACATATTATTTGAGGAACACACACAGCCCTCTTAAAGGTTGCTCTCCCTCCCCCTCAGCTACAAGCATGGATTTATAAAAAGAAGCCTCTACAGGCACAACAGGTTGGACATAATGAAGCACTGTTTCTATAGTCCTCTAGGTACCAACTTGAAAGGATGCTTTGCTAGTAGCAATGATTGGAGAACATTTGTCCAGAGACCAAAGAAAAAGTAATTCAATTTCAGTTGGTGAAAACTAGTATCTAGGAATTGCTGTTTTATAGACATTCTTTTTAGCTTCATATTACAGAAATGAATCAAGACTATATTAATTCAAGAAAAGTCTTATTACCAAAAACCAAAGAACTTCCTTATGTTACTCACAGTGAACTCCCCAAGCTTTCCGATTAATGCAAAAAACAAACAGATAGCAAGCTATTTTAATGTTTGCTGTTTCTTTCCTTACTGCTCCATGAAAAACGGAAAACAGGAAAAATTTGACCTTCCCTTATAAAATCAAGAGTTCAGGAATGCAGACTCAAAAACTCGCATTACAAAAAGTTAGCAAGTAATATCCAAGAAATGCAAAGCAATGCAGTGTTTCAACTTAAGCCTGTAAGCCCTTAATTTTTTCATTTTATCACTATCCACCTTAAAAAGCGTTGTTTTCCAAAACAGGAGAGGCAAAGAATTTGAGACTCACCCACAGTACAGAAAAATAGACAAAAATCTACCCAGCCTCATTCCACTGAGGCAAGAAAATGGATTACATTCCAGTGAAAAATAAAAATATAGTAATAACTAAAAAAAAAATAAAATCCCCCCATGTTTCCCAAATGTAAAAAGGAAAAAGAGTACTACTGTAGTTGTTGAGCAAGAGACATACCACTACAATTCTCAAGCTGAGTTGAGAAAAAAAAAAATCTATCCATGAGGAAGGTCAGTTAATCTGTGCACTGCACATCTGATTCACAGTAACAGTCCTCAGTTAAACTAGTCAGGTTTTAAGCAAGAACTAAGCAGCAAGATTACTCCAAATACAGCATGAAGACACACTGTATCATGTATTCACTATACAGTAAATCAGAGGCAAAGTGTTTGGTCATTACCTCAAACACTTGTTTGGTTGTTTTGTTTTGCTTTTTTCCTCCAGGAATCCAAATGAAATCTATTCCCTACTTTCACACTATTTTGTACTTACTGCTGGTAGTAGAGACTGCATGTTCTGGTTGGAGTCAGCTATAGTGGCTAGGTAAACCAAGTTTGTATGCAGCATCTGCTGGTATCTATCAAAATAAACAAAGCAAAACAGATTTTAAGTCACAAATACAGCAACATCAGAATTTACTTTAATTCTACACATGTTAAGAAAGCTACCTATGGAAATCAAGATTCAAGAAACTTACAAGAGTACCATTATTAGGAATCTTAAGCCTTTTCCCTCCCACTTCGCTATTCACTAACCTTTCCCAATGGCTCCATTGAATCTGTGCATCCTCTCTACTTCTGTCTTGCTATGAAAAAAATCTAAAGCTGGGTGACACTGTTCTCATCTATTTCACTCCCTGCCCTAAACTAAATCACCAGAAGACACAGAGAGTGTGTTTGTATCTGTTTGGTTTAATTTCCATCCCAATACCACTAGAGAAAAAGAGCTCTTTCTATTATGTCGCCATATACAAGATATCATAAGAGTTATGCGAATTGTGACCAAGACCAGCACACACATTTCATCAGGACCTTAAGCTTTGCAAGTCTGTTATGGAGTGATTTTTCTGCTACAGAACCACAGTCCTGAGTCTCAACATCTAGTCCAGTCACAAAAATAACCCTGAAAGGGGTTGCAAACAGCTTAATACACTAACTATGCTAGAACAAAAGTATTCCCTTCCACCAAAAATACTTATTATTTATGATCCCCTTCCTACTCCCAGGCTACCAGTTCTCTTGGCAAGCGACTTGAGCTATACTATGATGCTCTGTCACATGACTCCATATTTGGTTACATAGGTGCCATGATCATCTCATGCCAGACAAGAGTAATGGGAAAATAACATTCTTCACCAATTCACTCCTTCTGAGCTCTCTCAGGTCACTCACTCTTCAAAGATCTCACTAGACAGCAAGTCCACATGGGATACTTTGGCACACCAAACATTTATGAGAAGCCTGTTTGTTCTTGGGCAAGTGAAAAGCAGGCAGTTTTCAAACATGCCACTAGGAAGAAAAAAGGTGTTTTCCTACACAGTTTTGAAATGTTTGACAAGAAAGCTACCTCTTTCCCAAAGTGTAATTATGATACAGAGGAAAAAGATCTTTGTTATACAGTCCCAATTTTTATGAGTGTCATCATGACACCAACTTGCAGTAGGCAAGTTGCAACATTTCAGTGACAGAAGTGATACTCATACAGCAAATAAAAAAACTCCACATAAATTTCAAGCATAGTATCTGTAGCACTACTTATCTGTTCTTCACAGCAAGTTCTCCTACAAGGTGAGCTAAACAAATCAAGAATGGTGATCTACATGAAAATTCACCCAGTCCACAGTAGATACGGATTAAGGTCTTACTGAGAGCATTCAGAAGTCTTTCCTTTGTTCTGATAGTCCATTATACACTGAATAAGATGGTTATTTTCATCCAACATCTGAAACAATAAAGAAGAAATTTGGAGTAAGGTTCATGTTCTTTGTGGAAAGAAACTGAAGGTAAGTTTGAGTCTTGCTCCTCTTCTCAGTTTTTAGAAAAAACAACAACAGAAAGTAGCAATCCAGAAAGCTGTACTTCACCAATTATTTATAGAATGCTCTTTTGCTCCCATTTCCTCCCTCTTTTTAGTTTTACTGGTTTCAGTTTAAGGGTTTCATAGCACTACCATAGCTACATATGTGAAGCATCCTGTTCAAATACCTATGTCTGTTCTGCATCAGGTTCTTACAAATTTTAGAAGTTTTCTGCATTCTTTCATTTGACTGCTAACAAGAAATTTACTTAAAAGTTTATACCCCACGTTTCCCTTCTTGTAAAGCCTGCAACTGCTTATAAATTTAGTAACAAAAGGCACTAACATTATTATTGGTGAAAAGTGAGCTGACCAGGAAATGTGCTGGAAAGTCAGGCCCTATTTACATGAAGAACTTCTAACTAAACAGTATTTTATAGATAGTTGGTATAATGGTGGTGTGATTTAGGAATGGTATTCCCCAATTTACTGTTCCCACTGAAACACTCCAAACCATGTGACTCTCACGCACTTCCCCCTCCACCCTTGAGGTGGATGGAGAGAACTGGAGCTACAAAAGGTAAAGATCATGGATTGACATAAGAACAATTTACTGGAAACAGCAATGAAATGAGAATATGAACAGTAACAACAACAGTATTAACAGCAGAGCATAGAAGAGTAGCAAACAATTCACATGCGAGTGCTCAACACACAGGACCCCCGAACACACCCTACCAACCACGACCTTCTCCACATCCCTGACATAAGGTGGTATAGAAAAACTTCCAGGTCCTCACCATGCCTCCCCTGGCTACTGCAAAAATTAACCCTGTCCTGGCCAGAACCAGAACAAATGGGCACAATAGATCAACAGATCTATTATACTTCAAAAGCATCCACGAAAATGAACACATATTAATTAATTTTCTGACACACACAAAAAAAATAAGTTCTAAAACTCAGGGCAAATGGTCAATCTCACAGCTTACTATAAAAAGTTCACAAAGTCATATAAACAGGGAAAAAAATTACCCTGGTTTCCTAGAGCTGCACATTCCCCACACTCTTGTCTTTTTAGCCCCATCGCACATTCTGATCAGACAAGACTCAGCAGAACCACGGCTAATCTGTGCTACCAGCCAAGTTATCCCAGTGAAGTGAAGGAAACAGAAAATTTACTGCCAAATGGGAAATTTTGCATTAATTTATTCCTTTACGTTCTCTCACTGGAAACCTAGTTTAGATCCCTTTAACCAGCTACTGAAATTCCCAAAACTAATAGAATCTTAACTACCCCCAAGACTCCTTCCTTCCAAACATGGTTGAAAATAGCCATGACTAGGCTCATGCTTTTACAAGGAAAGCAAAACATCATTACATGATCTTCACTTCCCTAAAACCAACCTGAACAAATTGTACAAAGCGAAAAGAAATACTGACAAATTTTTTCCCCCTCCTAATCCACCTCTACTATGAAAAGGGTATGAAGTCAGAAGCCTTATGTGGTCCACTCAGGACTTCTATCCACGGAAGAATAAACCAGCCAGCCAAATTTTCTTAAACTCTTAACCAGGAATTCACCAGAACTGATTAGAAGGATCTCAGTGCAAGTATTTTGCCTGAAACTGCTGGATCTGGAAACACAAGTCATTAAGCACTCAACACAGACATCACTGCAGTATTTTCACTTACTGGGTGAGCCTCAGAAACTGGACAAAGCTGCAGCTGCACTCCCCAAAGAGGTTCACAAACCCACTGCTACACAGACACATGACACATGTACTAACTTCAAGTTTTATAAGAAACACAGTGGCCACTTTTACCAGAAAAAAAAAAAAAAAAAAGGCAAAAGGAGACAATACCTTTGATACCAAAGTCTAATAGAGCACTTGCAAAGCACGTCTTGAATCAAGGCTCTCCTCAGAATGTCTTCCACATTCCTGAGGAAAGCAGTAGATACTTAAGGCTTAGGAGAAAGGTAGACCTTGAGATTGTCAGTTAGATGGTTGCATTCTTCACTGTAGCCATAGAAGCTGGACCTCTTAGGAAGGAAGGGTTGGGAAGCGGGGAGTAATGCTTCGGCCAAGAAGAAAGGGAGCAAGAAGTATACCTGTGTCCTAGATGGGGCTGCAGACAACTGTTTTATACAATTTTAACTGAGTGTTTCCTGACAGAAAATGGAAATAAAACACCTACCATCAAAAGCAAATTTAGTTTCCAGCTGGATGAAGGTACCTCCAGGGCTTCTGACAGTTTATGTACATTACAAAGGTTCTTCAGCTTTAACTACACTAGGACTTTGCCAGCACACCAACATCAAACTAATGGTTTGACTATAGCACAAGAAAAACTTAATTGTCTGTATTCTCCATGTGCACCTCAGTGACCTGAAGTCTCTACAGACTACCTTTGAGCAGCTTTCTACCCAGTGGGTATATATTTTTCATCTATAATTCTCAAGCACCAACTTTTCCTACTGGAGGTCTCCATTGTAACTCTGGGGTCTTCTCTGAGTTCCATGTCGCTGAAACACCTACTTTGTCAAGGCTCTAATTCTTTATTAAATCAGAGGTTAGCTAAAAAAGGCCAAAAGGCTCCTCATACACAAGCAGCTTGCAGCATCATGAAATGTTTGATTCACGATTGTCTATACCAATGACAACGCAAGTTTTCAACAAAGTATACAGATACCATCCAGTTACCAGTGAACTTGAGCATGCTCCTTTGTTTCTGCCGATGGAAAACAGCGCGGATTATTACAGATCCTGTCCGTGCTTTTCTTTTAGCGCTTTAACAAGTTAACTTGCTCCCTCCCACAAAAGCTTAAATGGAGTCGTCCGGAGCCACTGTCATTGGCTCGGGCCGCAATGTTCTTCTTTAATCACACGTAAGGGGGTGGGGGAGGGAGCGGTAACTCCGAGGCCGCCCAAGTTTGGGAGCCGGAGCAGCCGCTTACTCCGCAGCGCCTGAAGTCAGGCAAAGGGTATGAACAGCCCGGCTGCGGTCCCACAGTCAGGCAAAGGGCCCGGGACAGCCCGGCTGCGTCCCACAGTCAGGTCCCCTCGCAGGAAGGGCTCACTCGCCTCCTCCGCTCCCCGGCCGAGCTCTCCGGGGTTAACTGACGCCCGCGGGGGCGATCGGAGCAGCCGAGGCGGAGTGAGGGAGTAGGGCGGGGGGGCTCGGGGATACCGCCCGGGCCCGGGGCCCCTCAGCAAGTGCCGGAGCGCGGGGAGCGGGGCAGGGCCCCACCGGGACAGACCCCGCACGGTGAGCGCGGCCCCCCCGCCTCCCCTCCCCCGCCGCCGTTCCCCGCGCGGCAGGAAGCGGCCGCTGCAGCCCCGGGGCCGCCCGGGCCGGGGCCCTCCGCCCTGCTCACCTTCTGTATGGCGGCGGGGGTGATCTCGCCCTTGCCGCGCTGCCGCGGGGCGGCGAACGCCACGGACATGGCTAGCGGCTGGGGGAGGCCCCGCGGCTCCGGCGGCGGCGGTGCGGGCACAGCGCGGCGCGCGGGGGGGCGGGGGCGCGCGCCTGCCGGGGCGGCCCATCCCTGTCCCGCCGGGGGAACGCCGTAAGGAGGACCGTCGGCTCCGCCCTGCCTTTCCCGCTGGCGAGGGGGAGCCCCGCCGAGATCAGGGCCGTCCCGCCAGGCCCGGCCGGAGCAACGGGACCGAGAGCCGGCGCTGCGCCATTTCGAGCGCGACCCCCCGTCACCCCTTGTCAGGAGCCCTCCCGCCTACCCCCTTCCCCTCCGCCGCGTTGGTACGCTCCGGCCCGGAACGCCTCAGCGCCGGGCGGGCAGTGCGGTGGTACGGCCGGGCGGGGGGGTGAGAGCGCGGCGGTGCGCGCGCTACAGGGGACGCGCTCCGGCGGCGCCGACGGCGCTCTATTCTCCTCCCCCCCTCCTTCCCCCTTCCCCCCCCCCCCCCAAGTGCCGCACTTGGTTGCGCCCTGGCAGCCCGCGCTGGCGGCGGGGCCGGGCCGGGCGGGCGGCGCCTGAGGGAGCGGGTACGGGGAGGGAGGTGCCTTCCAATACTAACAACTCCCTGAAAAATTGGCGGGGCGGACTCGGTCAGCTGGAGCTGCTTTCGCTGCCGAGCTGGGAGGCCGCAGCTTCCCTGCCGTGGGAGCGAAACGCGCAACGAAAAGCAGCACCTGCTGCAACTTTAAATGACAGACGCCGGAAGTTCTGAAACCAGCCTTGATTTGTTTCAGTGCAGCCACTGGAGGGAATCTCTGTTTTGCTGAAGAGCCTCATGAGCAAGTTTGCAAAGTCTAAGACGGTTCTCAACGAGGAGTTCCAAAGGGCAATGGGTTACAGGGATGTTGAAAGTCCCCAGCTAAAGCATTTTAAACCTGCTTTTTCCCGAGCACGTGCCCTGCTTAGCCTGTTTACGTTCCAGTGCCACACTAGAGGCTGTGGGTGCGAAATTCGTTGTCTTTTGCAGCCCGACCCCTGCTCTCCGGGCCGGCAGAGGCTGCTGTGGCTGGCAGGACGCCTGCTGCTCAGTGACAGGCCGCCGCCACACTAAACGTGCATCTGGGTTCCTTACGGCTGCGCTGCTTGCTGTGTTTCTCCGCTGTTGCTGGCTGGAGGCCCCTGCTCTTCCCGCCTGCCCTTTGGGCCAGGGCACACCTTTGTCAGTGGTATCCACGGTCACGCCCGGGCCGTACAGCTGCTGCCCCGCTGGCACGCCCGCTCCTCGCACTGTTCCTAGGCTGGCTCCTCTCCCCAGCCCCGTGAAGATTAGTCTTTCCTGGCTCTGCTGTCCACGGGGGTACTGCAACTGCCCATCACCCCCTGCTTTTTTCCCTTGCCAACCATTTCCCGGGCTGGTGGCCCCAAGCTGTTCTTGCATTCCTACAGCATCACGCCCTCCAAGGGCCCACCGCCTGGGCCTTAGGCTGTCTGTTACCAGAATGGCACTTCTGCCCTGTCTCTTCAGATTATACAGGACCCCGTGTTGATGTGATGCTAATCTGGCTTGCTTTCCTCTCCAGGAAACGTCTCCGGCCCAATCCTTGCATGCTAAGGAGGTGCAATGCCAGCACGCCCATTAGGTTGGTTGTGTTTCTAACCATTTCACTCATCACCATGGTATCTCAGTCTGTTTTTTGGACTATTTTTGTCCATTTTTTTCCTGTCTCCCACACACTTTATCATCATCATCACCATCACTATAATACTTGTAGGAAACCAAAACCAGAAAAAAAGGTGGAGGAAACCTGTTTTTTCTAAAGTTGATGTGCTACATGGTGAGTTATGGTTATTTTTTTGTATGATCTTGGAGTGAACTCATAGGGTAACTGTTGTAATATCTCTGTGTTCGAAGGAATACTTTTCCTAGTTACTACAAACAGCAACAAAGAATCCTAGGCATGAATGAATGATGGCCCTTGCTAAATCAGTGTGTAATCAGAAGATACCATCTCCTAGCCAGTTGCAAACAGAATTATGAGGACTTATTTTTTTAGCAGAAGCATATACTTGGCCCTGGAGAATCGGTGTGTGAAAGTGAACAGGTGTCCAAAAGTGTCACAAGGCTACAGGCATCTCCAGCAACTGGAGAGCAAACATGTTCCCATGAAATAACACGGAACACTGGGAATGCCACAGAGTATTTTTCTGTTTTCACAAGTATGACATCTATATGTCATTCTCTCATCTATATGTCATTCTCTGGTTACCCAACCACTGTGTATAAAACTTTGTGCACTGGGGTATATTGGTGATAACAGTGGGAAAATTTGGGTTACATGCCAGCCACGTAAATACTGCTTTTAGGATCTGAATGTTCCATTCTGTTCTTCCACATTTCCAGGTTTGTTTTGAGTAAAGGAAAAAAAAAAAGGTAGGCTTATGGGATGCCACAGCTGAGGAACCTTAAAATTAAAGTAGCGATTTCCCATTGTATTTTCCCAAATGGTCCAAATTAAATACATGAAATTTTTTAGTCAGTTCTTGTTTCCATGAAAAATACAGAAGAACAGTGGTGGGAATATAACTGTGTCAGTTTTTAGAGGGAAGTTATCATTCATTCATTCATAGTAACTGAAACCATCTCCTTTGCCTTTATTGTGTCTGAGGATTAAATGAAATCCATTTATTCCCATTTGTGATATTTTTCATTCGTATGTTTAACATTTTGGACTTCCACATTCCTAAATAGCAACAGATCCAAAGAAACATTGAAAAAATGCTCTGCTTTTTTTACCATGCAAAGGAAAATTCACTTTCAACATTTAAATAATGGCACAGATGCATATAAGCAGGGAAATAGATAGCTACAATGGAAATGTGCCACATGTCTCAGAACACATAACCACAACAGGGTGTCTCTTTTATGACTTCCTTAATGCATTGCAATATGCCTAGATATCAAAGGACATATGGCATATTTTCCTATTAATTGCACATTTCTTTGCTCTTGTGAGTTACTCACAACCTTAACATTATTTAATTGTAATTTAGATGCATAAATCTCGACCGTCACCAAGAGTTTCAAATGCAAACATGTTTCAGTCGGATCTTTCTTCCACCTCTTTTGTCAGTGTAGTTTTTTGTTGTTGTTGTTGTTGATATGCTTTTGAGTATGTCGTATTTTTGGAAAGAGAAGAATGCAGACAGAGAAGGATCAGTCTTTTTCTGAAAGATTTTTGCCCCCACATTTCCAACTCATATTTCTTACTAACAAATTGTTTTCTACCACTTTATTATCTGAGCTTCTATAAAGTCATGGACATTAGTGATTCATCAGCGTTTTGAAATGTACATTTAAAATTTAAAAATTTCAAAATTACTATTTATGAAGCTATATAAACAGGAAAAAGGACAGTGAAGAATTTTATGGTACCACCACCTGCCTAAAAACCTGCTTGACTGAAGATCTCTGTATGAAAGTTAAGAATGATTCCTGAGTCAGGCATTTCGTAGATAAGGACTTTAGACAAAGCCTTTTTTGATGACAGCACCTTGTTGAGTGCATTCACTTCAAATGACAAAATCCCACCCACTTTCTTTACTACAGTAAGAATAATAGCTCAAAATCTACTGCTAAAAGGATGAAAGTGAATTTGAGTCTCCTTTTCAGGGCAGACTACTTTTTTTCGTCTTGCAATTAAAAAAAAAAAAAGGTGTTTATGCATGTGTTTTGTAACATCAGCAATACCATCGGGTAACAGAGCAGATCCCAAGGGAGAAATGTCTTTCGGTACATTAAAAAGGAAGATAGCAAAAGGAAAACCTGCCATTTTTGGTGTAGTATTTCTTCACCAACTGAACTTGGTGATCTCATAACTTTTCTGGGATTTCCTACATGCCCAGCTTCTGTGCTAACTCATCTTCTTGCAAAGTGAAGCTTGCACCTGAAAGTCTGCCTATGTAAACGGCTGATGTTCCAATTCTGTTTATTTAAAAAATAGTAACTTGTTATCAAAATACACAACAATATCAGAGTGGGTTTTAGGGTAATTGGTGCCTTTTACTTTCTAAAAGGGAACACACTAGCAGGGTAGATTTGTCTTGAATTTATTTTTCCAGCTTCTTGTCAGGTTTTCTTCCCCAGTTTTGTCATTTCTATTCTGCACTGGCTATTGTATGGAATATTAATAAGAAGTAGCACATGAAATGCAAGCCTGTATGTTCTGGTGTAAAATGAAGTACCCAAATAGCACTGCATGCTCCAAGGATATTGACGGCTTTGCCATATTCCAGAGGGGCAATAACAAACCCAGAAAAAAATCACTGGATTGCTCAATTTTTATTCTACTACCTGTAATTTTAGTCTGCAAGTATAAATATTTAGAATAAAGAAGTTCACAGCAGGTTCAGCAGTTTGCACTAATGGGAGTAAGTGCAACATCTGTGGAGAGAAAATCTTTCCATGTCCTGATTTTATTCTTCAAAAGGGAATCTCCAGCTACTTGGAACATATGCTATAAATAAAAAATAGCAGAACATCTAATCTAAGTCTCCTTAGAGCTGAAAATTCCTCAAGAATTCTTAGAGCTTAATATTTTATTTCAGGACACAGAAGCAAAGTGCTGCAGTTCACTAACTTCCTCATTTTTTGAATGCTGGAAACAAAGCAAAAAGACAAACATGAGAAGGCACTGCCAAGCTGTGCTGAAAGAAAGGTAGCAGTGTTCTTGACAATCACTGAACTTTCAGATCTATTAAAAGGCAACACATTTGCAGTACAAAGGCATACTCTTCTGGAGACTCACTTCTGCATCATCTGCATCATCTCCAGCATCTGCCTTCTCAAGACTCATGACCATGAAGGACAGAAGAGATGGCTGAACTACTGGAGGGCAGTGCTACCACCCTGTCAGAGTTCCAATTAACAGCTTCCTGAGGGAATATAGAAACTGCAAATTATGTTAAGTACTATTTACTTTCAGAGAGTCTGATACCATGAGGTAAAGAGACCCATCTCATTCTGCTGGCAGTGCTCTTTCCAGTGCTGCCCAGGATGCTCTTGGCCTTTGCAGCAAGGGCACATTGATGGCTCACATTCACCTTGTCCACCAGGACTTCCTGGTACTTTTTGCAGAGCTGCTTTGAGCAGTCATCCACCAGTGTGAGCTGGTGAATGGGGTTATTCCACCCAAGGTACAGGGCTTTGCTCTTCCCTATATTGATCTTCATGCGGTTCATGTCTTCATGACATTTCTTCAACCCACTGAGGTCCTCTGAAAGGCATGCACCACTTGTTGTGAGCAATATCTCCCACTCTTGGAACGTCTGCAAACTTGCTGAGGGTCCAATTCTCTGCTGTCATCCAGGTAGCAATGAAGAAGTTAAACAATACTGGCCCCAGTATTGACCCCTGATATGTATCACTGTTGACTGGCCCCCCCATTGGACTCCATACTGCTGACCACAACCCTATAAAACTGGCAGTTCAGCTAATTCTCAGAACACCTCACTGTACACTTAGTCTGTACTTCGTCAATTTGCCTATGAGACTGTTATGGGAGATACTGTCTGAAGCCTTAACTAAGGCTGAGATTAGTAAAATATCCCCTCTGTGTGCTCAGCATCTCTGTATTCCTCCAGATCTCCTGTCCTTGCTTCCACCTCTGGTATGCTTTATTTTTATGTCTGGGTTTGTCAGGAGCTCGTGTTCATCCATGCAAGTCTCCTTGCATCTATGCATGTGTGTTTCTTTTGAAGTAGGAGCATAAAGGGGAAGGAAGATGCTTTGTGTGAGTGCAGTCCGTAGAATGAGGGTCCCCAAAGCAGAGGGGGTCTTCTGTGAAAAAAAAAAAAAAAAAGAGACTGCATCTATGGGGAGAAGTCTAGCCTGTAGGGATGATGGCTGCTGGAGCACCTCTCTTTCCCTGCTATGGCATTGAGGAAAGCGGGTGTGCAACTGTTCCAGGCAGACAGGATGATGACAAAATGAGTATTCCTCTCATGTGACGTGTCCTCCTGCCTGCCCAGAAGGATCTGCTTGCATGCTCACAGGAATAGGCACACCAAAAGGTGATGGGAAGGTTGAGGTCCAGGAGCAGCAGGAAGCACACACAGATTCACTTTAATTAGCGTCCACAGTTGTTATTTGCAAGGTAGGGACTATAGGCCTGTATCTTCCCTTAAAATGAGGACAAGGAGTACATGCTAGAAATTGGTAAACTGCCTCTGAACTACTCTGCAAATAGGAATTGGCTGCAATTTTCTATAAGCAACATAAGAAAACAGAAAAAAAAATAGTAACTGTGTTGATTTCTAGTATTTATGTTATTTTAAGGATGTAGCAATGCTTTTTATTACTCTCTTCCTTTTATTCAGCATGCAATTTTAAAGCATGCCTCTCATCTAAAAAGATGATCTAGAAAAGCATCACAGTGTTATCCCGTAAGTGCAATGTATTTTGCAAGTAAAATATCAACATATCTTACTATTAAGTCAGTCTGAAAATAAATTTCAGTTTGCTTTGGGTATCAGTAAGAAAAAATCTAAGTTAAAAGGCTAATTATAAGCCTTGCTGATGGGAATGTGGGCCAAAATAATACCTATGCCTCTCGTGTTTATTCTACAGGAATAAAAAAAGTCTTTTTTTAAATAACGTTATGTACACTTTACTATTAAATACTACTAGTCTCCTAATAATGACAGAATGTGATTGTGTATAATTTTCTAAATACAGTCACATGCAGTTTAGCTAATTAGGGTATATGTATTTTTGCAGGAATAAGGTACTATTGCTCAAATAAATTCATTATTCCATTTTCTACATGCTACATTCTTTCTTAGTCATTCCAAGAGGGCCTTTGATTCTGCCATATATGATGCATCATTTAGCTATTGACAGTAATTCATTTTGGACTATTTCTATTTTGTAATATTCAGGGTTTATGTATTTATTGCAAATACTATGTATTTTTTTTAATGTTTGTCCTTCTCAGACTTCCCCATAGTGTTTGGTCAGCATCATCTTGGAAAGTTTATTAGATATTGGCATGGAAAGAAATTAAACCCATGAATGAAGAATCGAGGTAGTTGTGCTCTCAGGGGATAAGAAACAAAAAAATTAATCAGAAATTATGACAAGGAGAGTCAAGTGGTAGGGACAGTGGTCAATCTGAAGAAGCGGATGAAACCTATGTTTGTTGGTATTTATTGGCTCAGATCTAATTTGTGTAAGCAAAGTAATAAACTGGAGGGCTAGAACAGAGGACAAAACTTGTAACGGATTGAAAATGTAACACAAAATTGCCCACGAATACTTCAGCTTGCCTATTTAAAATGGAAGATATATGAGCTCTAGAACAAGTAGAATTGATGTCTAAATTGTATGTACCTCTTTGGACTTAAGAGCAAACATTATATAGTAGAAGTGTGAAACCAAAGTATAGTATTCTTCCTAAATGCCCAAAGATATCAGTTTATGTCTTTTAAAATAATATACAGTTTTCTACATTCATGATTGTAATATTTTACCCTGTGTGTACTTTATATAGGAACAAGAAACTGTAAAGTTTGATGTTAGTTGTGATATAGCAAAACTTTGGTCTTAGGTAAGTGATAAGGAGAATCTTTATTGTACAGAAGTTGTTAAAAAGGGAGGAGTTTTCTATGTAGTGTACTAAAAGAGCTTTTCTTTCCTGAGTGCCAGATAACTTTCTGCAAGGAAAGAACTACATATGTTCCTGTAAGCCACCTTTTACATGAATTCGTTAGTGTTGGTAGGAGAGCACCTTTGAGGAGGACTAAGCATGGGAAGAGTTTCTTATGTTGTGTTTCAGTCATGCTCAAGTCCTTCAGCTCAAAATCCTAGTTCATTTGTCACTGATCCTATAATTCAGTTAATTTCTTTAGTCCATTGTCAGACCTGATACAGTGCTCGTCAGTTTTTCTTTTTGGCATTCATTTATTTGCATCTTCTAAGAAAAATGTTTTATGAGGGGAAATGCTGAGTTTCAAACAAATGAGAAAGAAACAAAGTTCTTACATGGTCTTCAGATGTTGATTCTAATATAATATTCTTTCCATTAGTCTCAAAAGTTTTTGAAGGAGCAGTCTTCATCTTTCCTTCTTTCACCTGTGACTATGAAAGGAGCTTCTCATAAATGTCTGTGGTACATCATTGTCTGTCTTCAAAACTCATCCTCACCAAAATTCCCATGAAACCAGTGACAGCATTTAAGTTGCAGTCTGGTATTATCTTACAGCTAAGTAAACATCACAGATACTTGTTACCAAAATCCGTGTTTTTCCTTCCGCTCCCTCTACACTCAACTGTGTTCCCACTCTGTTTTCTGTGCCATCACTTTTACTTGTCTGATCCTGTAGTGGTATGTTTAAGGAAGCTAACTTAGCAGAAAAACAATAGCTTTTCTTTCAAAGCACTTTTCTGCTTGTTGAATTTCAGAGATTGTGAGCAGATGAGTTTCAATGTTGACGCAAAGGAAGACAATTCCTGGGGCAGAATAATGGAGCAGCTTTGCCCTTCTTTGTTAGCAGTTAACTTTTAGATCGTCTTAGCTGTGACTGCACCTATAAACAGTGAGTATACTGAGAATTACTTATCACTTGATCTGTGCTGACTTACTATCTGACTGAGCTCTCGTGTCTGTAACCACCTTATTTTCTTTCTTTTCTACTTGGTTGTAAGCCTTTTGTTCAGGGGCTGCCTCTCTCTGTACTGTATTTGTAAACTTTGCAACTTTGAAACTTTATACTGTGATGTTTACCACATCTTAGAATTTTTCCTTCCTAACAGGTGTCAGACATTATTATTTACCGTTAGGAGAGGATGACACAGGCTCCATAAAGCTGTTAGCCAATGTCCTTGTGGAAAGACTTTAGTATTACAACATCTCCTCTGCATAACATAAATAAATACTGGAGATAAGAATAATTTATTCATAGTGAACAGGCTGGAATTTGAGGACTGGATACAGCTGTGTTGTGTACATGAGAAAAAAAAGTCACCAAGCTTTAAAAGGAAAGAACTGATAGGAAAATGTATGCACTGGTTGATTTGGTGTGTTTGGTTTTGCAGGTACTGTTCCTAGTTGTTGCAGCACAGTACATTCCACTGCAGGTATGTGATACGTAAGAGATCTTTAAAATCTGAATTTATGAAAAACATTGTGAACATGGACACTAAGGTCTGGGAGATCAGTACAAGGATATGAAGGTTGCTATATAACTGATTTGAATATAGCAGAGGGATCCTTATGGGGCCAGTGGGAATTATTTTGATTTTTCAAAATTAATGATCCTGGGGTTTTTTTAATCAGCTGTTAGGATGCATCTTGTCATCAGGGACAAGCCTCCTGGACAGCAGAAATTGCTCTGTACTAGTTGCAATGGCAATAGGCAGACTGAAAGGGACAAGAAAGGCAAACCTAGAGATCAAATTCATCAAAACAAGACAGGATGATATTGGAAATATTCTGGAAACTTGGAAGACATCTTTGGGCTTAGATCTGTGCTTCTGTCCTCCTCCTCTGCCTTAGATGCTACCTTTCGACATGTCCATCTCATAAATGAGATCCCCCTACCATACATGTATAAGCCAACACTTTCAAACATGCGCCTCCACATAGAATATTTTCCTTCAGATGAGGACTGAATTAACGCAAAACTGCATGGAAATTCAGCATATTGTCAGCAAAACTGCCTAGCGCATACATTGCATCTCACTGTCCAGTTCCATGTGAGCACTGATTGGTCATGGCTTGCTGCCACTGCAAGGCAAAGTTCTTAGCCCAGGCTGTGCTCTTCCAATGTCACTTTTGTGCTGGCATTGCTGCCTGGCTGGGCTGGGGTGAGCCAGGTTGGAAACTCTGCAGGGCAGAGAGATAAGCCAGGAAGAGAAGGTTTCTTGCAGTGCCTCACCCAGGCCAGGTGAGACCCAGCAGATGCTCAGAGGAAGAGGAAGCAAATCAAAGAGGAAAACCACAGCTGCACTGACTTAGATCAGTCTACCATTACTAGTGTGTGTGTTCCTGGGTGGTGGCACTTCCTCCTGACTCTGCTCTGTCCCAGGCACTGCCATCTTCTGCCCCTTCTGATGCTGCTTTGGAGTCCTTGTGAATTGATTCAGCTCACCAACCTCACAGAAAAAAACTCTTCATTTGTGTGTTGAATTGATTCAATGTGCAACTGTATGAATCCCATAACTCTGTGACAGAAAGAGGGAGTGAAGGAAGAAGTTGGAGGAGGACATGGAACTGTCCTTTGGTGGTCTAACCATTATTGCCACCCACTGAAAGTGCAATGTTACACCTAACCAACTGTGCATGGAAGGTGCAACTGAAGATAACAGTACTAAACTCACTTATCTGATGCAAAGCAAATTCTTTTATTGGTGAGTTGCCACAAAGCAGTATGATTGTTAAATCTGGTTCAAGGGAAGCTGCAGGAATGTCTAGGTGGAAGTGATTGGGAAGAACAGAACTCCTATATTTTCTGGCAATTTCCACTTAGGTTGTGCTATCAGGGCGTGAAATTGTCCTCTTTGCATGCTTTCAGAAGGGATGAAAACAAAACTCAGCTTGTAAAAAAAAATTAGTTTTGGGTTGGGTCAACACACTTATCTGACTTAAAAACTGCAGAACAGTTTGTCCTAAAAGTTAAAAAAAAAACCAACTATCTTTTGTAAACTGCATGTTTTCACTGGCCTCACAGGCAGGTGAATTTGTGGGGGAATGGAAGAATGAATAATCACCAGAGAGTGACTAATTGACTAGGAAATTGGGGAGTAAGGAAGTTACTCAACTGCCTTCACCATCAGAAAAGTTGCAGTGTGGTACTGTGCTTTGGATTTTCTCCAGTAGCTTATAAAGAAGGATGTACCTCAGCAACTCCTCTTACACACTGTTATGGTACTGAAGCCCCATTTCTCGGTACTGTGAGATGGCAGGAATGGTGAAATGCCAAAACCATAATGTGTGGTCTGCCAGGGAAGAGGGTGCTTATAATATGTGTTTTTGGAGCAGCTAAATCCATATTCTGCAAGTTAACTTTCTGTAAACTTAAAAACTATTACGGCCTGAAATTTACTTGAAATTGCTATTTCTCAGAAGAAAGTTACTTCTGTGTGCTGTTACGAATTTGTCTCTGTCTTCACCTAAATTGCTTTTTCAGTGGTTTCTGACATTAAAAAAAGTTGCAATGGTTTGGTCCTTGTTGCTAGTTAATGAAAGAGTCTTTGTGATTACTTTATCACTGTGATTATGCAGACCTGGCTGCTGGTGCCAGAACAGTGATTAACAGTACCATAAACTGACTCTTGAGGGTCCAGCCACAGCAGAATACATCACACACTGCATTGCAACTTCAGCAGATAAGCAGTTTGACACTTAGGTTTCTACTTAAATGTGTCAGGTGATCCTCAGTACTGACAATAAACTGGTAGTTTTTATTATTATATGTGGAAAAAAAATGAAGTCAGGCTAAGTTTCCTTCACATAACTTCTTAAAAAATTAATATCACCATTTTTCACAAAAAGAAAAATAATAATTATAAGCTCTTTTATTTTAAGGACATCAGCAAACATAACTGTTCCTTATATGTATAGATCTGTGAGGAACTTTATTGTATAATTTGAAAATAATAAAGCAGAGAGACCAAACAGTATTACTGTATAAAAGAGCCAAGGTAAAAATATAAACTTAAAAAGAAGACAACAACATCCCTTACAGAAGAGAACAATGTGAAATGCCAAATTGAGTGTAAAATTCACAGGTGCAGTTTCTTGTTTTTAAATACTAAAGACTATCAGAACACCTGTGAGTAGGCTGATTGATTGCAGCCATCTGAGATGTTCCTTCAAATATTTTCACAACTGTGCCCGAGATCATGTTAAATGATGATATGATTAAGCCTTAATTCCCATACTTTGTGTGGTTTTAACAGGGAGTAGTTTCTTTAAAGTGAAGCCTGTTTTACCTCAGTTGTTCCTGCATGACTTGAATGGAGTTGTGCAATTAGAACACTGACCACAAACTAACTCCTGAAGAGAGAAAATAAGCTGTATGATGTATAGTGATGTACTGGAAATGAAGAGTTTTATGATGGATGCCTGTATAATGCCTTTTCTGTCTTGTGCTTCTCTTGTGTATTGGGTCAGTAAATTTTTTAAATTTCTGTGATGCCAAAACTGATTAACTTTCCTATAGTGCTACGCACAAAGCCAAATGGCTGTAGACCTTTTGGTATATCTGCCTTGACTGTGGGCTTTGATAGCAGCAGGAGTCCTGAACTGCACCAAACAGATCCATCTGGTACCTGCCAGTCTTGGAAAGTATGTGTCAATATAATATATGTTGTATTGTCTATAAGTATCTAAGTGTTGTATGTAAGTACTACATATATGGACTGCATCCAGAATTAATTTTATGCATTAAAAAGTCAGTGCATGTCTCGGACATTGATGTTAAATTCTGAACATCAACAGGATTAGAAGGAAAGTTCCAGCTGACTAGGTCACTGAAGTACACTTTGTTTTGGAAATGAAGTTGTAATAAACTATAGCAAAAATACAGAAATAGATGTAAAAGTTTTACAAAGGCATAATACTTGCTGCAAGAAATGGTAGCCTATCCATACAAGAAAAAAAAAATCACCTGGAATGTGTCTTGTGTTTCTTTGTGATTCTTTTGTTTATTTGTTGCTTTTTATAGATATTTTCTGTATAGATACTTAAAACTTGCACATGATCTGTGTTTGAAAGAACACAAACTGCAACTAGTGCATTGTTGGAGTTTTTGTACCAGAGAATTTTGACTTGTACAGGCTGATCACAGGCTTTTGTAATTGACTCAAGCAGGACTGGAACACATATGGTGAACCCTTTTGTGTATTATTCTAGAATCTGTCTCTATGAACATTGCAGCTGTGCCACAGAAAGCAGTAGCAAGAGAACAATCTGGATGACTGTATTTAAATTTCCATTCTAATTGAAAGGAAGCTGTTAAATATTGTGCTGGTTTAAAGATAAACCAGCAGGAGGAATGAATCCAACTCACAAACAGATTACAAGTCAGAATTACAATTTAGTAAAAAGATCACAATAAGTACAAGGTTACAGAGGAAAAAAGTCCATTTGACCCACAAAAACAAGTGTGCAACCCAGCACCCTTGGGGCACAAACAGAATGGTGATGGTCAGCCCCTGTGCTGAGCACCACCTGGCCCTCCTAAGTAAGAGGAAAGAAGAAACCTGTCGGTGAGGATGATGGTCACAGTCTGGTCAAGAGTGGCAGTTGCAGTCCAGCTGAGGCTCTGGTCCTCCTCTGGATCAGACTAGCAATTCCCAGTCCCCCAACCCCAGTTTATATATGCTTAGGTTCAGGTGGGAGTGCCCAGTACCTCCCCCAGGGTGGAGAGTTTCACAATGGGTGATTTACACTCTGACATATTTTTGGAAACCCTGATGGCCCATCAGCAGACATGACCCCTCAGGCTGGGTGTGAAGGTGCTAATGGCTCCCCGGAGGGGCGTTATCATGCCTGAGTCATTGGTGTGAAGACAGGAAACCTTATCTCACAGAAGTTCCCAAACACCCACCCTGTAGCCTGAGGGGTCAGGCTCTGGGAAGCTGCTGCAAATGATCCATTGTTTGCAGTTCATGAGGGGGCCAAGTGGAATTCTTTTCTGTGGGGCATGCAGTCTCTTTCCAGGTTCCAAGGTTGAAGAGGAGAGAGGAGGCGATCCCTCTGAGGTCCAGGGTTGGTAGATGAAAGAAAAATTCCAAGATTTTAAATCCATAACAAATATGTTGGTTGTTCATGGAGGCAATGACTAAGAGGATTATTATTATTTATAATTCTGAAGATAGTAGAGGCAGGGTCAGGGAAGTCCTCTGGCTAAAGGAACAGTCACACCTGACAGCAGCTGTTGTCCATACTTTCTACTCAGTCTATCAGATATTTACCACTATAATTTACTGGAGTAATTTCATTGCTGAGTTTGTGCTTAGTGAATTCTGGAAGCTCTTACAGTGCATAAGCTGATGGGGTATCACTTCATTAGTGAACAAAACGGCTGAAGACCACTTTTTGTCCTTGAGACCATGTTCATACCAGACTCTCCTTGCCTCCAGAATGTACCAGCTGTGCCCTTGTTGCCTGTTACTGATGTGTGCCAGAGACCATTGCAGCAATAGAGATGACCATGCTCCAGGGTCTGGATACACGTGCTGATGACCTTTCTGTTCTGGCAGAGATCTAGCTAAGGCTGCTGGAAGCTGCAGTGGATTGGTTTCTCTGGTGCAGACAGGAGCAATATCCACCTTCACTTCTCAGAAGGTTTTGCATTAATTCTCTTTCATAACTATCTTCCAGACTTAGTAGAATAGGAGGGAGGAAGATGGCATGTCAACCTTTGTTTTGTAATTGCTTCCATACTTTGGTTATGAGTAGATTGGAACAATTTTTCTGTAGAATCAATTAAAACTCCCCCAGACCTATAAGTGTATGTGCCTTGGTGAAGGCAAAATCAAATACCACATTGGTTTTGAGACAAAGGACTGATGGCCATAAGAATCCTTGAAAGTCTTTTACTGGTTGCATTTATGTTCTGTACATTTTATGAATTTCTCTCTGTCTTTGTCCATCAATGAAATAAAATATCCAAAGAGAAAGCTGAATTTACTGACCTTTGTTTCCAGGTGGGTAGTTTTATTACATAAGTACTATTCATGACTGTGTTGATACTGTAAATGCTAGTTTTATTAATTTGATATTTTTGCCGTATTTCTTACACCTCTTAATGCTATTGATGGCTTTAATGTAGCTGCTAGAACTGAAAAGTAAGTAAACACTTTGTGTTGTCTCTATCTGAGAACTTCTGTGAGAAAAGTTGCCTTTTAGATAATTTGTCCAGTAATAGCCATTCCTGCTGTTAGCATTATTGGCTTCCCAATTCCCTTTTGCTCCAAGATTTGGGTTCTTGACTTGGAGGTTATGGACAAAAGGTAATGAGAATTCCTAATTCCGTCTTTCTTCCTTTCTTAATTGTTGTATGTTTGTTTGTGTGTTTTTATTTTTCCCAAGGTGAGCTTAGAGTAGCTGAGTTACTTACCGATGCAAGTGGTAGTGTTTAACTTTTACTGTGATGTGCCCACCACACCATCTTGTTTTCCTCTCCTACTGGGACCTGCCTGTACTTGCCTCTTACTCCCTAGTTTTCACCTCAAGAGTGTAGTTAATTGGATTATGGTTCATGTGCTCTGCTTGATTCCCAAAAGACAGAAAGCAGGGAAGTCCTTGTCACCATCTCCTTTTCCTGTCCTCTAAATTTCTGTCATCTCTAATGAACTTAGACCAACGTACAGACCACTGTGTTTTGGAGCTACCGTAATACTTCAAAGGTGGGAAAGAGTTCTGGAGCATGCAGATAGACATTGAGTAATTGACCAATGAGCATGTAAAAAGCTGAGGATTTACAGAATCTGACAACTGGTTTATTAGTGAAAGTATTGTAGACATAAAAAGAAAAACAACTTTCTGAATATACTTTTTTCCACTGCAAACAGTGTAGGACATGTTTCTTACCATTCTAATTTTAATGTCAAGAAAATGTTGATGGAACCTTGTTGGTAGGATTGGCAGAGGTGTGTTGGCTGTTGGACTACCAGGGATACTGTCAGTTGACAAAGTCATGGCACAGGTGGAGATGGTCATAGCCAGCTCTTCAGTAAACCCAGATGAAGCTTCTGCCCAACTTCTGCATCTCTTTTAAATGAACAAATGCTGCTGATTTTTTTAGTAGTATTACATTAGAATAGGTTTTTTATTATTACACATCAGAGAGAAAAAGATAATCCTTGAACCACTACAAATATTTATTCACTAGATATTGCAAGAAAAGACAATGCAGCACTAGACCCAGTCTTGCATACCAGACCATGTGGATACTCTTCAATTCACCAGGAAGCTGATAGCAATTTTGATGCCAATGAAACTGAATTTCATTTGAGAGAATCCCCTTTTTTTTCTTCTCTGATGTGAAAAATAGGTGCCAAACTTTGGCACTTCTTCCAAACAGTACTTGGCTTTTTCTTTTTTTGGAAAAATAAACACCAAACTGAGCCATAGCACTAGTAAAACATTGAATATAGATCAACGTGGGTTAGTGAAATAGTCTGTATCCTAGCTTACTTGGAATGCTTCTGCCATGGACAGAATTTAATTTGAGTTTCTTCAACTGTTGCTCGGACAGTTAAAGGGTGTCAAAGTTTCTGTACTTCCCCTAGTTCTACATCAGAAGAGACTTGGACAAACACAGCATTGCTAGAATAGTTTACTTTAAGAAAAAGACATATGTGGCATGAAAATGTTGAGAACTCCTCATATATAGTTATGATCCTGGATACTCTAAGATGACGTGCTGAAACACTGCCAGGGTCTAACTAGGAGCTGCAAGGGCAAATTGTTGACCTGGCAGGGAGGTACATTGTGCACTGCATATTGCATAGTGATAGCAAGGGAGTCCCAGTACAAAATGTACACAACCCTTTATAAGACCAATTACAGCCACTAAGTTCATGTGTGTTGTGGTGAGATGTGTAACTTCTGTCCTCTGCAGCCCAATGGAATTGGTGGCAATGCTAAAACTGGGTAAGAGTTTTTGGAAAAGAATTACCCAGAAGGTCCTACAGGAACATAAAGGACACCATCAAACTAGTAATCAGCTTTGCTAAGAAGTCTTCCAGTGCAAATTAAATGCTTCAAAAAAGTTTGGGCTTCTTCATTAAAATGGGAAATGCTTAGTAAATATAGTTGTCTTAATGATTTCATTGTATGCTACTCTGTGAAATCTGGTGGAAAAAAACATTGAACTTGCCATAATAAGGAGAAACCAGACATCACAGATATGTATTAATGACTTTATAGGAAACAGTTATATAACTGGTATCCAAAATCTCCGCACAAAAATTATTCCAAGTGACACCTGTGCATTCAACTTGATGTATGAAACCTTTACTAGCATCTGGTGGTACAACATTAGGTGACTTTTGTAGTGCCTCTGTAGATTGATAGTGCTGGGAGCTATAGTGATTGCTGCTGATTTATAATAGTGTAAGACACTGTTGGGAACAGTTCATGCAGGAAGCAGTGTAGGAAGGTGTATGGCAACATGCTACTTCTGTGGGTTGTATAAGACATTATCATTGTCTTTTAAAATTATGAAAATTATAGCAATGTTTTATCCTGTAGTGATCCTTATCACAGTGTTTCTGACATGCTGCGGTCCCTTCATAGCTTAATAGCTTCTGGTTTTATCACAAGTGGAAAATACAGGCTTGAGAGTGTATAAAAAAATTTACATAAAAATACTATCAGAATGCAGCGTTTTCATTTTTTTGAGCAGTTACTTTAATACTTACTACATCTACAAATTGTTGCCAGCAGGTTAAAGGGAGGCAGTCTTGCCTCTCTGCTCAGCACTGGTGAGGCCACAGCTGGAGTGCTGTGTCCGGGTCTGAGCTCTCCAGTACAAGAGGGATGTGGGTGTACTGGAGAGAGCCCAACGAAGGGCCCCGAGGATGGCGAAAGGACTGAAGCACCTCACCTATGGGGAGAAGTTGAGAGAGCTGGGACTGCTCAGCCAGGAGAAGAGGAGGCTCAGCGAGATATAGTCAATCTCTATAAATACCTGAAGGGAGGTGCAAAGAGGACAGAGCCAGTGGTGCTCTGTGACAAGACCTGAGGTAATGGGCTCAAACTGAAATGCAGGAAGTTGTGTTTGAACATCTGGAATTTGAATAACAAATTTTAGCAAATGTGTGCTTTGAAATTCAGACTGCATTTCTTCCCTCCTAATACAACAGTAAAAGGAAGTGACTGGGACTTGGATGTTTAGGAAGACAGCACAGAAAAAAAATGAGAGAAGGAACAATACAGAAATGTATTTTCCCAAATATTTAAAGAATTTAAGCAATTAATTTCCTTTGCATTAATGCTTTTGGCATTAGACTAGATTTTCAGTTTTAACATTTGTTCAAAGTTTAAAATACCCCTCTGCCAGTTCAAATATGAGACTAGTGTCGGGGAGAGAATAGGAGAGGAAAAAAACCTCCATATTTTTATTAGTTACTAAAAGAAGAAAAATATAAATCTAGGTATTCTTTGCAGACGCTTTATTGTTTTTGATCAATAAACCAGTTTGTTTGAAATATCCATGAAACTGAAAAAAAAGGAAAAAAGATTGCAGTTCCAGGTTCAGAAATCATGTATTTCCATGCTTTTATGCTTTGCATGTGTTAAGGGTAAATCAAATTATGAATTCCCAGTGGAAGACCAGCAGTTCAGCTAAAAATCCTGCACCTGCTTAATCCAAGATGATATACAAGCATAGGGAGGTGGAAATTAAACACACCACTCCAGCAATAGTTTCCTACAACATGATACTGTGACGGTAAAGGAAAATAAAATTGCTAATAACTGGCGTAACCACCTATGTGTTTATTAAATGCTGATAAACACAATTAAATACAGTACATATTTTTAAATTTTGAAAAGTACCTAGTGGAGTATAGTTCTGACTGACATCTGAGCTTGTTTTATAAAAGAATAGGAAGACATCCTGTATGCCTCAGCAGAATTCCAGTCTCTGTTTAAGGAGGTAGGTGAACACCAACACCAGTTTTTGTTTGTCTGCAGTTGGATTTCAGATTTTACTGGTGTAGTTTGTATTACAGCTTTTGCTCATCCTTACTGTGGTCGGTGTTAAGTGGTGGGAAGGACATGCAGCCCAGAATATGCTGAGTTGGAAAGGACCCACAAGGATGAGCAAGTTCAATCCTGAGCCCTGCACAGGACCAAGAGTCACACCCATTTGGCCCCTTTGGTTGCCAGTAGTCTCTTAATTGACCTTTGCCTGATTTATAAATCTGATTCTGACTGTTTGCATTGCTTTACAAATATTTATCTACACAGATTTTGCTATGTAATATAACTAAATAGATTGGAGCATCACAGCTGGAAATCAGTGGTATTAATCATTTTGCCTTACTCAGATGTTTAATGCAAAAGATACTGAAATGCAGAAATAGAGAAGGGAAAAAGAATTTAAAAAAAAAAAAAGGGGAGAGAAAATTGCCTGCCACAGAACAATAATGATAGCATAATGTTTTTGAAGATCTAAGAGGCAGTAATTGTCTACAGTGCACAGAGTTGCTAACTGAACTTATTTCTTTCTCAACTGAGTTTTGTAGTTTTTCTGAGATTTGATGGAGCTACAGCTGTGCTACACCCAACATGCTATACATCCAGTATTCACATATTCATCTTGTCTTTTCTTACACATGTATTAGGCACAAAAAAAATTACTGATGTGTTTTCCAGAAGCTGATGATTGCCCTGGGTTAGTGTTGGTGCAGGATATGTAAAATCTCTCAGAACTCCTTTCCCCCCCCCCCTTTTTTTACTGTAAGTTTTGAAAATGGGATAATTACTGCTCAGTGGTACTATGAATCCAGTGATGTTCTTATTTGTGTTCTGCTTCATTTACTAAGTGTTGCAATGTTGTACATTATTCATGAATAATGGCCAGACTTCGTGAACGAAGATCTTGGGGGAAGGGCTCTCTCCCCCTGTGGGTGTGCCCTTCCAGCCTGTGCAGTGGATTTTTTAGGTGAGGCACAGCGTGCGCAGAACTGGCCCCACCGTTTAAGTCCTAAGGTCCATTTGCCATGGCCGAGCGAGCTTGGACAGTGACAGTGAAATCCTCGGGACTGTCTACAGCACCCGGTACTAACCGGGACTGACCCTGCTGAGCATCCGAGATCTGACGGGATCGGATGGCAAGGAGGCATTTAACTGCCCAGGGGATGGTCCCACTGAGGACTCGAACTCAGGCCCTTGGGATTCAGAGTCCAGAGTGCTAACCATTACGCCACGGGACCACCCCTATTCATGAATAATATCAATCAATAAATAAAACAGCAATATCACTTTACATAATGCTCTATTATTATAGGCCACTGCAGTTTCAGTGATAAAACTGCTTTCTTTTAGTGAGTTTTACTGAATAGCAAGTGGTATACAGTATGACTTCTTAATACAGTTCTGTAATTCTTAAAATGTTAAGTTATAGATATTTTTTTCTACCCAGGTGCCCATTCCTCCCTTTTTTCTTCCTCTATTCCCTTGGTTTTCTGATCTTTCTTGCTTAAAGCCCAGCTTGTGAGGTGTGTGTGCTTTCCAGACCTTCCCACCTCATGAGATCACTTCCAGCTAAACATGAGCCAGCAGTGTGCCCAGGTGGCCAAGAAGGCCAGTGGCATCCTGGCTTGTATCTGAAGTAGTGTGGCCAGCAGGACCAGGGCAGGGATCATCCCTGGTGAGGCTGCACCTTGAGTGCTGGCCCCTCACCACAGGAAAGACATTGAGGTGCTGGAGCACATCCAGAGAAGGGCAACGGACCTGGTGAAAGGTCTGGAGTATAGGTCTTATGGGGAACAGCTGAAGGAGCTGGGGTCATTTAGCCTAAAGAAAAGGAGGCTCAGGAGGCCTTATCACTCTCTACAACTACCTGAAAGGAGGTTGTAGCCAGGTGGGGGTTCGACAGTGTATTCAGCAAAGTAACAAGTGAGGACAAGAGGAAAGGACCTCAATTTGCACCAGGGGGGGTTTAGATTGGATATTAGGAAAAAATTCTGCACTGAGAGGGCTGTTGAACACTGGCACAGGCTCCCTAGGTAAGTCATTGAGGCACCATCCCTGAAGGTATTTAAGAGGTGTTTATATGTGGCACTTAGGGACATGGTTTAGTGGTGGACTTGGCAGTACAAGGTTCATGGTTGGGCTCGATGATCTTGGAGGTCTTTTACAATCTACATGATTCTATGATTCTGTGAAGTAGCTTGGGGTTCCCCAAAGCAACAGGCACTGCAGGTGCACAGCCAGACAGGGTTTCCTCTTCTGGGACTTCGCATGCCTCACTGTAAGGTGCTATGTTCATTTAGCTCTCTTGCTATTAGTAGCTCAGTATAGTCAACCAAGCTTTATGGCTTATAACAGTATAAAAGTACATATATGTTGTTGTACCTTCCTGTTGTACTTTTAAATGTTTTATAAGGTTTTAAATCTGCAGGGTATTGTGCCTCATGGAACAGAGTTTGACATATAAATCAGTGTGATGTTTGGTTTGGCATCTGTGACCTTAACATCCAAAAAAAAAAAAGAGGCACCTCCATACAGGATCACGAGTCAAGACAGAAAAAACAGGGCAGACTGTAAGGCTGACTATATACAAAAAAAAGTAAATCTACTCAAATTGCAACAATAATGCAGGTGTGGTTACTGCTGATATTAAATGTGATTTCACTTGGTTGTTTTCACTAGTGAATAAATTCCCATTTGTAACTGTATTCTCATTACTTAGTCTTTTTGGTCATATATTCTATTCCTGTATATTCAGTTAACTCATTCTCACATATTTTTTTTAATTACATTTTCTAGTCCCTGATCTTTACTGCTCTTATCCACAGTATCTCATTTCTTTTAGCATCTTTTCCTGATCAGCTAGCATTCTTTGATACTATTTAACTTCTTTCATGGCAAGTTTTTAATTTTTCCCATTTAAATTAACTGTTTTAACTAATGAGTTTAAATCTTCACACCTATTTCTGCCCTTCATGTTGCTGTTACATGGTTAAGTTAATTCTATAGTGCTGCAAAGTCTCTCTCACTTAGGAAGAGCTTAAGGCAAATATTACAAGTTTCTCATTCCAGCTAATTTGGTTGCTTTATTTAATTGATGATTTATCAATTTGAGAGAAAATAAAACTTTCGTAAAAAGGATCGCTGGCAGATTAAAAACCCTGAAGCATATATAGATTGATTTTTATAGGGTTATAGTAGACTCAAACCAGTGTTGGATGTGAAACTGACTGAAGATCTAAGGACTGTATAAAGGTATGTCTTTGGAAGAGTTAATGCCTGCTGTCTGGGCAGAAATTTTGGAGGGTGGGTAGCTCATTTGTATTTTAAATATGCTATTTCAAAGCCTCCAAAAAGCTTAGAACAGCAGAGACAAATCCAGTGTGCATTGTGTAAGTCTCAGCTGTTGGAAATGGGTTATGCAGACCAAGCTATGGGCAGTATATACATGACATAAGAGCTCCTGCGAAGGAAATCTGAACTGTTGTTTGCAGTTATGCTGTCCTATGCCTGGAAGAAGGTACCGCTACATGAATGTCAGATGAGCTCATTCATGGGTTATTTGAAGTAGTAAAACAGGTCACTTTGCCAAGATTGGGTATTCATGGAATGAACAGTTAGGAGTATCTTCAGCTGACTTTGAAAAGCAGTTACCACATTCAGCAGTATCCCCTGGACAAAGTCTTGGGGTAAAAAAGGTGTAGACAAGCATGATGACTTAATTTAGAGTTTTTCAATGCCTAGAGTTCTTTTGTGGTCACAGTCACCCAAGAGAATAAAGATTTCAGAAGAGAAACAAAACTTCAGGTAATGAGAAAAGTAACTTTCCTTACATGGGCGGTAACCTCTTCAGTTGTGAAAAATAGCTTTGAAATTCCAGATTCTTTGTTACTTGTTATTCTGAATCACTTTTTGCATTTCTCTTTTAACTTTTTTAATGAAGACTACATACTGGGCTTCAGTGATAACACATTTTTCCAGTGTGGAAAAAGCACCATCTCTTTTATTTCCTGTGCTGTTTCATAGAATGCTTTCTTTGGAGTGGACAGTAATGGCACTTTAACTTTTTAAATCTTTTTAAAGATATGCGTATTTCTAAATCTGGGCTTTGTTCATTGGGCTATGGGTTTTTTTCTCTCTTTGTTATAACTGTGCTCTGTCTTTTTTTGTGTTGTATTTCATATTGCTTTCTTTGCTCCTTGCTTTGTATATTTTTTCTCTCACTATGCTGTATTTTCTACTTCCTCTTTTCACACTCTACAGTGCCTTGCAGCTTTAGTGCATACGCTTCTCTCATCTTACCTGTTTCTTTTTGTCTCTTCCAGATATGCTTTTACTCCTGAGCATTTGCATGGAGGACTCAGAGATTCCCTCAGGAGTTGAATGGTCCCAAGAAGATAAAAACTTGGCCTTAAGTAATAAGCAAACTCCATTCTTCCTGAAGTCAAAGAACAGTGGACATTGTGCCTTCCCCTGCATCCCTACTCCTTCTGCCATCAGTCACTCTTGGTCTTTGCTGGAACTGAAGTTTCCCTGTCTCCTGGTCTCTGAGCATCCTTTGGCATGTGGGAGGTAACTCACTGTACCCTGGTTGTTACTTTGTGTGCGTAAAACTGCTTCAGATATGTAAGAAGTGATGTAATTTGGTCAGAGTTGGCAGAGCTCTGAAAGGTGCAGAGGCTGCCTCCCTCCTGTGTTACCACCTCCTCTTCTACAGTCTTCCTAGGTTGCTCTGGTACTTGGAAATGTAACCATTGCTGCTGTCACCTCTTTGAGATTTTGGGCTGATTTGTTCTGGAATAGGATAGGCATGGTGAGAGTTGAGGCAAGGTGAAAGCTGTGGTGATGGGAGAGGGTTGCTGTATGAGAGAGCAAATAATGTGTTTGAGAGAGTCAGAGTCTGTTTCTACCACCATTAAGGCACTTAACCACCTAGTCCCTGCAACTTACCACCTCCATGCCTGTTGTTACCTATACTAATAGAGTTTGGGAGGGTACAGCAATCTGTGTTGTGACCACCCTGGAAATTAAGCTGTGGCCATATGCTTCCAATTCTCATCTCAAGAAATTTCTGTTCTGTAGCTGTTTCTATTGCTGCCGACAGTAATTTAAAGCAGTAACACTGTGAAATCAAGGAAGGTTGTTACTGGAAACAGTCAAAAAGAGGAGTGTTTCCCTTGTGCCTGCAATCTGACAAACCTGTAAGCAACAGTGCATGGAAATATCTATAAGGACATAAAAAGAGTTGTATAATTTCTTGCATTCTCTCCACATTTTACATGACTTTTGGTGTATCAAGTATTGGAATTTGTCTACCTGTCTACCCAAAAACCACAGTTGCAAGGGATGTTTAGTACATGAGTAATTATTTTTTCCCTCCTAATATTTTGTTGGACTTGGTGCTTTTGTACCACTTTAATGAACTGTACAGCAGGCCTTGGATTTTGTAATTGCTTACGTTGTGCTCAGTTTGGGCAGATATAAGCAATACCCCTTAAGTGTTACAGGTAAAGTCAAGCTCATGCATAAATGTGCTTCAAAATCTATTGAAATTTAGCCCAAACTTAGCTATGGTACACAGAAATCTCAAAGCAGAAATACTGAAGGTCATGGAGACCTCTCCATCCCATGAGCAAAAGGTTTGTTGTACTCTGAAATTTGTTTTTAAAGCTGTGTTGTATGTATCCTGTAACGATTATCCTTGCTTTACAAGGGGAGTGAGTTGCACGTCCCCCGTCAGCCTTTATTCAAGTCGAGCCCTGGGCATGAAGGTCAAGCAGGACAACTTCGTGCCCTTCATCCTTACAGGTCCGTGCCGCTTTCGCCTCCTCGCCCTGTCAGCGAGTTCGTGTCCTGCCCCGGGGAGCTCCTGCACCCGCCGGAGCCCCTTGGCTTGGGACGGGAGCCGCAGGGCCACCTGCCCCAGGTGCGGGGGGCGGGCTGGCGCAGGGGGCGGGCCGGGGGATGCTCGGCCCCGATCTCGGCCTTGCCTGCGGCTCTGCCCGCCCACCCCGCCGTACCGACCCGGGGCTCCCCATCCACAGAGGGCTCCGAGGGGCGGCGGGGCCGGGCTGGGCTGGGCTGGGCTGGGCTAGGGCGGGCGCCGCCGCAGTAGGGCGCGCTGGCGGCGTGGGACCGCCCTCCGCCCGCCCTCCCATCCATCCTGGCTCCCTCCCATCGCTCCTGCCTCCCGCGGCCGGCAGGGGCGGCCGGTTGGGCCCACGTGTGCTGTGCCGGGAGCCGCGGGCGCGGCGCTGCCATGTGTTTCGGCGGGTGCGCCGCCGGCCGGGGCAGCGCCTGAGCCCCTCGCCCGCGATGCTGCCGCCCCCCGTGCCCTCGCCCCCGCCTCCTCCATGAGCACCTCGGCGGCGGCGGCCCCGGCCGGGCTCATGCCCGGCGGGCACCCCGAGCAGGCGGCGGGCTCGGCTGCCGAGCGGGGCAGCCCCGCCGCCAAGGGGCCCGCCCCGCCGCCGCCGCTGGCACCGCCCGGCCCCGCGGGCTCCCCGGTGGCG
>JAWWEU010000081.1:106882482-106924685 GCA_035583155.1 Acropternis orthonyx
GGGGTCCCGCGGCCCGTGGCGCCCAAGGGGCCGCCCCCCGCCGCCCTCCGGCTGCCGGCCGGCCTGCAGCTGCCCCCAGGTGAGTGAGGGGTGCCTCCCGCGCTGCCTCCCGTGCGGGCGCCGTCCCGTGTCGCGACTTGCCCGGGACGTCGGGGTCCTTGCTGCGGGGGACGAGCCGCGGCGAAGGACGGGCAGGGCGGTGGGGGTAGTGATGGGGGTAGTGATGGTGGTGTGTGTTTCGCGGGTTGGATTTCTCCCCAAAACGTGTGGGAACCGGGGCGTGTGTGTGTCTCACAGCGCATTGGGAATGTGGCTGTGTTCGCTCCGTACTGGGGATGCTTGCAGCCTGTCTGTGGAGGATGGATCTGGAAGTCTCTGGATTAAGGCAACTTCTTACTTTGCACGAGGAGCAGCAGGAATAACCAAAAGCTCAGTGGGCAAATTACCATGATATGCGGCTTGAAGAAGCCTGGTGGAGGCTTTCGTGGCATTGGGATGCAGGAGTGTCCCGGGGAGTTGTGTGCGAGCGAGGCTGGCGGCTGCGGGGCGCCTCCGGTCACCTGCCCTGCGGGCCAGGCTGCCCGCGCTCCCGAGGGAGTTCTGCTCGGGGCCAGCCCCAGGCCGGTCCCACCGACAGCGGGACAAACACTGCTGTGCCTCAGGACGGCACTGCTGGAAGTTCACTGCATGTTGCTCCTTGAAACGCTTTTTTTCTGTAAACCCTATGTGAGAGATGAAGGAGTTCAGGGAGGTACCGCACTTAGGGATGCGCTTCCTATAGCGGCAAAGAAAATATTAATGGAGGAATTGCATCGTGCTGATAAACACAGCTTAATACTTTGGGTAGCAGCAGAGGGCTTAGCCAGTGCTCCTACCTCAGCTTTCTCACAAGAGGAAGAAGGTACTGTTGTTTCTGAACTTACGGCTCTTCCAGGTTCAGCTGTATTTAAATGCTTTCTAAAAAAGAAAGTGACTTTTATTCAACTGGTTTTGGTCTGTTGAGACTCCAAGATATGTAAGGATTTTACTGCTATTTGATGCTGTAATTATTTCCTGCCAGGACAGTTCTGTTGTTGGAGCATCTGTTGCAATTACTTTCAGGTCAGATGTTGCCGAAAAGGATTGACTGGTTTTACAGTAATTCCTGTGCTGGTACTGCATATTTGCCTTCTTTTTTTTTTTCCCCCTTTTTCTTTCTTTCTTTCCTCTCCCCCAATGAAATATATAATGCTAATGTAATTTTAAAAAATTGTTTTAGCCAGTAAGTTTCACTGTAGATTTCCCAGCACTCAGATGATGCTATAATGTCAAGGATGAGTCTAAATCTTTCCTCTGAAATGAGCCATGATGGGAATATATTAACTTCTTGTAGCAGGACTCCCCAGGTATTCAGGTTTTGTATCTAATATTTTTGCTTTCCTGAATGTATTGACATTCAGTTAAACACCTTTCTGTGCAGGTTCATGTGAATTGCCTTCAGTTTGGGAACTAAAAGTTGGCAAAACTTACGGGTTTTTTTTGTAGTGGCTTGGGTTCAATTACATCAGGGTATACTGTTGAATGTCATCTGACTTGTATGGTGGCAGTAGGCAAATGTAACAAAATTAGCATTACCCTTCAGTTTCATCAGCTTGCTTGTTTTCCTTGCTTCTGGGACAATGCAGCCTTTGTACTGAAAGTTCAGAGGTGCTGGTACTGTGCAGCATTATAAATTAAAAGTAACTGTATGGATTTTAGTGCTTCAGAAGAAACCTAAAAGTTGTCAGATTTCAAATGGATCAATGTTTCAGGGAAACTTGCCTAAGTAATTGTTGTAAGGATGATATAAAAATGCATTCTGGCTTGTGTAAATGTTAGCATTTTACCTCTACCTTCTATGTGGATTCAATTTTTAATTAATAATAAAAAATGCAAGATGAATAGCGTTAAAGCTACAAGTGTCAGTTTAGCATAATTAAACAAAGAATGTGGAATAAGCCACCAAATTTTTAGGCTTGAAAAGTTTGTATTTCAAATGAATGGCCAAATATAACCATGCAAGATAAAATATAGAAAGGAAAATACACTTTAAAATCATGGCATTCAACTTTTGTAGCACCTGCTAAGAAAAATGCATGCAGAAAACATCCTTCCCTTGAGTTTCAAAGGGAGATGTTTAAGCTGCCTTGTTCTCAGGACAGCGCTGCCCTTACGGGTCATCCTGAATTACTCATGCACTGCTTGTGTCCTGGAGTATGCATTGCTCCTCTGCTTCTACCGCACTGCACTCTGGGGCAGGAAGGGTACCAGCAGAGCTGCGTTTGCCCCCATGGCTTGGAACTCAGTGGAGGTTCATGGAAGTCATGGATTTATGCTGTTCTTTCTCTTCCATCTCTACTTCCTCTTTCTCAGAATAAAGCCAGGAGGTGGGAAAGGCACATGACCAGGTATGACTCCACACATCTCTGAGCACAGATTGCCTGCCTTCTACATGCCTCTTTTTACATGTTTTCCCAGGAAAAAACACTGAGTTATCCAGGTGTTTAAGGACCCAGACTTGCTTACGAGTAACAAGGGATCTTCATCACCTTGCTGTGTTTTCCTCTGCAAAGTGCTGGTTTTCAGCAGGCTGGCCAGCTGTCTGATCAGTGCTGCTGGTACTCAGGGCCACCCTACACCACTCCATCCCTGACTTGCAACTGACTACCACTGAGGGTGGTTTTAGCACACAGTAATGCTCCAGCTGGGGACTGTGTCCTTCGTATACCTTTAGCCAGGCAGAGTCTGACTTGAGGGCTTGCTTGTGGTATTTTGACCTTGCATACCGTCAGCTCTTAGACTAAATGTTTGGGCTGTGTCCTCCCTGACGGAGGGAATTTGTATGACCTACCAAAGGGACCCTTCCTCAGTTGCCCTCTGTTGACAAGAACAGGTCAGCAGCATTTCAGACTGCTTTGCATGTAGCACTCTGTGGGACTGGCAGAGAGCAGATCACCACCATGAGTGCAGTGCTGCCTCGGTCCTGAGCTCTGCTGGTTGTGTGGTCTGTGCTGATGCTTACAAGCCTGAAAATGTCTCCTGTCATGAGCAATCTCCTTATCAAGAAACTGTGTCCTTGGTTAATTTGAGCTTAATGTTGGGGCGGGGAAATGGATGAGCTGTGCTATTAAAAGGAGGAAATAATTTAAGACTTGGGAAGGAGTGACAAGGGCTATGACAAATGTCTGTAGTTCACCTTTGGGCCCTGCACTGCCTTGGAATAGTGGAGGGTAGAAAAATGAGTGTAAAAACAGCAAAAAGAACGTTAATGTTGTTCCGTGGTTTCCTTGTTTAATTTTCTTGAACATAGGTTTTTGTCATTTCTGTCTGTACTTGTGGCTTTCATTGAATCCCTGGCCCTGGAATGCTCATTACAGGCAGGTGTTGAAAGGAAAATTAGTAGATATATCCACTTCTCTTCTGGTGGGATGAAAAAATACAAAGCTGAACCAGATGCCAGGGATCCTCCATTGTTATCTTGGATCTGCTTTCAGCAGGGAAGCTCTTCAAAAAGCTCACCTCATGCCACTGCTGCTGGTTACAAGGATGGCAGCAGCTGCCATCGCTCTTCACTGCAGCATCAGCTGCCTCTGGTGTGTGTATTTCTGCTTTATGCTTTCCATTACTGCTAGCACCAGTGGGCCTGTGCAAGTACGGTGTCAACAAAGAGAAGTTGCCCTGAATCTGCTGTAATCTGGTGCAAGGCATGGTCTCTGTATAAAGTTTGCTTTGCACCTGGCTTAGAGGGGAATGGCAGCAGGTACAGCTTCTTGGTTTCTGTTTCAGCTCAGTTGTCTTTGCTTGGATGTTTTGCCGTGTCCCTGGCAGTTTTCCACTGTCTACAGCTTATCTGGGCTGATAGTGGGTAAGTGTTCAGAAAACACAACCAGTGTTTATGGCAAGTGGCTGCGTCTGCGTGGCAAAAGGCAAGAAATCAGCATGTGGACTCCTGTGGCTGGGAAGGAGAGAGCTGATGTGCATATTTCAAAACTGCTGTGGGGTGGTATGGAGCCTTGTCTTGTTGCATTTCTCGTAGTTGGATATAGAAACTAAGGGAATCTGAAGAGGTGAGGACTGATAAACATCTGGATGCTGCTGCCTTCTACTTTTGAAGTTGACCAAATACCTTTCAAGTAATGTGGTATGAACCTCCCTCTTCATGTTCTAGTTGTTGTTTCTCAGTGGTAAAATCACATGAGGAATTTGATGTTTTCATATTTGTGCTTCACTTTAGAATAGGAGGAAGTGCTGAATTTAAAATACTTCATAGTTTAGATTTTGCTTGGGTAGGAGTAGGCTATCTAAAGATTTCTTGTTTCAACAGGACCAAAATAACCTAGAAACTCTTTTGAAGTCTGCAGTTTCTGGATGTTGATAATCCCATGAAGTCTGAGTGTAGTATCTGTGCTGTAGGATGACCAGTAGGGGCTAAATAATACAGGATTGTAACCTTTTGTATCCCAATAGTGTCCTTTAGCAGGGTTCTTGGGATGGATTCTTTGCAAACATCTTCTCTTCGCATCAGGTGACAACAGTCAACTTTTTTTTCTGAGGAAGCGTCAGCAAAACTTTGGCAGGCTTGAAGAGCTAAGTCAAATTTAGAAAATGTTTTCTGGTGTAATCAGTAAAAATTTTGGCTGCTCTGTAGGACTTGATTTTTTCTTTCAGAACTGAGTGTGTCTAGCAAAACAATGCCTTCATATCATTAAATGCACAACCGTGTGGGAATTAAGATATAAATCTTGGCAGAAGGTATAAAACTAATGTCTAGATTTATGGTTTTCACACACACTGAAAAGTAGATGCATTCTGAATACTGAAGCACTGAAATATGATGCTCAGTAAAATCGATGTAAAATGCTGTTCAGATTTTACAGTCATTTGGAGTGAATTGCAAAGAATTACAGCTACAGTTTGGTGAGTGGTAAACTTCTTTTAAGCCATAGAAGAGAGAGAATGTGAGCCTGACTTGTGTTGCTTTTGCAGTATTTAAAGGACCCTTTGGCTTGTAGCAGCAAAAATAGCATCATCCACGCACAAGTGACAGCTGGAAGAAACATTAGTTATGTTTCAGTATTCTTTTCCCAAAGATACTGACTAAACTAGGTAAACTTGTGCATTATTATTTTGAGTAGTTGCTATACCAGATATTTTTTAAGTGGTTTTAGAGATATAAGTATTTGTCATGCCATGCAATAGGAATCTGTGCTGTGCTTAGTGGGTAGGATTGTAAGTGACAGTTGTGTATGTGAGTTGTGCTGTAAGCTGCAAAGTTTCCGATAACTATCAAAGGTAAATAATTAGTATTGCCCTAACCACTTAGGCAAAACTGAAAGGCAAATACTTTTTTTGGAATTCATTTTGCATGAAGCTACTTCTCTGAAAACTGCTGATGCCAGAAGAAAAGCAAATACAATTTGCAAAGTGGAAGAGATCACAATAGATGTTTTTAAGTGTCTTACTATTTAGAGTGTCAGGATTAAGGTCTGTTCTGCCACCTGGGTCACCTCTAGAACAAAGTCCACTAACGGATATTTTCCACCAGTGTCTTGAGGAAATAGTCTCTGGTTGCAACTGAAGCTGGCCAAAAATGGCAACAGGCTTGTTGCTAATGGGCAAGTCTGATATCTGTTAAGGCTGGAGA
The DNA here is from genome assembly GCA_035583155.1 of Acropternis orthonyx. Lineage (NCBI taxonomy): Eukaryota > Metazoa > Chordata > Aves > Passeriformes > Rhinocryptidae > Acropternis > Acropternis orthonyx. Next base: position 106,888,145 of record JAWWEU010000081.1, read on the forward strand.
ACTGGTGAAGCTCAGTGATCTTACTTGTGGTGTAAGACCAGTCAGGTGATAAGGTGATGATTAATTTTCTTTTAACTTGTGCTTGCAGACTAGTGCATCCTTCCAGTTTGGTGGAGGCAGAAGAGATGTGCTGCTAGTTAGTACTGACTGCTTCTAGGAGTTGCCTGGGAAGTCAGAGTTCCTTGTGTGGATGTCCAGGCTAGATTAAGAAGTGGGTGAAACAGCATGCCCTGGTTGGCACAATGCCTGCAGACTTTCGCTTGGGACTTGCCCTGCAGTCCCAGTGGAGCCCTTGGAGCCGGGGCCAGCTGGCTGGTGGTGTATTACCAGGCAGTCTGCTTGGGGAAGCTGACGCTGGTGTGTTGAAGGGGGTAAGTGTAGTCAGGACACCTTTATATATGGCTTGCATGCTTGACAAATGCTATGCAGTTTTGGTGACAGTTCCCATAGTATCTTTGTAGACATAATTTAATGCTTCCATGAAGGCTTTGCTGTCCTCTATGGTTTTGTTTGCTCCATCACACTTAGAACAAGGTGGTAATCAATGTTAAAATTCAGTTATAGGCCCTTGTTTGTAAGTGAAAATCTATCCAACAGGAGAGTGAATTCGTACTTTTAGAGGAATTTAACTTTCCAAAGTTGAAATTCAGCTCTCTGCTGATCCCCAAGTGAGCAACAGGGAGACAAGTGTGCCATTGCAAAATTACTCTGGATGGACTGACTTGATTATCCTCTCATTTAAAAGAGAGAGAGATTTTAAGGGGGCTGATCTTGTCCTTTACTAGAAGACACCAGTTCTTGGTATTCAGATGTTTTTAGCATCTCTTGGTTTAAAGTTAAGATTTGTGGTTCAACACTTCAGCTTCAGGTTTCTCTGTAACAGCTTATTGGCTGATCTGGAAATCAGAAGTGCAGGGTATTGGCATAGCTTCTGGTTCTTAGAAAGTTTCACTCCAGTGAATACCTGGACTACACAAGAGGGTGTGGTGTAGAGACTCAATGCTGTTTTCAGTGCAATACGAATTGTCTTGAGAGTAAGGAAGTGCCACTTTGGCTACTTTGAGGAACTATTTCACTGCCGTAGGCCGAGTCCTCTGCAAGTACTTGAAGCTCCTGCATGGGGTAATTTGGGTCCTGGAGAACTCTTAAATCAGATCATCTTATCTGTAGACAATCCTAGAACTGTCTGATTACTGAGATAAGAAAGAAACCAAGCCTCAAGGAACAAAGTTGCAAACCATGAAGATGAGATGGGGAAATGCTGATGGGAAATGATCCCAGTTGCTGAAAGACATGGCCCAAGGACAAGAGCTAGATGTTCTCACAATATCAAATAAGACTACCTTGTGGTACACAGTGTTGGCTGGAAATCCCATATGCCTACACACAACAAAACCAGCAACATTTGGGATTCAAGTGTAATAAAAGTACACTCTGAATTCAAATAGAAAAAGTAGTGTTACCTTTCAACAATGCCCAAACCTGTTGGTTATTTACAGCCCTTCCAAGAATCAATGCAATGCCCAGATTTTCTTTAAAGGCTTGGTGTGGACATCTGTTGCTTGTTATAAAGTATACTACCTTGCAACTGGTACAGTTATATTTTTGCTGAAGAGTTCTACGATAACTGTAAAATTGCATGGATATCAATATATTCTCAAGAAAAGAAGCTTAGTTGTGTGTGCAGTTGAGGAGAACTCAACTCTGAAATGTGAGTCTGTATTCTGTGAAAAGGTATATCAACACTATGGGGACCCAGTTGCTAGTCTGTTAAACAGAGATATCCATCTGGGCATCAAAATCCATTGATGAACAGAGATATCCATCTGGGCACCAAAATGCATTGATGAGCAGCTAACCTCCAACAGCTTGGATAAGACTTACTGATTGAGCAGTGTGTGAAACTTGGCTTCAGATTTTTGCATTTTTAGCATTTTGTGTCTAGTTCCTGGAGGAAGGGAGAGAGAGGGGATGTTGTTTTACACTCATCAGAAAAAGATATGTGTTGTCCATTATTCCAGGCTGTTTGAAACAATAAGATACCAGAGTCTGCTCCATCCTGCCTGGGAGAGATACCATCATCCTTTTCCTGGCTCCCTGGACTTGACAAGGCTGTGTCTGTATTGGGTGTCTCAGGAGCTGGTGCCCACTGTTAGCACAGAACCTTGGCAGAAACGCTGGGAGTTCCTGGAGGCAGCAGCCTTTTCTGGGGCTCCAAGCCCTTCTGTTAGTGTGACAGAGTTGTGGGTATGTGGTGGTGATTTAAAGAACTGCCCACAGCCACCCAGGCTGTCTGGGAAATACGAATGCTAGTGAAACAGTGCTGCCAACTGGACAGTGATGTCTGTGAGGGAAGCTAGTCACTGGCTTTGAAAAGGTGAGATGTCAGACATCAACCTTAAAAGTTGTAGGCCAGAGTCTACATGAATCTGCAGTGCAATGTTTGTGCAGTTGGCAAAGATGGAATCAACATCATTCAAGAACTTGTGGGTATAACATTGTATGGTATTTTATTTAGACTGTGTTCTGTTGTGGTGCGAAATAATATTGAGATTATGACCTTTGAACTTTTCTCCTGACCTGGAAATTAATGATTTCTATATCTGTGAGCAAAATAAGATGTATTTCATTGGAACTCAAAATTGGGCATCTCATTATGACTCTGCAATATCTACATGCTAGTCAGTGGTCTTGAGCCATCACTTTAAAGACTGCTTAGTTCAGAAGCTTTCCTGGAACAGAGGGAAAGAACAGAGAGAGTAATTTCTCAGATATGTAATTATTTAGTTGGTAAAACAAAATGTGAAAGAAAGAAATTGGTTGAGGGCCTGGATATGTGGTGAATGATTCTGGTTGCTGCAGTGGCAGTGTTGGTTATGGGTTGATCATTGCTGAATTTCTCTTGCATCAACTGTAATTGACTGCCAAAGGTTGGAATGATTTGTTTTATGGAGTAAAATATTTTGTGAGTGTGGTGTAGATGCTGAACAACTCATCCTGAGCCATACAGTGTAGATGAGCCCTCTACCCTGCTTACCTGGGAAACCTTAAAACAATCACAGATGTTTTTCCAAGAAAAGCCTCAAGCAGGCAATCTTTGTGACTTCACAGAAGATCTGTTGTCTGAAGTCAATTGTATTTGACTTAAGAATAGAAGTTAGAGCTCATCACTGGAAACCTGTGGTGAGGTGACCTTGTGTGGCCTCTAGATCTTTATTGTAGCCTCATTCCTAAGACAGTGAAAAGCACAACTAGATGTTGCCTCTAGGTTGGGCTGTTGTCTGTCTTTCTTCATCTTCACCCCAGAAATTTGCAGTGTATATCTAGGAAAACTCAAGTACAAAGTGAGGGTCATGGGGAATAAGTAGTTCTCCTGCATGCAGTACAGACCATACTTCATCTGAAAACATTACAGCCCAAACATGTTAGAAGGACTATGTAAGCCATAGGTTATGTAAAAGTTAAGTCACTGTGTTTCACAGTATTTCATTAATACCTCCTGCCTCTTCAGCAGTCTTTTACAGCTAGTCTACAGCATAATGCACCTTGATACAATCACTGCCTGAACAATTTGTGTCTCTAATAATGTTTGTGTTTGGTCGGTCTTAGTTCTATAATGTGTTTTTACAACTCTTAAGTGACCTGTTCTTTGGGGCTCAATAAATAGAGTTGAAAAGGAAAAAACCTGCATTTTTTTGGTAAAGGATGGCTTTAGAGAGGAAAAGTATTTTCAAAGCTGTTGCATGGGTTAGTAGTGTTTGGCCTTTTATTTTCCAAATTTTGAATAAGCCTAAATAGTCACTCTAAGAAACTTACTCCTTTTTAGTTGCCATTTAGTTTCCTACTAAAACATCCCCTTTAAAGCTTGGTCTTACCTTGTAGTAACTGTCTTAAAAACTATCCCTTTGTTTTGAGTAGCTCGGTGGAAGAATGGGATTTGTTTAGGAACAGAGAGCACTGACACATTTCTGTTGTTTTAAAACATTTTTGTTCTTCACTTACTGATTTGGGACCTGAAAATCTAATTTAGCTTTGTTTTTATAATTGGTATTAAAGTGTCCTTTACTAAGGTTGGCAACATACCTGATGCAGGCACTCCTTATTTTGAAATAAGCTAAATTTACCCTTCTTTGAAAGCAGCATTTGTAACTTGTGTTCTCTCAAATGAGTTTGGTCTAATTGTGATTGGTTCTTACTTGTATTTTATTTTAGGAGCAAGACTTCTTTTCATTTCCTTATGTTGTTCCTGAGCCAGCAGTTCCCAAGAGCTGTTGTGTTGAGCAGTTGGGGGCTTAGAAACCATGTAATTGAAGTGGTGGCTTAGCTTGAAACTTCAGCTTCACGTGTAACAGCATAAAGTGTTGGAGCACAAATGCTGGTTGGTTCATCTCAGGAAATCTCTTCTGGATGAAGTTCCCCTTCAGAAATGGCCTCAGGCTTGCTTATGTGGTGGAAGTTGCCCTTATGGTGGGATGCTTTTAGCATCTATTGATATTCAGTGCTGCTGGATGAAATGGAGCTTCAGTTGGCAGCACAGCTTTATGTTTACAACATTGTGGTTTCCTTAACACTTATTCCCTGAAATACAGTGAAACCCATGCAGGTGGCATTACATACAGTGGCATAAACAGATCTCTGCCGCTATCCCACAGCACCTTGTTCATGTCTCTGGTGAGTTTTTGCTGCTGTCTAGTTAAAACGCAGAGGTATCTGGAAGTTGCTCCACCTGCTAAGCTGTGTTTCTTGCTTCCTGGGTTGGATGCCAAGTTCAGAGAAAGCTGTATTTCCTTGACTGGTGGTGTCGGGACAGTGAAAATTTGCAGCTGAGGTATCTCAGGTTTGAGCGACAAATGGAATTTTGTTAGAATGCCTCTGATTTTCCATTTTATCACACTGCTGGCATGTCTAGGTAGAGGCTGTTCTGGGTGGTGGCTGCCTGAGCTTTGCAGGAGTGACACCAGGCACTCCTGGAGGCAGGATTCCTGCAGCCCCTGTTGCAGGAGAAGGCAGGTCACTGGGGAGAACGGCTATAGATCTCAATGTGACTTCTTCAAGGTAAGTAGGTATAGTGTGGCTCTTTCTATGCAGGAAACTGAGCTGGGTTGTGGTTGTCAGGTCCTTCCCCTCCAGCCTTCTCACAGGATTGCAGCTGAAGGAGAGTGTGCAGGAAACAAATGGCTGAAATACCTGATGGTATTTTAACTGCTTTTGTTTCCAGGGAGCAAGGAAGGGAGTATCACAAAATTTGGGATATTTTTAAGTTGTGTAAAAGTGCAAGTAAATCGTGACAACCAGAGGTAAAAGAATAAATGCTGTTCTCAACAGCTTTCAAAGTGTTTCAAATGATCCATCTGTCAGTTTACTGTCACTTTGCAACATTAGTTTGTAATTGCCCAGAACTGTCTCTCTTGTCCTTGGATTTGATGTGGCACTTCGGTGTATGGATCTGTAGCTCTAACAGCTGTAGGTAGTAGATGACTATAGTATTGGCTTTGGAGTTACAATTTTGCCAGAGTCACAAAGAGATATGGCCACGAAAAGTCTACAGCTCTTATCAAAAATTGTTCCAAATGGAACATACACAGGGAGTTTAATGTTTATTCCAAGGGGAATAGCTTCTTACTGTAACTCATATGCAAGTAAACAGGCATCATCTTAGTTGTATGTTCCAATGAAGGCTGTGACCACTGGGGTGGCCTTAGGTAGCTTCTTCTGTGGATGCTCTCACCAAGCTGCTCTACGGTGTTTTGACTAAGTATGGATGTCCTTGTTGTATTGAATAATCCTGTTACTAGGAAGAAAGTTGATTTACGCTTCAGGTTACATCCTGTTGGGGATCATTGCAGTCCTGGTCAGATGTAAAGGGGCTGTTTTGACTTGTTAATATTTGTGGTATTCAGTTTTCTGTTTACCTTTTTTTTTATATGTGTTAACGAATTTGCCTATGAACTGTATTGTATTTGCATTAGGCTTCCTAGCTGTGTTGCTCTTGAGGTAATTTCCTGTTAGGCAGAGTCTACTGGAAAACTCTCCCCATTTGAGTGACTGGAGAATGGGATACTCTTCAGGCAGAGTCTCCATCTCTGGCAAGTGCTGACTGAAATCTCAGAACAGCAGTGCAGAAACAGTCCCAGCCCTGTAATCGAGTTGACTGATATCAGTTCTTTTTCTTCTATGCACTGTGATTCAGAGAAGTAGCAAATGTGTTTCTGATGATTTGGCCTAACAGACAAATGTAATTAATAGTGACAAAATATCCGAATACATGAAAACTAACATTTAATACATTCCTAATCTTTAAAGGAATGGAAAAACCCCAAATTTGTATTTGCCTTCTCAAAGAATAGAGCTATCAATGACATTTTAAAGCAGGCTTATAAAAGAAAAGCCTAAAGCCTCCAGTAGCAACACTTTTGCCACCCTGAATGTAGACCACGAGTAGAGAGAAATGCTGTTGCTATCAAAATGTAGTCAGCTTTCTCTCTTTCACTGAAATCTGCATAAGCATGTGGTGTGAACAAGGGGGAAAAAAAAGCCCTTTTTCTAAGTGATGATAAATTGTATGCCATGAATCACTGTCTTAATTAAATAGTGTGAAAAGAAAATAAGAAATCTAATACGTTTCCTATAATTCTGGGTATTCATTGATTAAATTAAATGATCCATCTGTACCTAAATATAATTATCGCCAAGTCTTCAGTGGACAAGGAGAAAGCTGAGTTGTCGGATGGAGTAACAGTATTTTCCTGAATATGCAACTGTGTTGTGCAGCTGCCCTGTCTAGTAAAGGCTGCTTGAGAAAGGAGGGAGTGGTCCAGATGCTGCTAGTGCAGTTTTCAGTTTGTGTGTGCTATGTAAATGAAAATATGTTGATGTTACAGAATTTTATACCAAGTTTTGTGTTTTCTTGCAATGTCCTCTTATGTTTTTAGATGTGGAGGATGAAAAGCTGTCACTAAGCATGTGGTTATAGCTTGATCTTTGTTTTGTTTTTTTTTAAAAACCAAACCCAACAAAACTCAACTCATGGAGTTTGTGGCTTTTCTTGTTGTATTTACTTGAACTCAGACAGAAGCAGTGTTTTAGGCTGTATTGTATGGTAATATTTTGACAGCTTTCAGACTAACTAGCTTATAAAAAGACTATTTCATGGATCTGGTCTTGTTTTACACTAGGAAAGATGATACGTGGGCATAGAAGATCTGAGGTTCTTCAGATCTTGGATATCTTGCAAGACAGTTTAATGCAGTCCTCCAAAAATATTGGAGTGCTCTTACTTACGTATCTGGAATTCTGTACCTTCCCCCTTTCTTTTATTCCAAAGGCCCTTGTTAAGTGAGGGTGTTTGAGGATGGTGTTTTCAGTGGTGGACTTTGCGGCAGCTGCTGTTGGAGGTAAAGGAGGTGAGACACCAGCAAAGGCTGGGTTCTCTATAGCTCCCTTGAAGGCTCTGAAGCTGTTCAGACCACATATCCCACTGGCATTTTGTATTTGTGAACATGATGAAACCTCTGAATTTTCCAGAGCTGAGCCCTGAGGGGACCGGAGAGAAGAAGGAGGCATTGGTAGCTGAATTGCTTCCAAATGCAGGGAATATGGGACTCTCTATGGCTTATGACTGATTGCTCTTAGGGTGATTTTAATTTGAAAGTTTTAGTACAAATACGCATTGCTTTTTAATGGTTTGTTGATACAGCTGATAGGGTAGGAGAATGGGCTTTGATAAAAACACATATTTTAGTGCTTTTGGACAGACCTTTGACAGAGAGACAGCTTCAAGTATCTGAGTGGCCTTGACTTTCATGGGAGACCACTGCCTTCTGACGGAGGGGGATGGTTTTGATATGGCCAGGTGAACTGGTACTAATCAGGCTTGAGTCCCCATTGCAGTTTTCTCTAAACTGTACATTCAGCTTCTAAGGATGTGCCTAAATCTTCAGAAACTGGAGAGGCAGCCAAGTGTGATAGTGGTGATGAATTTTGCAGGTTGAAAAGCTGCTTAAAGTTGCTGTTAAAGTAATCCCAGAGTGTGTATAGAGGGTGTCTCTGTCTTTTTAATGTCCAAAATATCTTTTTGCTTCAAATGATGAACCGCTTTGCAGTTTACATCTTGTATGCGTGTAGTGTTTCAATGTGGCCTCTCAGTTAAGTTTTTCTCTTGAATTTAGGAATTCTTTTCTGTCATAAGATGCAGAGTAAAGCTGTTGTGCACTTAGTTCTTATATTTCTTGACAGCTGTTCCTTGGAGTAAGAAACTAAATATTACATTATCAGCGTGGTCTAGTTATTTCTTCCACAGAAATAGAGGGAAGCTGTAATATAACTTAATTTCTAACAGTTTGAATGTTTTTCTTCAACAGGAACTGTTCTTATCAGAAGCAGTAGTGGCCACCTAATGCTAGTATCTCAACAAGCAATAGCACGAGCACAGAACCAGCCACAAAATAACACAAGTGTGAGACCATCTGTGCCAACCAGCACACCCGCAGTCAGAATATGTGCTGTACAGGTAACTTCTCTCATAACTTTAATTTGATGTAGCTGTTACAGAGGGTTAAAATAAGCATTTGAATGCTTTCTGAATAGCATGATGGCATGTGGTTTTGCACCAATAAACATCACTGTGTGCTTTGCTTTCTCAGTTCGGAAAAAATGCCAGCTGTTGCATGTGGGTAAGGTTCAAATTAGTGATGATGATGATGGTGATGATGTAAACAGTTCAAAACACCAACCAAAACCTGCCAAAATGGCTGCTGCTAGTAACTGCAACCTTATGATTCTCTGGTGGGATATTTCCCTAAACCTGAGTGAAGCTGAGGACCTTTCCTGTTCCTCCTTCCCTGAGCTCTGCTGGCTTTCTGCTTCTGTCTCTTGTAATGTAGTCAGCATACAAGGGTAAGGAGGTACATAAAAGTAAAAATTTACATATTTCTTTAACCATTTCATTCTGGTTGCATGTTGTCTCTAAATGTCTTGGAATCTGTTATTGAATATTAAACTGGTAGACAAATAGTTTTGTTGAGCAGTGTTTAAATTATATGGACTACCTGAATGATGCCTGTATTGTTATTGTAGGAGTATGTGTCTTGGTTTATATCTAACCCCAGCTTCTGATTTGTAATTGACTTGTCTGACAACTCTTCTCTGCCCATGTATAATTATTTTTTATTTTTATTTTTTTTAAAGAACTCTGGCACCCAGTTAGTAAAGGAAGTAGCAGTTACTCCTGTGAAAACGTTATCTCAAACAAAAAATGCTGTGGTTTCTACTTTTCAGCCACCTGCTGTAATACAGGTAGGTTGCAAGCTTTATAGTATGGTGGAACAAGAATAAGTGACAGAACTGGAGAAAATATGGATGTGTTCCTGTTATTTCTAACTGCAATCTGGTTTTCAGTAATCTTGGTAACCTTTGTCCTTACAATAAATTCTTTTCTGAATATAGTTTTTTAAATGCATAATTTAATTAGGCTTCTGTCAATGTGTGTCAGATAATCTTATCTCATTACAGTAGAAAGCACATGAACCAGTGAATAAAATAAATAGTTCAGAGAGCCATTTCCAGTGCTTTTGTACCCTGTGTCAGAGCTCCTTTGCTTACTTGCTGAATGTTTTCCGGGTGATGGAGACTTCCTAATGTGCATCTGTTGGGGTTCCCCAATTCCTTAAGGGGGGAAAAAGGTGTACCTGAGATATTGAGGGGAAAATGAGCTGTCTGTGCCAATCAAACTGGTTTTCAGGTGTATTACTTTTTCCCTCATTAAAAACTAAAGGAAGGTCGCAGCTGAAGACCTGTTCTTTAATTGAGCGTGGCAGATGGGTTCCACAGATACAGCTGTAAATAGACAGTGGTTGGAAAGGCCTCATTATTTTTAGGTAGTGTTTTTGTCTTATTTCCTAAGTTTTATTTTGCTTTTTCCAGAGAAAAATGTAGGACTCTTCTGAAAAAGCTCTTATGACCTGTAGATTATGAGATCGTTCCTAGATATGGTTCTTGGGGATCACAGACTTCTGGATAAGCATGTGTGGTGAAAAGAAAGCTGCTTTTTTCTGCTAATAACAAGTTCTATTCTCCTCATAGTTTGGAGGAGAAATTGCAAAGAGGTCGGGCTCGTTACATATATTTTGTGAACAAGAGTTTGAAGGAGACTGGGCTGTAGCAATTGACCAAACAGTAAATGAGCAGGATCAGTCATTCAAAAAAACATGCTGGATGTACGTTCTTGACCTTGAGGGTGTTTGAAGGACTGGGGGATCTGTTTGCTGTTAGTGATAACTAACTGTCTCACTTACAAGTTTGTCTCCCTGCTGTTCCTCTGTATCAGCAACTGAAAACTACTCACACTCTGTCTGTGATCTTTTTTCACTTCCCTCTCACTACAGATGGATAATGTTGGGGCTAAAGTGGAAAACCCGGAGGCCTCTCTTAATACATTTTCTATTTTGCTTAGAATGGAAACAACATATGCTTTGTGCCTAAGAACAGTAATGGATATTCCTTACATTTATTTTGGAGTACTAGCTTGTAGACCATGTGTTTGTGATCTCTGCATAGAGATCTTTTTAGGATATAAAAACAATAGTCATCTACTATACTACCCTTGCACTGGGGAGAAGAGATGAAGGTCATCCATCACCTGATGGATGAAATTGCCTCCATCCTCATGCTCTCATGTGGATAAACACTGAGATTCATCATGCTATTAACTTTTCCTTTTTTAACTTATATCTGTCTTTGTCTTGGTTCTTCTGTACTTTTGGTTCAGTTGTGATGTAATCAATTTAGCTTGCGTTCTTCTGAGTTATGTAGAGACACAGACATAGAGTATTTTTTGTAAGCCCATTTTTTTTCATTTTTTTCCCCATCGTAAAAACTTGAACACTTGTTCAGCTGTAGGGTTGGATTGAAACAGCAGGAATGATGACTCTAGAAAAAAAATTAATAGTAGTGTTTTGTTTGGAGTGTCTTCCTTGGAGCCCCTATCTTTTGCAGAGGATTACAAAGCTCTCCCTACAAGCTCCTTGTACGATGAAGAGTAAGGAGATGCAATATGGATACATCCTGCCCTCACATGGTCACTGTGCTCCTCACCCTGGGGTGGACAAGAGAAGAGTGTTGACAGGGGAGTCTGTTCATAAAGTTGATGGAATCATCTGGAGAAGGGAAGACAGAGCCTTTGACTCTGATTTCCTTGGCAGCAATTAATTTATCAGTCTTAAAAGGACTTGCTGATCTTAGTCTTGACAGTTTTTTGAGGTCACAGGAGAGGAGTGTTGGTGTGGAAGTATGATGTCATCACAGAAAGTGGGAGACAACAGATAGGAAATAATCTTTGGCTTAGTTATGTATCTTCCATCTTGTCCAAAATACAGCTTGGAACACTACTGTCTGCAAGATTCTGTAGTTACTGATTCCAGGATTAGTCTCCTAATCTACAAAAATATTTCTGCTTTTTTGACATTCCTGAATGTTTAAGTTCTGAGGTTAGACAAAATACCTGCACATTTTTATTTTTTAACTGTTTTCCAGATGGGGTAACGAAGCTGCAAAGTGTCTAATTAGTATCATGCTGGGGCACTTTCATTTAGATGCAGAGCACTTCTCTTGAAATGACTTCAAAATATGCAGGATTAATGCCATTTTTTGTGCCGACTGTTTCTCAGTTTCTCAAAGTGAGAATGAGAATTGTCAGTAGTGAAAAAGGTTGACAGCAGATGACAGAAGTTAATTCCCATATATTCATTTTCCTGGGAAAAGGGTCCAGCAGACTTCCTGTTGTTCCCTCCCTCAGCTGATAAGATGCTGTTCTGGTCTTGATGTGTAAGCACGCTGGAATTTGCAAGAGATCAGCTCCTGTTTTCAACTTTTAAAAGCCCAGGGCATTGCAGCTTGGCAGATAAGCACTGTGTCCCCATCCGTCTTCCTCCTGCCCATCTGTTTGCGGGATTCTTGTGCCCAGTTTGCCCCCCTGTGGTCTTAGAGCTGTTGAGCTTCATCCTTGGAAGAGGCAGTGGTAGTGGCAAAGATCCTGCAGAGAGCTATTAAAGTGTTACCAACAGTGGGAACCTAAGCTGGAAAGCTTTTTGGTAGCTGCCTGCTGCTTTCATGTCAGGCTGGCAGCAACTTGGGGAGGGGAGAGGACGTCCATCCAGGATAAAAAAAAAAATTATAAATATACAACAAAAGTGTCAGTGTTTTGCTTTAGCTTTAAGTGCTTGTTCACTATTTTTCCCTATCCTGAAAGACTTAAAAGTCTTTTGATACTTCACATGATGTCTGTCCAACTCTTGGTGAGTTTTTGTTTTGTCCATGGTAGTGTAAGTTAGACTCCTGTCTTACTGTCTTATGATTAATGTAATTAACAAGTATTAATTGCAATTGTTGGACTAAACTGGAGTGTTTAAATGTGTTAAAAGTTAGTGAAGGCAATTGTGTTATGCAGATCTGAACCTATGGGAATATGGGTTACAAAACCAGACTTTCCCTTTCTCCTGGCAGGCTTGGAGAAAAAATGACACCCCATTTAGGTTTCAAATGTTGACCTAGAACTCTTGCTCTTCTGTGACCTGCATTTTCACTCTGCCTCTAAAAAAGTCACTGCTTTTGATTTCTCAACTTGAAAACTGAAAAGCCAAAGTCTTTTATTCATATTGTATTTTGTTGTATCAAGAGAACTGGTGAGATTTTTGGCTATGGTTTATTTGTTTGTTTTCTTTAGAATCTGAAGTAGAAATACTTCAGTTGAGTAGGTTTTCATTTGGAAACTATGATTTAGCCTGATTTGCAAAGGAGGGAGGTATTTTTTCCTAAACGTTAATTACTCTCTTGTTGCTGGAGCTTCTGAATCTGTTGGTAAATTATAATGAGATTTTAAAAAGAGATCTCAACTGAATTTTGTGAGGGTTTCTGTCAGGCCAGAGGAGAAAGAAATACAAATTGCTGCCCACAAGGAAAAGATGGGAAGAACTTATTAGGTCCATTTTCTGATCTGTCTGCTTCTGCTGGCACATGCATCCTTCCAAGGTGGAGGTGATGTCTTTTGCCTACTCTGCATGGGATGGGAAGAGCAAGGGATGTTGCAATTGGGAGAGAAGCTTCAGGGCAAGAATGGAAGGTAAATAATCACTTAACGTTGTGTTTATCTTCAGAATAGTATCACCTGGCTTAGCATTGTCCAAAATTCATTAGTCTTAGACTGTAGGAGCCTGGCAAGTTAACATACTGCTTTCTTCAAGACAGTGTTACCTTTCTCTCTTCTTTAAAGTTGCAGGGAGTGCTTCAGGCTGGACACGCTATTGTAGTTTATTCCCCTCTGCCCTTGATTTATAAATAGAATTACGACTTGAGAGTTCTGTCACTTATTGTGTTAAATAGAGCCTCTCAGAGCAAATGAATCTAAACTCTAAAAACAAAGAGAAAAATCATTTGTTTCTATTTTAAATGGTAGTGTACAGGGAGGTTGCTACCTTACATGATAGCAGAATCCAGTATGTTTGTCACGTTGTTCTTTGGTTAAGAAGTGTTAATTTTTCTCTTCAGCCAGCAGCTGCAACAGCAAATGTTACTGCAGTTACTGCTGTAAAGCCTTCGAGTACTGGAACACCTGTAAAACTTCGAGTTACAGGACCACCTGCACAAGCTGTGTCCCAAAAGGCAGTCTCTGTGAAAGCAGAGGGCAAAACCGTAGCACAGAGCAGTGCTTCTACAGTAAGGAAAAAAAGTTTTTAATTAAAAATTAACATTCTGTGTGTTCATCAGAGGTTGGAGAGACAGTACAACATCTAACAGTCTTCTCTTTATTTCCGTGCTAGGAGATGCTAGAGAATGTGAAGAAATGCAAGAATTTTCTTGCTACGCTAATAAAATTGGCATCTAGTGGACCTCAAGCCCCTGAGATGGGGCAGAATGTGAAGAATCTGGTGCAAAAACTATTGGTGAGACTTTTTTTTTTTTTTTTTAGGAAACAAAGTCTGCATCATTTGCTTATAGATTTTGACATTTACTTTATCATAGTTTTACTCCGTGTCTGTTTTTTTTTAAAAAGTTGAATAGTTGGATTTGTGGCTGAGTACATCTGAGCCTCTCTAAGTATCATGTGTAAACTCTTACTTTGAATCCCATGCTGTGTTATTTCCCCCCTCCCTCACATTTGTTTCATTTCACGCACAAAGGTAACTGACAGTAGGAAGAGCTGAGAGTGTTAGCAGAGCTTCTGGGTCTGAACTGCTTTTTTTTCATGTTAGTATTGTTTTGAGTCCTCAACAGCAAGAATATCACTGTGGAGATTGTAGTGCAGTTCTAAGTCCATACTACCACTTTACTCCAAGGCAGAACCGCCTTACAGATTGATAGTGAAGCTCCAGTGGAACAAGCATGACGCTATCAATGTCTTTAAACAGTGGGATGGAGAAAACAGCATGGTGGCTGCCAACCTCTCTCTCCTTGCAGGTGGCTTCCGTGTGCTGTTTCGTGCTGTACCCCAGCACAGCTGGGCTTTCTTTGGTGGCGTTTTCTCCTGACACTACTTGTTATGGCATTTGACCGCTGCTGCTGCTGCATTGTTGTTCCACCCTAGCAGAAGGCTGTGTGCGGGTGGAGGGGGTGGCTTTGCTGGTGGTACCAAAGGACTTTTCAGTCTAGACAAGTGTGATGCAGAGAGGTATAATTTCAGAGAGCAGATTGTTTGAAGGTGCAGCCTTGTGAAAATTTGATTCCTCTGCCTCTGTGTCCCTTCTGGACTATATACCTTCCCCCTTTTTTTTGTTTTTAAAGCAGTTGTTACTGGACATTAATACACTGTTAACTCTGCACTTGTTAGCTTTTTGTAATAGTTTAAAAATCCGCCATTCAGTATGTGTATGATTTAAATGCAAAATAAATTAATGTTTTTTATGTAGAAATGAGTAAATGGCAGCTGTGAAGTAAAGTGGTCCTTAAGGCAGCGTTTCATTAAGTGGTTGTCATGTAGTGAGATGCAGTGTACCAAACCACTTGGATCTGTATCACTGAGATCTCAGTGATCTGTATCCACATCTCTGTGAGACCGAAGAGGCAACAAATCAAATGATTGAATGGGAGAGTTGCTGTAAGTTTTGTTTGTCTCTGAATGTACAGTCTTTAAAGTCCCTGCTCTGGTTATGTAGCAACTTGGAACTCTTGCTCTGAAGGAGAATATGGGTGAGAGGAGTAATTTCTCTAAAGAAACAGATTGGTGCTGCTCTTTGTGTGTCTGACATTTTTGGAGGAGGTAATGTTCTTGATGACTCTGTGGCAGGCACTCACCTGGGAGGGTGAGGAAGGACAGCAGGGTCTGGAGCTACTCAATTCCTTAACCCTGTTGTGTTGGCACTGAGGTATCGAGTGAGGTATCTCAGAAGTCTGGTGCAGCTTCCTAACCTTCCCAAGCCCTTGAATCAGGTGTTTGTGTTGAGAGAGTGGAACGGGTTAAGGAAACAGTACTCTGCCATTCAGAGGAATGTTTTGATTGCTTTTGAAAGACTGTGTTAAGTGTTCTGTTTTATTATGCTGTGTATGCATTAGACTAGAATTGTCTTACAAAAACTACCAAATTGTCTTTAGTCTTCACTAAGTTGATCTTTATGCAGATAAGCTACCTTTACTGAAAGAAGTAGTTGATTTAAAAATGTCTTTGCATAACAATGAGATACTCAAAAGGATCAGTGCTACTTAAAAACTTTTTTGCTTTCCTTCACTTCAGTGACTAGGTGTGAAAACCTGTCCAAAAGTGTGTTAACTGCCTGTAGCTGAAGAAAGCAGTAAACTACTTGGAAAATACAATATCAAGATTACAACATTATTCTATCCTCACCACACCCTTTTTTTTTTTTTTAAATACAGTGAGGAAAAAATATTTGACTACTGAAATAGAACAATGCCACGATAATATAAATTTCCGTGACTTTTTGATGAATCTCAGGAAAAAAGTGTGGTAGATTCAGTTATAACTTACTGTTGTAATTATACTTTCCTTTTAGGAAGCAAAAATAGAACCAGAAGAATTTACAAAAAAGTTATACATAGAGCTCAAGTCATCTCCGCAACCATATTTAGTTCCTTTTCTCAAGGTAAGTGTCTGATTATGGATATATAGTATTTAATGAGGGAAGGGAGGAGGACCAGAAGAGAAAAGGAAAGAGCTGAGGCATTCAAATAGATACTTGCTCAGGTCAGTTAAAGAAATGGTCCTTAACCTTGCTGTATGTGACTGTTGAACTTGAAAAGACAATTTTTGAGGGGAAGAAGCATTTTTGAGGACTAATTTATGCTGTGTTCATATATTGTAGAGTAATTGCCCTCTAGATGTTAGTGGAGACTAGTGTTTTGGAAGCTGGTGCATCTACAGTAGAGCAGCTGTGCTAGGGTGGCCCTCTTACTTTCTCATCAAAACTGTAGTTATTCTGAGTTCTAACACCGAAGACAACAGTGGCAATGCACATCTTATGCATTGTGTAAGCTCAAAGAATTTTCATAAAGCTCTTCATGTCTCTGCTGGTCTGTGTTTAACTAGAAGCAGGAAAAACACCCTGTACTTCTTGCTCCAGAAAGGGTCTGATGGGACTACTGCATCTTCGGAAAAGAATCCTAGGAACTCTACCTCTGTTCAAGCAAATAATCACATAAATTAAAAAGTTCTCCCTTAAGACTTCTAATCATATGGTAGAATGGTATCAACAAAATAAAAATTAACTTCTTTGTTGTATAGCCAGCATTAAATCCCAGTTAAAACACAGAAAACTTGGTTAAAAGTACTTAATTGCAATGTACCCCGTATTCTTAGGCTTCATAGATCTATACTTCTCCTTGACAGTCATTATAGCCATGATGGAGAATAAAGGAAGAACATTAAGTGGTAAAGCTAGGACAGAATTTTCTGTAGTTTGCCCATTTCCTTGGTATTTGGCAGGCCATATAACAATGCATGTGATAATGTTGATATTACTTTACATGGCTGGTGTTAACCTGTTTAAGTGTGGGATAGAAATTTTTGTTACAATGGCATCTTTTAAATACTTAGGTAGAGAGTTTGCCATGAGTCTAGAAGACTGCAATCATCTCTGCAGAAGCTTAAGCTGAGACAGGGGAGATTCAGACTAGATATTAGAAAAAAAAGTTCACTGTTAGGGTGGTCAGACATTTAAATGAGTTGCTTGGAGAAGTGGTGGAGTCATCATCCCTGGATGTGTTTAAGAGGTGTCTGGATTGGGCACTGGGTGATGTGGTTTAGGGGTTACAGTGACAGTGCTGGGTGGTTGTTTGGACTGGATGATCCTAAAAGTCTCTTCCAACCTTGATGATTCCATGATGTATAAAATTTTTGTATTGGTCATTTACTCTCTATTTAATTTCTTAAATGCCCATGCAAAAGCGAGAAAAATAAACAGCTCCAAGGATGGGCTTTTCCACGTCCAGGTGTGGCTTTGGCTGCAGCAGGACGGGGCTGCGAGTTCTGAGTCAGAGTCACTGGCAGAGGTTTTCTAGGAGCTGCACGGAGTCGCAGGAGAGCTCTACTCTCTGCCAGGGCAAGTTTGGCTTCCAGAATAGCACAGCTGCTTTCAGCAGGGCCCTGACTGATTGACCCTGCTAAATACGGGCTGACTGCACCTGCCTGGGGCCAGGTCAGGTGCTGCTGTGCTGTGTTCCTGAAGCAGCACAGGTGAACCTCATTAGCTCTGCACAGACCCAGCTAAAATCTGGCAGTCAGGCCATGGCTGGGGCTATCAGGGCTCACCAGTCCCAGCCTAGCTCATGCAGAGGAGCCAAGGAGTGACTGTACTGCACTTACACTTGTCTGGTCCCACAAGGGTTTATTAGTTTAGGCACAGGGCTGTCCCTGTGCACTCAAAGATGTTGTTAGCTGTTAGGAAGCCATGTGATGATGTGGGGAGCTGCTACCCTTGGTGCACAGACCTCTCAAGGCAGTTCTGCAGGAGTTAAGTTGGGTTCATCAGCATGGGTCAAACCCATTGCCGCAGAGCCACTGCAAGTTTGTCCTGCAGCGTACTGCCAGGTGCTGGTATCATCTAGGATTTTCTGTTTGGGGCAGTATCCATACCACATGATCCTTGACATGCTGCTCTCTCCCTGTTGCATGCTGTATTAGCAAAGAAATACTGTGACTTCAGAAATGTTGTTCAGACATGCTCTAAGTTAGTTGACTTTGGAGTGTTGCTAATCCTTTAAAACATCTTGCACCCTGATTGCTTTTTTTCTGAAACACTATAAGGATGTGTGGTTAATACACAAAATTAATTAGGTTGATTTGCAACTCTGAGGAGCTGTGATGGAACTGAGTGCCCATTTGAAGATGTGTTCAGGAGCACTTCTCTAAGGTGCTAAGAGGATCTGCACTGGCCTTGTTTGTGGGGGGAAATATTTTTACCTTGGCTCTGGAAAGAAGTGTGATACTGCTTGTTGACAATTCACTTTTATCTAGTGAAGTGGAATTTTAGGAGAGAGGACTCTCTGGAATCATCTCTTATCTTTGAGCTGCAGGTTTTTGATGAAGTTGTGCATGTGTTTTGTTTTGTCTGTTTCAAGATGTGGAAAAGTACAATGAGTTAGGCTGTGAAGCCTGCTTGATCTTTTAAGTCTGCTGGATGCTTTTGTATAAGGAGCTGAGCAGCCTTTTAAAAGAAGTGAATGTTAAAAGGTAGGTGTGCTGCAAAAGGTCCAGATGAGCAAACAATGTGTTCATTTGGTATACCAGCACGTGAGACATGTTCCTTTTGCATGAAGTCCAAAGCAGCAGCACTGTGCTAGAAACTCTTAGAAACTTTAGAAACTGTTAAGTGGGGAGGTAAAAAAAAAAAGGGATTTTCAAGAATATACAGATGGCTGCAGAACTGATTTCCCCTGGTTCAGAGCTGTAGCAGATTATACAGAGTCAAGGAGAAAAATCTGTAGAGAGCTTGAAGATTATTCTGTCCATTAACCTTTTCAAACACAGCTGTAGTAAAAATGAGATGTTGCCAGATTCCTTTGCTTTTGTTCTCCTGTTTGCAGAGAAGTAGCTGGCTGAAGTTGTGTTACTACAGCTCTACAGACATTATTAAAGTAGTATCCCCCCCTAGTGTAGATACAGCTGTATTGGTATGGAAGTTCTTGTGTCTTTAGAGCTTGGTTCTGACTTTATTGGATAATTTGTGGTGCCTTCCTTGTCAGACAGGCTCCATGAAATAAACACAGCTGTTCCAATATAACAGGGGTTTTTGGCAAAATAAAATTTTGTTCAGGTAATAAAGCAGTTTAAAGTGTCTTACTCTGAAACATAAGTTCCAAAATGAAAAAATATAAACAAAAGAGCAGAGTTATGTGTGAGTTTCCCCATAGATGGGATTTGCTGTGGGATTTGCTACATGTAGTGAAGCTGTGGTGACCAAAGCTCAGCCTGTGTTGGTGTTTCTTGTGGTCTTCATTGAGTAGTACTGCCATCAATTTAAGGATGCCTGGATTTTAGCAAAACTTGTTTGGAATAAGCAATTTATTGTCTCACGAAAAGTTCAATTGGAAGTTGAGGAAGAGGGTTCAGTTACAAACATACTATTTTTGTGGAAAACTGTTGATCTTGCATCCTGTGTTTTTTCATTTTTCTTTTAGAGAAGCATGCTTGCCTTGCGGCAACTAATGCCTAATCCTCAGAGCTTTATCCAGCAGTGTATGCAGCAGCCAGCTCCCACCCAGGACGTGGTTTCGACTTGTACCAATGCAGTACCATCTCCTTCAACAGGAGTGGAAAGCTCAGCTGTAGCAACAAGGGCTCCACCAGTTACAAAACCCCTGCCTGCCTCTGTAACAGTCACAGCCCCTCTGCTTGTAAAGCCAGTCCTTGCCAGCACGTCGCCAACACCTTCTCTGCAGACTGTGAAGCCCGTTCCTTCTTCTGCAGTGGTGACAGCATCTCTGCAACCTGCAGCTTCAGTCCTCACCACCACAATAGCAACATCAGGGCTGACTGCTGTCCAATCTGTCAAGCCAGTCTTCACCTCTGCGATACCAGTGTCCTCTCTCCCTTCTGCAAAGCCAGTGCTGGTCTCTGCAATGGCCTCTTCATCAACAACCCCTCTCCAACCTCTGAAACCAGTCATTGGAACCCCAGTCAGCATTAAAATGTCGCAGCCCAGCTCTGTCGTTGCGCAGTCGGTGGGTGCTCAGCACGTGGTTAAAGTGAAACAGTTGGTAAGATGGGTTTTTCTGCTCCTCTGTAACTAACCAGGCTGCTTTACTTTGACTCGTGCCATTTTGTAAAGAGTATACCAATTTGGACCTTTGCCTTTTTTTTTTTTTCTCTTTTAACATGTAAGCAAATCTATCTGGAGTTGATCAGTTGTTTGTCATAGTTTAGAAATATTGAGCCCTTGCTGAAAAGGTGAATCTAAAGCCAAGCTGTCAGCTTGGTCTCTTAGAAGACGTGTTGACCGCCATTTCAGCAGACGGAATGTCCAGCTTGAGACACAAGGGGATATGAGGTTTAATCCCTGCTACACATGCAGCCAGGCTAGGTTGGCACCTGAAAGAAAAGGTAGGGAATGCTGGTGTCAGAAAAAGAAACTGCTGATGGGATACTTACATTAACTACTGTTAGATGCCCTGTTAGGGCTGTGCCTCAGCTAGCTACCAGGGATTCAACTTTCTCTTCCTTAACAGTTCTTTCTCTGGATACTTTGCAGGCACAGGTGGCTTGATGGTGTTTAGTGGTATGTGATCTGAAATGTATGAACTACCTCAAGGAGCTTGTCAGAGCAGAGTTCTGACCTCCACATTTACTAAGACATGTTAATCATGAAGTCATCCAAAAGTGAGTTTTTTTCTATCAGGCCTCATTAGCTAACAAATTCCAGGAGGAATAGCTGTCTTATTAAAACAATGCCCTCAAAAGCAATGTGTTAACACTTTTTTTCTTGGCACAGGTTAACTTCTTGTTAATGTTAAATACCAAGAAGCTGTGGATCACAGATATACCCAAAAGAGCAACATTGTGAAATAAATTAGGTTTGGTTTATAGGTGTTTAAGATACTGAGTAGTAATGGTTTCTAACTGATCTAACTGTAAGTAATGCTTTCAAATATTTTGAGAGAATAGTCTCCCTTTGACAGATAAAGAACTCAATTCTTGCATAAGACTTCCTTATAAAGATTATTTTTCTTTAAAAGGCAGGGAAAACATTAGAATTCCTTTGAAGCTAGATTACTTTCCACAGCTATAGCAGGTGATCTGGTGTGTGAATTTTCTTTGTATCTTGGTTATCATGTATACTTGATTTAACAGTGTTCAGACCCCTAAAATGCATTGCTTTTCTAATTTTCTTCTTTTCAAAGGGCATAAGGTAGATGTAATAAAAGATTCCTGCATTCTAAATAAAGAGTTTATGCTACAAGCTTTTCACCTTTCCAGACTTAAAAGGAGCAAAACACTCAACTATATGGAAGAGATGGGGAATCCTTTTTATGAGTGTATTTCTTTTTTAAAAAAAAAGAAAAAGGGAAAAAAAACCCAACCCTAAAACTCCAAAGAAGAGCTATCAAGCATATGCACTGCCAGTCTTTGCTAGTAGCAGCTAAAGCCAGATTGGAAAAGGAGTTGATACCCATATTGTCTTTGAGGACTAAGTTTGAAATTCCAGCCAGAAGAAGAAGAGGGATTCTTAGGTTGTACAAGGGCTGGAGAGCAGTTTGTTGGCTACACAGCAAGCCATCTAATCCAGGGGAAAGGTTGGCCATCTGTACAAACAGGCGAGGAAGCTTAACTCTACGCAGGGGAGTCAAAACACTCTTTGAATATTATCTTGGTGAACTCAAGAAATGGTTTCTGCCTTCTGCGCTGCTGCAGTGTGGCAGCCTGTTGCAATTGCTTTTCTTTACTGTGCCTTACATGTATTGAATTGCATGTATGCAAAACGTGGGTTTATCCTGATGTGGTTAGATCCCAGGGACAGTGATTAAAATGCTTGCTTTTCTAAATACCTATTGAATTTTTGTCTTGGATATAATTGGACTGAGTTGATCACTTCACAGCTTAGCTGTATCAGGAGCTTGGTGTGTTTTCAGATGGCCTGTTAGCACAAAGCAAGTTATTAGAAGCGGATGCATCTTCTAGGGCTTCCCTGATGCCTTTCCTTGAAAGGGCAGAGGGTCTGTTTCCTCCCATAAGAAAACAAATCTGGACCTCCCCTCCCTAAACACAGGGGTCCTACTGCTGGCTGAATACGAAGCACATTGCCAGCTGTGCAAATCTGTCCATACAATGCTGCCAGCAATTCCTTTCCCTTTTCAGCCCATAGGGATGTCTGATGTCATGCACTCCCTCTGTATGCCATTTTCTAATTTTGGCCTTTTGAGCTTGAGGGAATTTAAAGCAAACTTTCATGTGCCAGCTCCATTGTAATGTTGTTGGTCCTCAAGAATGCAGCACTGTAGTATTTTAATATCAAATTTGTGTTTGGAGTGATGGAACATGAAACTTGAATTTCTGTACCATGATTATCAAAACTCTGGGTTTGTATGATGGGCTCTGAGGGAGCTATTCTTCAGAGGTGCCGTTGGGATTGATCACACTTCTGTGCTGTTAGAGTTGCACATTTGGAAGGATTCCCTCCTGTGACTTTCTTAAAACCACCTCATGTAAGGGCATTGGCTTATAAAGAAGTTTCATTTTGGAAATAAAGCTTGTCTTGCTGTAGTATTGCTTTGTCTCTTTGAAGCACAGTAAATGAAAATTTAGATTACCAACTGCTGGCCTCCAGTGGTGAACAGGCTGCTGTGAGATTAAAACTTCGTGTCAGGCATAAACAGCAAGGGATTTATGGGGTAGTCCTTGCAGTTACCAGTGAGAGACACTCGCTGGACATTGCTAATTGTTGAAGCAAGGAGTGCAGTGCTTATGCTGTTCCAACTACCTGGTCTTAGTGAGCTGTAAGTGTCAAGCACCCTCTGAGGTGAGCTTTCATGAACAGAGTCTCCTCCATTATTTTTCAGGAGGTTTTTTTGTCCTGGATGTATGCTTTTGCATTCAGCTGGTGAGGCTTCCTTCATGAAGCAATACTGCTTGTGTGTGATGGTACCTCAGCATCTCTCCGATCTCCAAAGTCTGCTTTATGAATGTAAAACAGGTTCGGGTGAGGCTAGTCAAAGTCTCTCTCAGGCAGCTGTCAGCTGAATGTTGCATTGCAATTTTTTTTTCTTAAGAACGTTGGTAATTTTATTCTCATGTCTGTGTCAACCTACTTAACAGGGTACAGAGGAACAGTCCCTTTTCTTTATTACTTCTTGCTGCTAACCTGAAGAAAGGAGACAATAACTCCTTGCATATACTACCTATTTTTATAATGCTTGTTTCTGGCATTAGATCCTTGTTGAAATTTCCAGGGTTGTTGCTCTCTCTCCTGTTGCAGGTCCCAAGGACTGCCAGCTGTTGTTAGTCTAGCAGCTAGAATGGCAAACAGAAAAGGGGCTCTACTGCCAACACACCCTTTCTGTTTCTCAATGATGTAGTCTCCTCGGTTACATGACTTGTTTCCCAGTGTCCACCTAGACCATGGATGTAACATTGCCTGCCTCTGTTCTTTTGTCTGATATACCTCAGTCTGGAATGCTTATGTTTCCTCCTGTGCTGTTCCAGTGGTTTGCATCCTGAAATTGAAGCGTCGTTCTTGCTGGTGGTAAGGAGGATCTCTAGGAGTGTATTGGGTGCTAGTGGAGCCTGCAAGTAAGTTTGGCCAAGCTGGTTAGTGGCTCATTAATTATCCAAACATATAAATGATGCTGTTAATGTTATTTACAACTTCCATCTTGTGGAAGCTGGATTTTTCAGGAAGACCAAACTGAACTTTGAGAAAAACGCATGGAAGCAAATAAGCATTAGCATCTGTTCTACTCCATGAGGTGGAAGTGCTGTATGTGTGAGGCTTGGCTCTGTCCACAGTCTGTCCTTGTACTCGTGTAGTTCTTTCTTCCTCTGGATGTTATGTTGCTTCTCAAGAACTGTCTGTTTGTCTAGTTTCCAGATACCACCTTCAGCTCAGTTATTCTATGTTGCTGCTGCTATGCCAAACCTTAGTGCTATTGATATGCAGATCAGTGGGGAGTATCTTGGTTCTTTGATACACAAAATACCTCTTTTTTTGAGTGTATGATGTTTATGCTGATGATATATATTGATAAATCAGATGTTAGATGACAGAAGGAAACGGCCTAATTTCTGAAGTATTATAAATGTCAATTCTTTAATGACCCTTGTGCAGTCTTGCTGTACAAGCACTCTTTAGACTTTCTGAAGTTAAAATAAAAGAAGTAGAGGAGAAAAATGGCTACTTGACCCTGACATTTTCTTAATGTGTTAGCATTTTGCCACTAAAATCTGTGGGTGTTACGATTTTGTGCTTTGGTAAAATCACATCTTTCTAATACCTATAATCAAGAACTTTTATGAAAAGTATCAAAGCTGCAGCCCACATTCTGCTTTCCAGGAGACTTAGAAGTGAGGTTTTTTGGGATGCTGCAATTTTATTACTTTCTTGCATTTTAATAGGTGTCCCTGAAGAGGAAGGATTAGTATTTATGGGCTGTGCCTGTAGGTCTGTGTTGTGATGGCATCCTGTTGTCTGGTTTTGTTTCTTTGAAGAGTGTCTTTAAACAAAACTTCCTTTTTACCCTTCAGCTGTTTACTGATGTCTTTATGTAGAGGCTCTATTCACTATAGGTGTTGCTATCTAGTACTTTATATTTCTATTAACTGATATGTTCAGTGTACTTTAGCTTAACACTTTGAAATTCAGCATCTCAATTTACAATTAATGCTACAGTTCCAAAAGTCCGTTAATAATGTTATAACGTTACTCTTAATTCTTAACAGGAAAAGTGTTTCATACAAGACTTCCAGTTGTTTTGGTGTTCTCTCTTTTTTAACTAGATGTGTGTGATACCTACCCTTCTGAAGTTATTGGTAGGCAGACTCAATATTTAAGTTACTATGTTAAGCAAAATGTAGAGGAAAGCCTCTTACTGTAATGGATAGTGTGATACTTAGTGAAACTTGTCTAATAGAGTTATCAATAGGGACTAGGAGTGAAGTGGCTGTTACTCAGAATCAGCATCACATTCTGAATGAGCTGGATCTTGAAGCTCTTGAACCACCACTTGTTAAGATTTTTTGACATGAAGTGAAAAAAAAAAAAAAAGATGTTTTTCTGAGCGTACTGTTTGCTTTAAACTGAAAACTAGGCAAGCATGCCTGCCCAGTGGCACTGCTGTCTAAGTGGAAACATTGATACTGTTTGCTTCTCTGTATTTTTAGCTCTTCTCACTCTTGATACTGGATATTCCACTTCCAGGTAGTCCAGCAATCATCAGGAACCATTGTAAAGCAAGTAACCACACTCCCACAACCCTCAATGCTCACCCTACAGACATCTGCTGACAAAAAGATGCTGCTGAATACACTTGTTCAAACCAACCAGTTTCCTGCAGGTAAAGTGGAACCTCTTTGGAGAAGGGAGAGGAATGCTGAGGTGCAGAAGTAAATGCAGACTGTGCATTAGGTTAAACATCTTTGCTGTCTGCTTGGAGTTGTGATGAGAAAGTCAGTGCCACATCTGCTTCTGGCACTTCTGGCACTCAGACATTTGTACTTGGTAAAATACTGTGACTGTGTTCCTTGCAGTGAACTTCCTTTAAACTGTGATGCTTTTGAGAGATGTTTTATGCACCTTGTTTTTTCCTTCAACAGGTTCAGGTTGGTGCATAGTAGGAGTTTGTCTCAGCCAGCCAGTTTTCACTAAAACATTTCACTGGTCAGCACAGAGCAGGGTGTTTGCTGAGAGCATGCTGAGCTTTTGTCCATACTGAATATGTAGAATGTAAGATTCTAGAGTGTCTGGTTTTCAAGTGGACCTAATTTAGTTGTTCTTGAGACTGCAGTAGCCTTTGCTGGAAGAAAGAACTGATTAAACAGTTGTCTTAGCATTTTACTTAGCATGTTCTTTGTTTTGTTTTAGGTTCCATTCTGAAGCAAATTACCCTGCCAGGAAATAAAATTCTGTCGCTTCAAGCATCTCCTGTTCAGAAAGCAAAAATGAAAGAGAATGGAGCAACATCCTTCAGGTAAAAAATAAACATTATCAGAAGTTAACAATAGGAAGGAACAAAAGAAATAGACAGCAGGTACAGAGGTGGGAATGGATCCCAAATAAAAGCAACTTTCTTTGGGAAGTTTTTCTGATATGTGTTTTTCACATTATAATACTAATTGGCAAGGGGGAACTTGAAAATTTTTACCTCAGGTGTTAATTATTCTTAATGTAAGAAAACTGTCTGGATGAGGTGATAGCATGATGAAAATGCAACAAGAGTGTAGTTATATATACAGAGTGCATCGATATGTGTCACTTTCTCTCTTGTAGAGGAAGCATATTGATCTTCATCCTGTGAATACAATTACTAATCCAGTTATCTCATATTAAAATCTCTTAAGTAGGGTTAAAGCAGATGAAAACTGCTTTTTGCAGACAGCTGGATAGCATTGAACCTTTTCTTGGACTGGCTTCTCTGTGCCATATTTCAAAAGGTTTTATTAGCTCCTCTTACAGGCTTGTTTCTCCATGTAGAAGTGAAAGTCTTTGACTACATCTCTAACTGTGACTTCTGGCATATTCTCTAGGCCTTTAGATCACAAGAGTGCTTAAAAGCTTTTAGTTCTGGTAACTGATTAACTTTTCAAAAGCAGAAATTATTATTGTGGCTCTGAAATGTAATGTTGGAACAAAGGTACAGACTGCCATAAGCATTATTGGTCTTAAAAATTTAAGGCAAGTTTGAAGGGGGGGAAAAAAAAAAAAGCATGATGACACCTTTGTCATGTTGACCAGTTGACTTCTCATCTTTTATACAGACAGAAAGCTGTTGTTGTTTACAGTAACGTACAGTATACAGTGAACACTTAAAACAGTGGTAACCAGAAGGTGAAATGAAAAGCTCATATTAGAGCAGTACCTCTGTTAGCTGCCTCAAGGTCTTGTAAAATAACTTCGCAATTAATGTGGGATGTGATTTTGAGTAGTGATGTTTAAAAATAAATACTTCATAAATATCATAATTGAAAAGAAAGCAACAAACAAACTTGTACAAAAAAAATTAGACACAAATTTTTTTTACCTGTGGTCTTTCAACTGAAATGTATTAGCTGTCTTACTAGAAAAAGGTTGAATTCTTGATGTTTCTTCCCGGAGTTGTTAAATTCTTAGTGTAGGACAAACTCTGCTTTTACAGTATGATCCATGATAGATTTCTGTTCTTGCTCTTGGAATCTGATTTTCAAAGTAGAATAAGTCCATGAAAATTTAGATGGCAAATCTCTAACTCAACTTAAATTTTTCTAGTAGAGTGTCTTGTCTCTGAAGAATTTGTCTTTGAATACATTCCTGGTGCTTCTATTCACTGTTATAATCAAACTTTATGACTTTAAAAACTACGTATGTCAATCTTCATATTGGGCAGTGTACTGCCCAACAACACGGGCAGTAGTGTGTACCTGAACTTTTGGCTTCCCTCAGTCAAGTGTCACTGTTCTCCAAGCAGGTCTAGCACCAAATAGTGTTAATAGGGCAATAGCTGTTCCCTAGTAAGCTGAGAAGGTGTTTGCTCTCTTCTCTCCTGACGTTCAGTATTCCCAGCATAGCTGTTCTTTGGGACCTGTGACCCATCAGCTGCAGATCATGTGTGAGGCAGAGAAAGGCACCATGGCCTGCTTTCAGGTTTTGTGATATTTGTTATGGGCAGAGAGTGTGTCTTGTAATCGATGTGACTGTACATGTGACACACTAATGAGAGTGTTCTTAGTGTGCACTCTCATTGCAGAATGCCATGGAGCCTGACTGCCACTGCCATTGTGTGACTAGGTTAGATTAGGATTTGAGAACGTAGTACTCACTAAGCTGTACTTAATTAGCTGCAATTTGGTCTTGTCTGCTCTTTAATGGGCTGGTTTAGGTTGCTTGAGATGAGCAGTATTAAAAATGGTGATTTCCTGCTCTGTAAACCAACAAACAAAAAAACCCCCAACAAAACGCTAAGCATTCCAACCTTCCAGAGATTATTTCACCCAAGCATGGGCATTGCACCATGGCATGTTAAGTCTGTTTGGAAAGCATCAAGATTTTTGTAAACTGATCTACACATTTATGTAAAGTATATGCTAGAGCACCCTGGGGGAAAAAAAGAAGTCACATATTTCATCTTCAAATATTTGTTTTGACTCCAGTCAGTTTAATAGAGTTGTTCTCCAAAGTACATGCAACTCTGACTTCTGCGTTTTGTCTGGAATGTGCTAGCAATCTCAAGTAGCAGGCAAACAGGAGTGAGACAGCAGAACGGAACACATCTGGGCAGCTGCTTCTCCAGCCCCGTGGTGGTGGTGAGCGCTGGCGGTTTATGGTGTGCTGGAGTTCTTCTGGCCCGTGTAGTTGTCGGTGATGGAGTGCTGCAGAGGTTTGGGTTAAGTGTGCCTTCCTAGTTTTCCCTTTGACTTTTGTGTAACATGAAGTAAAGATGGATTCTGGAGCAGACCTGTGCGGTCGTCAGACACCAGAGGGTGCCACAGACTCACTTTTCAGGCAACAGAGGCAAATTCGTTAAACGTGAAGTATATCTGCATTGCTTGGGTTCTTTTCCTGTGAATATTCAGTATAGATGTCAAACACGACTTCATGCAGTGTAACACTCAGAAGTCTGAGTTCTGTTTTCCACTTTGTCCTGGTAAGCTTAAATCACTGGAGACTTATAACAGCTGGGAGAGTTTTTCCTGTTGATTTTGGAATGTGACATGATCAAATGCAAAAAGCATTAAAGGAAGTGATGCAGAAAAGGGGCTTTATGGAGGCGTTGCTGAAAGTGAGAGTTAAGCCATTATCCAACAGAAACACCTGCATGTACACTCTCAAATATTTGAAATTTATCACCTTAGTAGAATGGTTTTTATAGCTTACTCCAAGTTCATGATACCTTACTTAAAATGATTGAAGTCTGTTTGAACAAGGAAAAAACAAATAGTAAAAAGTACAAACTTATCATGGCTTCTGGAACTTTGTTTAATCTTTAGTGAGCACTGTTTCTGAGGAAATGCACTGGTAATTTCTTTGGGTTAAGTAAAATAAGGGCAGTAGTGTTTTCATCTCTTTCGTCAAAGTTAATGACTCTGTGACTTAATGGAAACTTACGTCTCGCAGTGAAAAAGTTAGAATTGGTCCTTAAAACCAGTACAGGTAGAGTTTTCTGTTTGCATGTAAGCTCTTGTACAGTGTACTCAGAAGAGAGACTGTGTGCATGGAAATATTCAAGAAAATAGTAACCTGCTATAGGCAGGTTATAGAGAAATGAGACTTGAATATGTAGAAAAGTGGATAGATGTATAATTTACCTCCTCCTTGCTTGAGTGTTTGGAGTATGTGGCCAGATTAAAAGCAAAAATGATTTCCTGAAACTGCATGCTATACAGTTGCACCTGAGATGGAAGCATCTTTCCTTGGATTCCACTGGGGCAATGTCAGGTTCCCAGCATCGATAGCTTGTGGTGTGTGTTCTTTTAGTGCTAGTTGTGCTTAT
The DNA here is from genome assembly GCA_035583155.1 of Acropternis orthonyx. Taxonomy (NCBI): domain Eukaryota; kingdom Metazoa; phylum Chordata; class Aves; order Passeriformes; family Rhinocryptidae; genus Acropternis; species Acropternis orthonyx. The sequence goes on from JAWWEU010000081.1 coordinate 106,917,755, forward strand.
TTTGTAGTCTCCTTTATCAGCAGACCTATAGCAGTCCTGTTTCTTCTCTGCCATCAGCAAAGACTTCTCTGTAGTGGTCACTAAGAAGAAACTGGAGTGTACTTGTGAAGATCAGTTAGCACTCAATTATCATTCAGTGAAGCGTCATTTACATGCTTGTTGAAAGTTCAGGGTCTTTGTTAGACTGATAGAGCCTGAGTAAACACTTGGAACTGCTCTGTTGCTGCTTGTGAAGGAGTAGTAGGAGGGGAGCTGTTTTGGCACTGGTGACTTCAGCTTTGAATGGTAACAGTGGACTCTGACTGTTCTGACAGTCCTGGGTTTAACACTTTGGAAGCTATAGTGTCTAGTTAGACTTAATGAATGGAGTGGTTTGAAAATCTATTGGGTCTCCTTTTCCCGGAACACAACACACAGGACCTCAATGAGGGCACACAAGTGGAAGGAGGAGTAGAGGAAGGCAGGCTGGACTCCTTTCCTGGCCAGGCCTCTCTCCAGAAGTTTGCGAAAGAAGTCTTGTACCATAGAAGCGTAATGAAGCCCAAAGGAGAAAATACATCTACAGTTTAAAAAAAAAAACCCAGTGTTTTCTTGTATCTTTTGAATATTGCTCAACCTCAGCCCCAACTTGTGTTCTGGTAACGTCAGCTTCTACCTATTATCAGTCAAAAGACAGTCTCCAAGGAATTCAAGTTTCTGGCTTAACCCCTTGTTCAAGAGTTTTAAGCCACACAGTGTGTTCTAAAGCTGAACTTTATCAAACCTTGCCAGAGCATAATTTCAAGAGGTGTGTGTTGGTTTTTTTTTTTTCCTTTGTTTTCCAAATAAAAAGACCTTCAGATTGAGTGACTTCACTTACCTGTCTTAATACTGCAGACATCTGTTTTGGATTGGTCCTAAACCCTTGAGGCCACCGTTAGGGCCTTTGTCAGTTTGTGAAGTAAGAAGGCCTTCTCTTGATGATCTAAACTTACTTGAAAATAACTTAGGTTGTTTCACTGCCAAAATCCTGCAAAAACTTTGCCCATACAAGATTCATTCAGTATTTTAACTTAAATGATCTTAAAAAAAGAGAAAAAGCTGAGGCACATGGGTTATAGCTAGTCTGAGTGATGTTTGCCTTAAGTATACCAGACTGGAGTTTCTATTTTGAACACATAGTCCAAAACAGCTACAGCAGAATCCAGCTGGTAAAGGGTTCTTAACAGCTAGAGCTCTGCCACGGGGCTTCAGAAGGATGGCATCTTCCCCACTATATACATAAGTATGGTAGGAGTGATCTAAAGGACGAGCTCTGGATTGGTTGTAGTATATAATCAAGGAGTGTTTGTATCCGAGTGTTTGTATCCTGTGTTTTAAGGGAACTCAGTAAAGAAAAGTAATGATCAAGGCTTTGCTAATAAGCTTGTGCTGTAAGCTTCAGCTTGTGAGACACATCTTGGTTAGAAAATGGGCTTGTTTATAGCTCAGTGAGTCAACATTCAACTTTATTCAACACTTGGTTCTACCTGGTGAATTAGTTTTAGAACAAGTATCAGTCTGCGAAAGCAGTGGGGCAGGGTTAGGGGTTTGTGGGAATTTTTAATCCAGGTTTATGTCAGTCTTGGTTTCCAACCTTGCTCAAAATTTCTGTTTCATATAAAGGATTTGCATGCCTAGCAGCTGAGGCATTAACCAAATTAAGGTTTCAGAGGCACTTCACTGAAGTGTGAGAGCTTTTAGGGATCTGTCTGTCCCTGTCCACACCCACACAAAACATCTGTTGTATATAGGGATAGCCTCTAAGATACAGGAATATGTGGCTGCTTGTTGATAGTCAAGAGACTTTTTCTTTGTTTCTGTTCTGAACAAAGCATAAAATGCTGGTCTTCTCTTTTGTAGAGATGAAGATGACATAAATGATGTGACTTCTATGGCTGGGGTCAATCTTAATGAGGAGAATGCACACATTTTGGCAGCAAACTCTGAGGTCATTGGTACCGTGATTCGCTCTTGTGCAGATGAACCATTTCTCTCTTTGGAAGCTCTTCAGAAGAAGATCTTGAACATAGGTGAGAATAAAGTATATGTAACATATGTATGGATGTGGTATTTCCTTGGCTTTTTTGTCAGCCAGCCTCCAGTCTTTGAAGAAAAACCTGGAACTATTAAGATCTACCATTTCAATTCATGTGTTTCTACCAAACTGTACTGAGCTTTTACTTCCCCTTCTAGGAAACAACTATCTGTATGTTTGGGTTTTTTTACATGGAAACAGTCTGAAGCACAACCAGAAAAAGAAACTGATGCCACTTTAACATGTGAGAAGGGAGCGACTTTATTACTCTTAAACTTAATGGAACATTTAACAACCAATAAAGATGTTAGTGTCAAAACAGTTAAATGTGCTTTTCTATCTCTGAAGCTTCGGACTTGATGGATTACACTGAGCTTCCCAACAGTTCTTGCATTTCTCGGCCTGTTCATGGGTATGTACTCCATTGAACGACATTACGGGGAAGTTTCAAACTGCCAATACACATAGGGCAGACCTCTTTATGACTCCCTCTGTGGAAAAAAACTTCAGTTAACTTTATGCAAAAGAGATGTTGAAGCTGTTTGTATAGTGAATAATACTGTGGTATATATGTTGAAATGTATGGAAATTGGTAAAATATGAATGCGTGGGACTAAACTGTTAAAAGAAGTACCTATCATTTCACCCTTCCTCTTCTGAGCAAAATGGTATCTGTTGCTTAGCGGTGTTGTACTGTGTCAGAGCAGGGAGCATGCATTTTTATAGCACCATGCTGATTGGTACAGCTGCCATTAACAGCAAACTCAGTGAGTGATGCTCCACTCCTTGCTTGTGTCCTGTGCCCAGTAACTTGCTCTGCTGGAACAGTGAATTTTAGAGCTGAGCATCCAAGAAAGCCTGTGGTTTGTATGTGCAGTCATAATTCTGTCACAGTGGTTTCACTATGTGATCACAAAGTCCTTCTGTTTCTACACAACTGCTTGTTAGTCCAGAGTAAGCAGCTAACCTGTGACAAGCATGTAACCTGAAAATTCTACCTGCGACCTCAGTACTCCTGCTCTGGTTAGCCAAATGTGCCAGCTGAGCTGTATGGAGCATAGCAGAGTGAAGTACTGTGTTACTAGTGGCAAAGGGAAAATACACATCAAAACTGGTACCTAGATGGTTTTATCAAAATTCAGTAGCGGGTTAACCAATCCTTTGTGAGAAGTGGATATAAGGAAAAATAAAGAGCTCTGAAAAACTATAGAGTTGAAGACAGTTCATTGAAAGATGGAAAACTGAAGCCTGGCTGTTTCCTGTCTGGCATGCTAGTTGTTCCACATTAATAATAATAGAGCAATATTTCATGTCATAAATGAAAAGTATTTGATTGGAGGGAAAAGAATACTGCCAGAGAGTACAGCAATTCAGAAAATGATCATGTCTGCCTTTGAACCAAGCCCTCTTCGAATTAAGAAGCATGTGTATGGAAGAAGGTCTTGAGATTTGGAGGGATTTCACTATGGTGTTTCAATATCCTGATAGTCTAGTGAGAAGCTGCTGTGGAAGTCTTGAAAGGTGCTTGAGCTAAAGAATGAGCTTTGCACTCAGCTAAGGTATAGGCCAATTCTTCCTGATCAAACAGTGGGAGCACCTTGTATCTGGGAAAACATCCTAGATTCTCCCTGTTCTGTGAGATTGTTACTCATTTTCAGTTAGAGTAGCAAAGGCAAATGAAATTGATGATTAGTTTTTTTACAGTGTGCAGTTTATCCATTCTTAACACTTCACTTGGCAGTAAATACCAAAATGGGCTTTGAAGGCATGCTGTATATTGCATCATAAAGTATTACAGCTGCTGTAAATGCAGTGAGGGGCAAGGCAAAGCGCTTCTGACAGGTATGGCGCACGAGGCATGTGAGACTGCTGCCTGCCGTGCCTACCAGGGAGAAGCCACTGTCGTCCACGTGTCTCGATGGAGTCGCGTTGAGTGATCGATGGTGTCAGCCACGGGGAGGTTCCTCCGTGGGCAGCCTGGAGCCACGGGAAGGTCACAGGGGTGATGATGCCCAGCTCTGGGTGTGGGGCCAGCGCAGCTTTGCCTGGAGCCGGCACCAGCCTCGGTCGCAGCTGCTGAAACGCAGAGAAGCGGCAGCAGCCTGAGAGAAAAGGTTGAAGGTGGTGGCAGGATGACCCCAGCTGGACTGGGATCTGTGCTGTCTGAGCTGCTGCCATGGGTTGGTCGGGCCCGTGTGCCCCGTGTCCGTCAGCCAGGGCGGCTGGGAGGGTTCTGTGCACCTGCAGTGAGCTGCAGAACCCATTCCTGCTCGTCAAATAAATGTCATGAGTTGTTAACAAGCACAGTGTCAAGCAGGGCAAAATGTAATTCTGTATTTTTTTAATTACTGGAATTAACAGAATATGGCACTAATTTCTACAGCTATGGCTTCTCCCCCTCCCCGAACATGAAGCTTGATTTGTGTTCTTATTAACTTTGTCCTATAAATGACCTTGCAAGGAGAGTGGTTCTGGAGGCTAAGTGAAACAATGTCTATATTTTCTGAAGCTCCAGGCTAAGTTTTATTAATGTAATGTCTAAGATCTTTGAAGTTGTGACTTTACCAGGAAAATCATAATCTCCAAACCTTTATTCATAATGGGTATGACTTCCAGGGGGAACAGAATACCTGCTGTGCTAATTATTTCAATTATCAGCTACTACTAAAACACGTAATGGATTTTCTCTGCTTCCACAGGTAAAAGGCATGACATTATGGAACTTAACTCTGATGTTGTGAACTTGATCTCCCACGCTACACAGGAGAGATTACGAGGGCTCCTAGAAAAACTAACTGTAATTGCTCAGCACAGAGTATCAACCCACAAGGTAAAGGAAATCATTAAGCAAGTTTTGCTCCAAAGTTTTCCTGCTTTGCAGCCTTGAAGGTAAACCTCTTCCAAGTATAGGCACGTCATAAGCAATATGTACATTTTCAGTAGCTACCAGCAACTGGTGTTAACAGTTTACAGCCTGTAACTGTTCTATTTGACTTGTTGGACAGGTGCTCTTAAAACCCAGCATAAGACTAACGGCATGCTTTTCTTCTCCAGTGGTGGCTATACAAAGTCTGTCTTACATATAAAGCTATTTTTGAATGTTCTTGGTGGTTGTGATTTAGGGGCTTATGTTTTCCTTATGATTTACTGTTGGTGGAACTGTAGTACTCATTCAGTAAAAAGCCTTGGGAAACTGAATTGAGTATTTTATTTTTAGAAGGTGCTCCATGTGAAGGCAGAGACCCTTTTGATCTGAAGATTTCTGGACCTTTTTTCCCCTCTGTGATACTTCAGATTTCCTCCCTCCCTTTTGTATTAGCTCCATTCAATGTAAACTACATTGGGTCCCAGTAAGCCAGTATCCCTTGAGATGCTTCTGTGGTACAAATGAGAAGCAATAGTTTACTGGCTAAAATAGCTCTTTTGTTTGTTTGTCATTCAATATAGGATATTAATCCTTTTTTTTAAATATGCACCTGTTTTAGGAAAAAAAAGTTCACAAAGCAAAGGTATCTGTCAATTCTTAAGTTCTCATTTTTTGAGTTTTTGTTTTTTACATGAACTTTATACTTAATGAAATTTAATAAGAGCAGCTAACTGATGGAATAGGAGTTATTTTTGTACTGAATGCTTTTTATAGGCCTTTAAGCATTGCACCAGCAATAGTAAAGAGGAAGAACTATTTGGAAACTTCTAAGCATTTATGGTGATGTGTGAAGCAGTTGGAGTATGCTGTTCCCGGCCAGAAGAAGATGTAGCAGAAGAAAAAAATTAGTACAGAAAAAGTACAGAGTTTTTTTATGAGAAATCTTCAGAAATCTGCACATGTTCTGTGTTGTTTCTCTGAAGTGGGAGGTACAATTGAACTTGTGACTAAAAGTGAGGAGGAACACTGGACTCCTGAGTAACCACTAGGACTTAGTATCTTGCAGACTGCAAGAACATAAGGAAATGTTTTTGGACAGTAGGCTTGATAGAGCTGATTTCTTTCTCATTGAACTAAAGCAATAGAAAAACAGGTTTTTGTCTGATTGAATTGCCAGAAGCAATGATAAGATTGTAAGACTGCAATAAGCTTGCTTTCTTCCCTCTTTTCTCAAGAGCAAAACAAACAAAAAAGGAAAAAGTAATGGACATAGTAATCCTAGAGGCACAGGTACCCTCTTTCGTTAGGAAGATGGTATTACACTACAGAGGAGTGTCCTACAGGATTACATTTGTGAGTAATGTTATTGTGAGAGATGCTGACAGGCTTTTAGAAATCTAAGAATGGAACACTGCAGGGTTTTGGAATCCCCTTATTCATTTGGTTAAAACTTGGTCCTAATAATGCCAGTCACAGGTTCAATCCCCTGTATGAGCCACTCACTGAACAGCTGGACTGAATGATCCTTGTGGGTCCCTTCCAACTCAGAGTATTCTGTGATTAATATATGTATTTACACAGCCTTGTGTTACATCTCCCCTAGTGCTTATACCCTCTCTTCTCTTTTCCCTCTGGGCTGTTGATTGGGAGCATTGCACAGATAATTCCCAGAGCCTTTCCTGAGAGGGTCAGGTAGTTGCCTTGTAAGGCTTTGTATTGGCTTACCTTCATTACAAAAACGCTGACAGTAATAGGGATAGGTGTGGTACAACCACAGTTGCTATTGTTAGGGTAGGAGTTGGTGTACAAATGCCAGTAATTCATGGGATCATACTCAGGAAACTCTTCTTTCCAGTTTGCTCAGCTCATGCCTAGCAGCTTTCATCTGATGGATAGCCCTGCAGAGAGAGTGAATTGGCAGGGTAAAATCATACCATGCCACCATGTAGACTTGCCAACTTCTGCTAAAGTTGAGGGGGGGGGGGGGGGGAGGGGAATATATAATGTGA
>JAWWEU010000081.1:106924785-106946782 GCA_035583155.1 Acropternis orthonyx
CCCCCCCCCCCCCCCCCCCCCCCCCCCCCCCCCCCCCCCCCCCCCCCCCCCCCCCCCCCCCCCCCCCCCCCAAGACATAATTGGAACTTACTAAGTTAATTAGGATAAAACTATCATGGTTGTCTCTTTTAACCAAAGTGGGAGTAGCCTTTTGGATTTTTATAAGCTGCTCTTTGCAATGCAGCTCTTGTTGCAGTGCCTGTGTAAGACCATGAACGGAATTAGCTGGGTTGGTTCCTCGGCTCCCTCTCTCCTACAGTCTGGGAAACTACTGAGGTATAAGAGTATGCATGTGACATGATACCTAAGACTCAGAATTAATGACAACTAAACACTACAGTGATTTAAAAACCATTTTTTACCTGGATGGATTCATCCCAGCAGGAGACTGCTGCCACACTGCTGTGGCTGGAGCCCATGAGCTCATGGCTTCGACAGGCATGGTAGAGTGCTGAGCTATAAACACTGCTCCATGAAAATATTTTCCCCACTTGCAGTAGCAGTAAAACACCACAGCTCTAAACTTGCATTATCTGTAGGATGGTGTGGTGTGGGTGATATACTTCCATCGTAACAGTACTGGCTACAAGTTATGAACAGGTGTAGAACGCAGTGTTTTCTGTCTAAGCAATCCCAGAGAGTTTTATTGACTAGGACAAAGTACAACTGCAGGTGTTCCTCTTACAGAAATTCCTGAAATAAGCCATCTTAAAACAGTTCATAAGCTGAAATATTGTTATGGATGCACCTGTTTCTTGTCCCATATAAGCTTGTGGTAGTGCATTGGACAGCTCCTGGTTGAGAGACTTGCATTCCCAGTTGGTATAGGGTCATGGATTTGACTTAAAATATGTAAATATCTGACTCTGACTTCGGGTATTCTGAAGCAAAACACTTCTAAACTTTGGGAAAAATAAATCTTCTGGTAATATGGCTTTCTTCTTTGTCCCTTTAAAAGGATTGCAGTGTGGTGGTAGATTATTATAAGCTGCTGCTTCTAAACAAGTTGTACTAATGTACTGAGAGTGACTCAAAGTAGTGTATGCTTTGTGGGAAGTGGTAAAAAACCCTCAAGCAGTAACAGAAGATGGGGAGAAGGTTTATTGGGCTTCCTTGCAGAGCCACAGATGATGCTTGGGAAAGTCTCTGGTTGCAATATACGGTGTGGTTGGTACTACATGACAGTGAGGTGGCTTACTGAAAAGGACCAAACGTAATACCAGGAGAGAGATTGATTTCCTGCACTGGCTGGGTTGTGAGAATTCAGATTAAGAGACAACAGTGTCCTACAAGAAGACTTTTACTTTCCTTCTCGCTTTTAGTAGGGTGTCACTGGGTATGGGAGGAAGAGTCTGAGTATAGTGTGCTTGAAAACTAAAAATTGAGCAACTGAAGTCACTAATAGTCTGTATACTTAACATATAACCTTGCCTAAAATACAGCTGTAAAATGTCATGTGCTTATTTCAGAATAGTTGTATGTCGAAATGGTTTCATTAGAGTGTGAGACTGGGGTAAGGTAGACAGAAGAGTTGCTGAAAGTATATAGTGTGTTTGGCTGATAAAAGCCCAAGGATAAATTTCTCAGGAAAAAAACCAAGTTCACAAAGCAGCAGCGAAAGAAGACAGCTGTAGGATATCCATTAAAAAGTGGTACAAACAGGTAGCATGTACATACCTCATCTGGAATGGGCTCCTTGTCTTGTTTTGCCTAATGCCCTCTGGCCAACACATGGCTTAAATAGCCTGTCTTTGTAAGAGCAGAATAGTAAACCAGAGTTTTCCATTGCCAGTTGTCCGTATTTTGGATCTCTTCTTTCTCTGCCTTTCCAATCTTAAGTAAATGTCAACTCAGGCTTTCCAGTGAGGGCAAAATTGGAATGAAAAATGAACTACTGATTGCTGTTCTTCAGACCAAAATGATCCTAGTTTTGTTTCAGTGCCTGTGTCTCCAGTTATTGGAACTAGTCATAAGTATGCACTGGCCCAGCTTTGTGGAGGTGGCTGGACCAGATGACTTCCCCAGGTTATCTTTCAACATAAACTATCCTATGATTGGAGAGCATTCACTGAGGCAGAAATGTGTATTCTTAAAGCTATAATAAACCATATATAATATATCTGACTTTCTTCACCCCCATGATTCATTATAACTAGTTCTAAACTACCCCTCTGCTACATAAAACTTTTTTTTGGAAATCCCAGGTGGTGCTTATTTTAACTTCCCCATTAAATGGCTAAAACTAGAACACAGAACACTAGAAAATTAAAATGTCAAATTCTGACTTTCTTTCTTTAAAGGGGAAAGGATATTATGTTCTGCTGCTTTACAGTTGTGGGGAGTTTTTTCCTAGCTTATGTTTACTGGATGTGAAGTTGGGGGTTTAAAACAAAATTTTAGTCTTTAGACTAAGATTAGGGAAGACTGTTGTAATTATAGTCAATATAGATTTGTTGTTGTTCATGTCACTTGTTCAATAACCTCTTCCTAGTCACAGACACCTACAAACATGCTTCAGTGGAGAGGAGATGTGTTACTGACTACCTACCACCTGAAGTATTTCTAAAACAACCTACATGTTTTGGCTTTGAAAAGTAGTGGTGTTGTTTTCAGATTGTTGCCGTTGAGTTTATTAACTCTAGTGGTGTGTATAAAAGCTTGGTTGTCTATAACAAACTTCTTTTTTTCCAGGGGAGTGATAAGTACATTGTATGCAGTGACACCAGAGCACAGCTGAAATTTCTTGGAAAGCTTGATCACCTAGAAAAGCAGAGAAAAGATGAGGAGGAACGTGAAATGTTGCTTCGAGCAGCCAAGGTAAGATTCTTGCTTCCCAAGGAAGTAGTCATGTCCTCTGGATTGGTGAACATCTTCAGGTTTCTTCTAGTTTTGCTTTAAATGTAGTAACCACTAACCCTGTTGCTGGAAATTCATAATGTTTAGGCTATACAGAAAAGGATTTATCTTATTTGCATTTAAAAAAAAAAAACAACCAGAGGAGTTCTTTGAAATGTGTTGTGGAGTGAACTATTCTTTTGAGGTTATTCCTATTGGTCAAAATTAAATAAAAAGCCAAAAATGTCTTTCCTGGATCGATTTTTGATCTATTTCTGAAACTGAAGCCTGGTGAGATCCACCACCCTGCCAGGTGTATTTGTTTTCTGTAGTGGAAATCAGAGGGCTAGCCTTGGAGCTGGTACCCCAGCATCCATGAACCCCTGGTGGAGCCATTGCTAGTACAGAATAAGTACCTTTCTTCTCCCTTCTCTGCCCTCAAGAAGAGGAGCAGGGTTAAAAACCAAATCAGTAGCTGTTGCTCTATCAGGTATGACTTGATCATCCTTTGTTTGGTTTTTTGTTGTTGTTTTTGTGGGGGTTTTTTCAATTCAAATTCTGGAGCCCCTTGAATGGAAGCCTAATGTAGAGTTGAAAGAATTGTGTTGTGCTTACATGAATACAACTCCCTTTCTTTCCTTTACTTCCTGTCCTTTTTAAGTGTCTGCTGCTGACATGAACAACATCATGCCTAGACTGGACCTGACTGACAGTGTTAGCATCATTTTCAGCTTAATCTTGCTTCAGGCTAGAGCAGAGGCAGCCGGCCCAGATAAGGAGGGGTGTGCACGTATGTGTGTGGAGGGGGATGGAAGCCAGTCTGGATTGAGGCATTCACCCCTGGAGCTAAATCTTTCAATCACCAGAGAAAATTGTCATTTATTAAATATTTAACGGTTATGGTGGTGTTTGAATGCCAGTAATTTCTATTCCATCTTCTTCCTCTTCCTTTGGTAGAGCCGTTTCAATAAAGAAGATCCAGAGCAACTGCGGTTAAAGCAGAAAGCAAAAGAGGTAGGACTTTCCAGTTACCATGCTTGCCTTTGTGTGTTGAGAGAAGGTTGGCAGCCCTGTCCTGGCAATTAGGTCAGGGTTTATTTTGCTGCTGCATACCATTTGCAGAGGCCTTGGGGAAGGACAGGAACTGCCACAGGCAAGGGCAGTGCTTCAAATGAGGTCAATGAATTATGAGCTCTCTTTTTTTAACATTTTGTTTTTGCAGTTTCAGTCCTGTCTAGAAACACTCCTTTGTAAACTGCAGCACTACACTTGGTAGGAATATAATGCGGGATTAGGAAGGGAAAAAAAAAAAGAAACTTTGAGATTTAGCATCTGGGACTGTACAATAGGCTACATTTTTCCAGGGTAATTGTTCGTTTTGTAAATCTGATACTGCTTATAATTCTTTGGCTGGGAGGCGGTACTGGGATTTAGTTTTAAATGGAAAATGCCTCTGGCTTTTAATTTTCTGGGCCCAGCAGTTTTCTGTTCTGGAATGGAGCCCTTGTTTCACACAGTTCATGTTTAGCTGCAGGGGTTTTAGTTTATAGCTTAGACTGGTTAAGCTTTTACTCCCAGAGGCCTCTGCATAGCAACTGTAGAAATCAACAAATAAGTTCATTTATGTCTGCAGCCTCCTCTCAGTAGCTGACTTTTTACATTTCCCAATATCCATTTCCTGACTTTTCTAGCCTGAGAGAAAAAAGCTCCACTAATTGGAGCTTATTTTAATTGAGCCTTAATATTGGATCTCACTGGAGTTGCCCCCAGAGCTACTGGGAACAGAATGAAATGAAAGTACCTAAGGTTGAAGATGTGTGTGCATGTGTATGTGTGTGTGAAATTTTTCACTTGACCTACAGATTCTTTTCCCTGCTGAATAAATCATCAAGCCTGTTCACATTTCTGATTAAGGATCTGACAGCAGACGATAATAAAGACAATTGAGGTGTGAGACGTGTGATACAGAGCTGAAGAAATTGGTTTCTATAGTTACTTGACTGATTTCATGCAATTTTTAAGGATCTTTGTGCTAAATGAGAGTGATTTTCTGAGCAACCTTTTTCCTTAACTGTGCCTCTTGAACTATGAAATTTGTTGTTGCTTAACATTGCTGCACTTGGCTCCTAGGTGCCAGCAGCAGCAGCAGGTTATTTATGAATGCTTTAAAGGCCCTTATTGTTTGGATTAATGTAGGAGCCCAGGCAAAACAAATGGAAATCCAGTAAAATAGTATTCGAATCAATGCTCTGGGTTTGCACCATGGTAGAAGAAATTTGTAAAATGAGAGAGAAGGTTCTTGCTTTACTATCTATCTTTTATTCTTTGTTTCCGCTTACAACTCTTTCTTCATTCCTACAATCTGTGAGTACAAAGTTGCCCTAAAGCCCTTCCCAGTTTGCCTCCAGTGCCACCAGGATTGACAATCAGTGGGTGATGCTAATCTGCTGTTTCTAGATATTTTCTTTTAATAAAAGACTGTAAGTAATTCATTTGTGCAGTTTCTTTTCTCTTTCTCTGAACAATATTGTGTGATTCATATATTTAAAACAGAAAGAAGTTAGGTATGTGTTTTGGGTCTCTTTAGATTAGTTGGTATTGTGGCCTATAGGTGTACAAAATGGAGCCAACAGAATGGCAAAGGCATGCAAGTTTAATGCTTGGTCTTCTACTATGTGCTGAGCTCTACTCCTTCAGTGTATCTTATCTTGTGCCAGTCTAACACAGCCTGTGTCATGCTTGTCCTGTGTGTTTCTCCATGCTGTGCTGCTCCCAGAGTGACAGTCTCCAAATACTTCACCAAAAGAAGAGGAGGTAGATGTGCCTTTTGGGACAGCACAGATGTTTGCGTTGGTATTCCCTAGCCCTCTGTCCTGCTGCTTTGTTCTCCAGAGAATGAGTCAGCCAGAAGCTTCTCCAGACTTCACATGGAGAATGGGGAAACCCACCTTCTGTGCCAGTGGTGCTTTCTTACCTGTGAGACCACCTTAAGCTTGAGTGGAAATGAGACCAAATGCAGTTGGAAAAAGTTAGCACTTTATTGACAGTTTAGAGATAAATGGTCAGTACATATTTGCATTAAAAAAATGCAAACACAAATAGAACTGGAATCAGATCAAAATAAAAATCAACAGATAGCCCATGACTACAACTGGTAGCAGAAGCACAGTGAATACTGGAATGAAGGCCTGAAATGGCTTACACTTGTCTGTCTTGTCATGTTGTGATTATAGTCTGTTCCTAAGAAACCGAACTTGGAAACTTTGATACCTCTGTCAGCTGGAATCAGGTCCTTTCCAGGTGACTCTGGTTGAGTTTCCACTGGAAAGCCTGATCTGATTCTCTGCTTATAGTTCTTTAAGAATGAATGTGGATCTACTTTTCTCAAAGCTGTCTTTTATATGTTGATGGTGAGCCTCTGAGAGAAGAGAGAGGGTGTGGGGTAACGGCAGTGTAGCATGTTCTGAATTAAAGTTTCCCAAAATGCAGGGTGTGCATCCTAACAATGAATACTTATAAATCCAGGATGTGCTGTCATCCAGCAGCTGGAGGCAATGCCTTAACATTGCTGGAAGTACATCCAGAGACTCTGCAGTGGATTCTTTTATCCAAAAGGCTATACATAATTGCTGTGACCTTTTCATCCCGTTTTGCATGACCTATTGCCTCAAACGTCCCCTATGCTAAGTCATTAACTTTCCTATATTCTTAGTCTATGTAGCCTGCTATGAGTTAAGTCTTTACTTCCCCCTTTCACATGTTTCAGCAGATTTTAATACCTGTGGAAAGTGCCCATTCCTTCAGAGACATCTGCAAGGTTAGCCCCAAGCTACTGCTTTGTGCACTCAAGAATTTTGTCCTCATGGACCAGCTCTTTGTACAATGATGTTCCTGAAGTCTGAGTAAATTAACCCTGTTTTTTATTCTGCCTTACCTGCATCTTCAAACAAAGGATATAGTCCTCTCATTGCCCTTAATGCTTGCACTATTAAACCATAACTTTTTTAGGTGGTTTCTGCTATTTCTTGTTCTACTTTCCACAATACTTTCAGTTACAAAGAAAATGTTCAGTCGTTGCAATTCTTGAAGCTGTATTTATAGTTCATGTGTGGCTTCATCCCTTTTGTGAAATGAGCTTACTTAAATTGAGTAGTTGTAGGATACTGTCAAATGTGCAAGCAAGCCATATGAACAGCGCATCCCAGAAGACCTGTAAAAATGTCTGTATTAAACAGTGTGTACTATAATTTTAAATATAAACCTGTTCTCTTAGAATCATTGAGTTTGGAAAAAACCTCGAAGATCATCAAGTCCAACCAGTACTGCCAAGTCTTAGACAACAACTAAACCATGTCCCTAAGTGCCACATTTACACATCTTTTAAATACCCCCAGGGATGGTGACTCAACTACTGCCCAGGGCAGCATGTTCCAAGGCTTGACAACCCTTTTGGTGAAGAAACTTCTCCTGATTTCTTTGTACTTCTGTGTCGCTCATCTTCAAAAGTGAGTGTGCTTTTGTAGTATGGCTTCAGGAAGGTTGAGTCTGAGCCTGGGCAAACCTTTCAGCGTGTATGTGGGCAAGATTGCTATTTGGAGTTGAGCAGGTGAACAGGTGTTTTACTGATAGCATCTTTGCTTATTTCCACAGTAGCTACCTTTATCCCTTGTCTTACCTTGTGTCACCTTGCAGCATCTGTCAGTGGGTAAAGGTGAGAGCTGAATCTTGAGCTAGGGGAAGGAGTGTGTGGAGCAGGCACCTGGTGCACAGCAGATCTGCCTCTCCCATTCCTTGCTCCGTCAGCATCTCTGTTCACTTGCGACTGCACAGATCTTCCCACTCACTTGTTCCTGCCTGCTTGATGCACTTGTGCATTTTTTTGACACCAATACAAGACAGCAATAGATAAGATGCTGAGAAAATTCAATACCTTTAGTATCAGCTGACTGGGAGGAAAATAGCAAACCCTAGGGGTTTTGTAGAGACTGAGTAAACCCTATCAAAAACATAAGAGAGTCAGCATGATTCCAGGGAGTTTATGGGTGTTACATAGTAATGGCTAAATTTTAGTTGTTCTGTAGTATCTTTTCAACAGTCATGTTTTTTCCCTATGTCCATCCTAAGTCCCTTGTTTCCTCTCACATTCTCAGATAACAAGTAGCTAACCTGATTCTTTGCTGCTCTCCCTACTGCCTCCAACCCAGATTTTCAAGCTCTTTGTTCCCTTTCCCCCTCCACACCTCTTGTGCTGCTTCTGTATTTAGTCTTCTGGACCTAATGGTTCAAAATATTTGAGACCGCTCTTGTGACAGGGGAAAAGTTAGCCATAACCTCTCAAAAAAGCTGCAAGCACAGTAAGATCTCTTTGCAATCAATTGGCTTTTTATGAGCCTTCAGTGACATTCTGAGAGCTTCTGCTTAGTTACCTGATTTATATTATCTTTATTGTTCTGTAGTGTTTTCTGCCTGCTTCTGCATGTTTTGAGGGGGGGGGGGGGGGAAACACTGTTATCAGAGAGACATAAATTTTGTTAGCTGCAGTGTAGCCCTACAAATAACAGGACTATCATCAGACATTTGGTGTGTTACAAGTCTTGCAGAAAATCAGGAATGGAAACCCTGTAAAGTGGTACATTATCAAGCAAGCTAAAAAGCAAACCAAATGCCTGTTTATATGACATTCATATTGGTGTTTTGAAGAAATATAAGAAAAGAGCAGCTGAGACACTGCATAGAAAACCACCCTAAAACCGTCTGGCTGAAAGATAACTAGTGCAAAACAATCCCCCACAAAACTCCATTAAGTGTGTTTTTGCATTTTCAAGTAGCTTTTTCTCAGTTTCTCTGAGAGACAGAAAATGGACATGTAAGGAGCTGTAAGTATGGCCTTATATTAGAAACTTGCTAATAGAGGAAATTTTTAGGGCTAAAAGTACAAAAACAAAAGGATAATGGAGGTCCAGAGAGCACTGTGCCAAGAAAGAGTGTTGAGTGGACTGCATGATGAGATGGAGAAACTGGTAGGTGGAAGAAAAACTTTCTCTAGCTTTGAGACCTCAGGAGTGAGCGAATGAATACAGTGTTACAGCAGCTGAAAATCACTCAAAATATTGTGTGTTTGGAACAACTGAGATTGGTTTTAAAGTAATGCCTGGCAAGGTCTGGACTCTGACCTGCTGTGATAATGCAGATCTGGTGGTCATTGATAGCAGTCTTCTTGTAAGTCATAGTGTCTGAAATAACTATGAAACATGTTGCATTGTTGTGGTGTGCTGTAGCAAATTTCTTGGCCTTTCAACCAAAGTAGCCTAGGCAGTGTCTGAAAATACAGAGAGAGTTTGATGTTGGATGCCAGACAGCCAAGAAGTTCCTTGGACCTCCAAGTAAGGTAAGCTAATGGGACTGCACAGGGCAAAGCATGTTCCAGGTGTTACAGAAGACACAGAAATACATCAGTAATTGTTAAGCAAAATAAAATACTTGTAAAAGGCAATACACAGTCCACACATAGGAAATTCTTAGCAGGAATGGGCAAAATAAGGAGTCTCTAAGTCACTGCACCCTGGATTATTTTTTTTTTCTTGTGTGGAGTTAATTATGTTTTAGGGAATGTCAAATATCAACTGAAGGATTTTTTTTTTATCTCCTTCTGTGGGTAGATCACTTCATGGCTATCCTGGAAAAATCTTCTGTTCTCCAAAACATTTTATTGCACCCTTTGATTTTAGACAGACAAGGCATCTGTTCTTGGGGAACACAACGACAGTAGGGACCATTCTGCTACTGAAACATGTATGTGGAATGAAAGAAATCTACAGTATTACATACAGTCCTATTATATGTTAGGACTGCGTATCAAACCAGTGCATGCTATTCTGCCTTTCTGCTATTGAATCTAAATTACAACAGAGGGAAAAGTCAGTGGAAGCTAATTGTATGGCTAATTAAAACAGTTTGAAAGGAAGGAATTGCAAGAAGAGAAATTGCATTATAGGCAAGAGGAGAGAATGGTAAATGTTTAAATATGCAGCCTCCAAGTGTCAGTTTTCCTCAGAGAATGTCCCCCATATGAGAAGTCTGCTATTCAGTCGCATTCAACCTGTAGGGCAGAATTTTTGTATAGGAAAGGTAGAGGCTGGAGGCAGTAGTGCTCATTGAGCTTTATGACAACCAGTGCGAGAGGCTTGGGATTGAAAACAGATTTTTAAGGCTTATTTTTAATTTTCTTCACAAGTTCTTTAAAATGCTTAAAGGGAATGTGAAAAAATTGCAGTGCTTTCTTCCAAAGACAATGAAGGGAGAAGCAACTGAGAAGAGTAGACAACTTTCAAAGCACTAAATGGAGGACACAGCGAAACCCAGTGAGTCTTCACCTGAAAAATCTGGTCAGAAAAAAGACTAGATAGTAAAAGAGAGAAGTCATTTCAGTGGGTTGGGTGGCCCCACTGAAAAGGTACCTCAATATTTAGTTATTTAAAAATACACAGTAAAGGGCAATAAAGAGACACGTGTAGGTCTTGAGGTTCCTTTTTCACAAATGCAAAAAACAGGTAAATGTTGAAATTTAGTCACAGTTTCTTCCTTTGAACTTTAATATTTGTTAATTTATTGTTTCTTTTCTTTATTGTGGAAGCTGATAGAATTGGGAGCTTCTGTCTCCTCTGTATGCCTATATTCCTTGCCTTTTTACCCCACAAGTCTTATACAAATTCTTGTTCATTTACTTTAGTGCTTTTATTACTCCTGATGTACTTATTGCTGGATAGCACACATAACCCTTAGTCATACATTAACTTGTCTTCAGCCTTCCCTGGTTTCCTTTCCTGCCAGTTCTATTGTTACTTTAAATATTTATTTCATCTGTCCTGTACTTTGTCTGCCTATAATGTCATATGTGAAGACATCCCCACTTTTTGCTTGATACTAAACCCAGTATCCTGTGCATATACTTTTTAATCTTTCCCTTTTATTAATTATACCAAGCCCAGAATTGTGGTGTTAGGCTTCCACACCTGTCTTGCTAGCATTTCTTCTGAGCTCGTTTACATCCATGGGGTTGTTATTTATTTGTTACTGCATTGCCAAAACAATTTTATGGCCTTTTTTTTTCCCCTAAGCATCAGTTCCTAGCCTTCAAAGGAAGAGAGATTTCTTTTCTGTACTTCTGAGATTTGTTTCCTAGTACTTTGTATGTTGAAGCTCCTCCAGAAGTGGACAGTGATACGAATTTCTCATGCCAGCATGATGCTGGCATGTCATCTGCCAGCACTGAGCAGGACAAGTGCCACCTGCTTGGCTTTTCTTTAACCTCAGTCCTGTTACTGCTCTGTGAGGCCTGGCTAATACAGATGATCTCATCTCTACCCTTAGAAAAACCTTCCCTGGTAAAACCATTCTTGAGGATCTGAAAAGTAAATGCTTCATGTACTTTGTCTTCTATGAAAGCTTATACCAAATATGTGAATCCTGTGCTGGTTACTTTGCGACCTGACATGACAGCTTTCATTTACTCCTTTTCCAAGGTGAACATGTATTCAGCTCCTCAACATTCACTCCTTTTCCCGCTCCTTTGATAATACAGCCACCCTCTGCTCTACACATCATGGTTTAGCTGGTGTGAATTAGTTGACTTTATTTGTAGTAGCATGTACTTTTCATCAGTTGTGTTTAAGGGATTCTTCCTGTTTAGGGAAAATCTCAGGATTTGCATAATTTCAATTATTGGGGCTCTGATAATGCAAACAAACACATATCGTGTACTTTGTAACCAAAAAAATTTGTAGTATTGCTTTAAGTAAAGGTCTCTGCATCTCATAGCTGAAGTACTTCTTGTCTTCTTACACAACTTGAAATTTATTTTTTAATATTAAAATGCCTCAAAAATGTCATTGGTGTAATAGTAGAAATAGTTATTGCATATTTTCTGAAATGTGGAGTATGAGACATAAGTGAGAAAGAATTTCTGTGAGCAGAGAAAGAAATACTTTTCTCAGAGGACTGAGTGAAGAACAGAGAGGTCAATTTTAAAACCTTTCATTTTGTGTGATTACAGCCATGCTGCAAATGCCATTTCACTATAAGGAAGGACTTTAAAACATACCTTATTTCTTGATTTGTGCTGCAGGTCAGATTAACTAAAATGGCTATTGTGTCACCCTAGAGATTCCTGCTTGCTGCAAGACCAGACTTTAAACCCTATTTTTATTATTAAAAAGGCCAGCAGCAACAAAGACTATTTTACAAGTTCTGAGAGGTTTTCATAGCAATTTGATCTTTATACACAGGGTTTTAGAGCTCTTTGTACTGCAATTCTTAGCATACGTGAAAGTGGGGAGAAGGAGCATGAAATTTGTCACTTGCCTAGAGACTGTCCTCTCTCAATGCCCTCCTTGAGGAATGAATTTTGAACAGAGCATGTGTTGGATTCTTGTGTTGTGGTGGAACAGCAGCACCTTTCAGCAGGTAAAGTAGGTCAGGTTGGGGGGAAACCTGCTAGTTTGGGGGTCCAATATATGGTGCAGCTTTCCCCTGCTCCTCTTGCATTGCTAGCACACACTTCTGTCTTCAAGGGAAAAAATACATCTTTTTAAGATGGGTATGACGTTATGATTTCACCTGGATATGATAGTTTCTATTTGTATCCTATTGTAATCAAAGACACCACTGTTAATAAAATTGACTTCTAAAAGGGAAACAGTAGATGCACCTTCTCTTATGTTGTATTTCAATGAAGTGTATATGCTACTTTTACTGTCACTTGCTGTAGTGATCTTTCTTCTCTAACTTACATGCTACAAAACTAACTGTTAAGGAAGGATTTGACTCCACATAGTTGCCTCTTCCTCCTTCCTAATCTTGTTTAGAAAAATATGGCAGTAGTTAGCCAGCCAGTATCCTCGGGTATCCCTTGACATTATCTGCCTGTCTTCTCCTTATCCTATGCTTTTAACTGCTCACACAATGTTTGGACATTTAATCTTACACTTTTTCATGGAACAAAACTTGATGAAAAGATGATTTTGCTGGCTTGAGCGGGGTAATTTGGATGCCTGCCCATATCGCTTAATGGGGATCTGTTGAGTCCATTATGGAGATTGAGTGTTTAAATTCATTTGTCTTAATTATGTTCTCAGAAAAATCCCTGGAATGTGTAGAGTGCAATAAGACTATGATTGGTTTGGGGTTTTTTTCTTTTGCTCCAAAACCCCAGTGAGATTCTATATGATTTAAAAAATCCTTTGATTGGTTATGAGGTCGAAAAAGTATTGGAGAGAGTAGATATTAATAATGACCTGCATTTCCAGCATTGTCTTGGGAACTGCCTGGTCAAAGATGCATCAATTCTGTTTCTAGAAAGCGCATCTTTTTCATACCATCCCCCAAGTGTCATCCTCTCTTTTGTTATCGATGGGTTCTCTGCCAGCAGTGCCCTCCAGCAGCAGTGCTCACTCCTGCAGGGTGTCTGTGCCAACACCGTGCATTGTCCGCTTGAATTGTGTGGGGTAAAAGTGAGGGTGCCAAGGCACTACCCATCCCCAGCCAGAGCAGCATTCTGGTACTCCCCTCTTAGACACTCGACCTGCCCGGTCCCCTCCACCCCATGCTGATGCCAACCCAAAACCCTCTCTTTATTTAAGTCATGGTTCTGTGTCTTGTCCTCAAACTTTTCCATGGCTGCCCATCAACATCAGCTGTAAAAAGGAGAGGATGTCTTACTTCAATGCTGCTTCAAGCCAGAAGTGTTCAGCAGCCACACTTTTTTGACATGTCTAACTGCAGTAGAGCTGGTGGGCTTGTGTTTTGTAGGGTTGAGAGAGAAGGGGAATATGTTTCCTAATGACTCCCAGGGATGGAGGCACAAGGTTAGGCTAATAAAAGGCTTTTGTTTTGCTTTGCTTCAAGTTTAATAGATTTAAAAGTCCTTTTAATTTAAGTGTAATGGTTCTTAAAAGTAAAGCAAATCATCTTTCCCCTTCTGGTTTTCTTTGTCATTTTTGGAATTTAATCTTTTCCCAGAGGGATTCTGTGTGCATGGCATGTTGTAATGCCTCTTGTCATGGCAAGAAGACTAGTGTGCGTGCATGTGACCATCGTGGTGACTGAACTACATTGCTAGCAGGAAGGTGTACTTTTACTTCTACAGGGGTGCTCCATAGCTGCCTGTAAGGAGAGGTGGCTCCAGGTGTTGGAGGCCTGGGCAGCTGAAGCTGGAAGTCAGCACCTGCCTCTGCCAAAAAAATCTCAGTGTTCTATTGCAGAGATTTAGTGCTTATTCTAAGCATTTCATTGCTTCTGCTTAATTCAGGGAGTGATGAAGATGTCACATAAAAGTAGTTTCTAAGCCTCAGTGTTTGACAGAGTTTGTGAAGTTTCAAGTTACTGTTTTGGATTTAATTTTACTTTCCCCAGTCTCTGATTGGTTGCAATGTGTTCCTGAATATAAAGATACATATTCAAGACTGAGATTAAAGGAAAGTTTGTCTTAAACGTTCTGTGCAAGTAGGCTGGCTGGAGTTAACCTCAGACAATTGCAAAATACTAGTAGTCTTAAAGTCTATAGTCTCTAAAATATTCTTGAAAGCAATACTGTATTACTTGGAAAAACCCCAAGCAAAACACCAATGAAGTGAGCGAATTCTGATAAATAAGCTTCTAAGTGTTTACACTTCACACAAAACCAAGAATAGTGTGTGTGGTAAGTGAGTTATGGTATCTAGCATTGAAGTAGTACCGCTGTATTTCCATAAGTAAAAGCCTACATGGTGTGATCAAAGCTGACTTGCAAATAGTGTTGTTTTCGTAACTGAAACATTTGTCCCATCTTCAAAAAAAGAAAAACAATAAACACCAAACCCTCCAAAAATTCTACTGTCAACATATCTGTTAAAGTCTTGCTTTCCCTGATTTCTGCTAAAAGTTCCTGAGCATAGTTTGAGTCTTCCAGGGAAGAATTCCCTTTTAGGAATCTTGCCCTGAAATACTGTTCTAATTTAAATAGGCTAGCTGCTGGAGTACAGCATCACTAAAGTCTACTTCTCTGAAGTAAAATAAGACTTGTAAAAACACCCACTCAGAAACCACCCAACCAAAAGCTCTCCTCCCCAAAGCACTCCCCCCCAGGCCCCACAGTATTTTTTTGTTGTGGATTCGTCTTTATTTAAGTGGTGGCAAGTGGTGGAGTAATACCATGTAGGTGCTGCAAGCTCAGTTGTCATCTGCTTTTCTCCTCTCAAAGTGGGATCTCTGAGAGCTGAAAAGCAAGCAAAATCATAGTGTGTTGCAAACGTAGTAAGCAAAATACTTGTATTGCCTGGATGAGGAACTAAAATTAATTAATTGTTTTTATGATGGGAGGGGGGTGGGGAGGAGATTGGGATGCTTTACTGCCATGGTATGCTTGTACTTTAATTTTTTGAAGATGTGCACAGGTATGCATGCAGAGAATTTCCGTGTGACCAATTTTCTAAGCCCTGGGAATGGGAAGAGCGTGGGCTGAGCTGTTCTAGTTACAGGTCAGATCATCTAAGGGTTAACATGAAACCCAGGTGTCTGTGTTTGTAAAACCTTCATTTTCCACAGAAAAGGAGTGCTCCCCTCCACCTGTGCTCCAAGTTGGGCAGCTGGTGGATCTGAAAGTGATTTCATTGTATTAACAAGGTGGCCAACCCAAGTTAGTAAGTCTGTCAGCAGATTTGACTGCATTGAGCTCCAGAGCAACTGGCATCTGTAGAGTAGAAGGAAGTAGTGTGGACCTTGAAATGCAGGGATAAAACTTGGGGGTTTTTTAATTTTAATGCTCTTTACTGTGGGTTTCTGTCTCATCCCAGGTTATCTAACCCAGGTTAAGGTTGTTTCTAATGATTTCTTTGTGTTGAACAATTTTTGGAGGTGAGGGAAAATAAACATGCAGCATCTCTCTACCTTAATTCAGATGTTCCTAAGCATTCAAATATGTACTGGGAAATGAAAGACTAGTGGTCAACTGGCAGCATCCTGTTCAGTTGGATAATAAGGTGTTTCACAGTGGCAATATTGAGTTCTGGGTTCAGGTAATACAGCATGAAGAAATTGAGTCTCACCAATTGAGATTTTGAATTAATAACATGTCCAGTTCACAGAACTTGGTGACTTCGATTTTTAACACTAATCCAGCTTCACAAACCAACTCAGATCAATATTTTCTGTTAATCAGAAATGGCAAAGCTTATGAGCTGAGGAACCAGCTGCAAGGCTGGTTAATGGTACGTTGTTACCAGAATGTGGTTTCCATAAAAGGTGGTGGTACACAGTGCTATCTATAGGGCTCTAAGCATGACAGAGTACTGTTGTCTGTCAAAAGTGTCCAAACAGGGAAAGATACTGTGAAACACATTGTTTTAGTAGGAACTGCAGAGCTGTCTGAAGCTGCTATAAAGAGAACAAGACCCTTAGGATAATGTATATCATAATTAATATAAGTGTTTTCTTTTTAAATTAGAGGCAACAGTTGGAGTTAGCACAGATGCAACAGAGAGAAGCCAACCTCACAGCTTTGGCAGCCATTGGACCGAGGAAGAAGAGACCATTGGATTCATCAAACACTGGATCTGTGCTGGAGGTACAGAGGTGGTTTGCAATGACTTGCATGGTGTTACATCTTTATACTGAATTATACTTACCTTTCCCTGTAGGAAGAAGTGAGAATTCTCTTACACAAAATGGTTTGTTACATTCTCTAAGCAACCTAGTTTGTGTGCTAGGTGCTTGAAAGGATTGTTTCTGGTAAATTTGTTGGTGTGTTTAGTTGTGTGTTGAAGAAAGAACCGTGGATAAGAGCGTTGTGTAAAGGACTGGGAAGCTTTTGTGGCTGCAGATGTTCATTGCAAGGAGACCGACAGCCTACTTCTTTTATTGTTCACCATCTTTGCTGGAGATGGGGGAAATGTGTTGCCAGCTGTCATTCAAGTGTTATTGCCAGTTTTGCCCCTCTATATCAGGAAGCCTCGATGTTGCTCATGTGAAAGGTTGGTTTGCTGCTGAGGCAATCGGAGAGCAGAAGCCTCTGTGTGGAAAAAGTGGTGCTTAAGTTGTCCTTTCTGATGAACCTTGAGTCGTCTTCGTTCTTGTGGCCCAGGAAGCGTGAATAAATGCTAGGATTGAAAATACTCTGTCATTTTTGCATGATGGAATCTGGGAGGACTTTGTATAAGGCTCAGTTATTTGCAGTGTAACTGAGACAGCAATTGCATCTCTCTGTTTTTCTTCATCCTGGACTGTGACAAGAGACCTCACTAAGCAGATGAAATAGACTTGTTTAACTGACTTTTTCTTTTTTCCTGACATGGATACACATTTAGGTCTTTGAATACTCCCTGTTTACCACAAGTGAAGGGAAGGAATCTGTCTCTAAACAAGCTGCAGAAAGCAGCATTCACAGCTTTTGAGCAGCTATTCTTCTCTTCTTTGAAGTTTTTTAATGCACTTTCACATGAAGCTGAATGTATAGTTATTGTTTTAAAATACAACTGGAAAAACTTGAAAAAAGGAGTCTAGCACAAGAACAGCTTTCCCCATCCTTTTCTCATCTTCCCCCAAGCTTCTATCAAGTAAGTATTCCTGTTCTTCATAGTGGTTTTCTGTAATTATTGCCAGATTTGTTTCTGAATATTTAACAAGTCTGCCTGTTAAGTACTTTTTGGTTATTTCTCATCATCTGTGTAGTGTCTGCTTTATTAAAAGCTTCATGATATTGTGCCAAAGCGAGACAGGTAACAGTGTTCCTATTGAAAGGTGGTGATCCATTATTTACATTGCCAGTTTAAAAAAACCTGGGCATAACATGCTTAAAACTGAGCACAAACTATGATGGCATTTCATTGTCACAGATTTACCTGCTGTATTTTCAGATGCTTCTCATATAGGTTGCTGTACTAGACTGAATTGTGAGGGCAGCAGGGGAAAGTAATTCTGCCAGTGTGAAGCTATTTTCATTTCTCGCATGCAAGCTCGCATTCCAGTGCCTCGTACTTAGGCTTCATACTACCAGAAGGCAATTCTCTGCAGACCATTTTTTTTTCTATTTTGTGAAATTATGCAGGATAGCAAACTTGAGAAGGATGTTTAGACTTAAATGTTTTAAGTTTCCCAATATGTCTGAGCAGGATTTATAAAAGGCTTAAGACTTCTCATGTAGAATAAAGAATGGTTTTGACAAACACTCTCTAGTTCAAGAAGCAGAACATTTGTAATACATTCATGATAACATGGCAAAACATCCTGAGCAGTAAACAACATTCCATTCTTCAGAGATGAAAGGAGGTCTTTGAAACTGAAAGCAAGTACAATATGGCCTTAGGCTGATACACATTTGGGCATCTTTAAAATCATCTTTTTGGGCAACCTGTCTGAGAATAATTTAAATAGGCAGGATGTACTTTCTCATTTCAAATTGCAAATACAGACAAAATACAGACAGCTTTACTCTCAAGTAATCTTAAATGTCAGACTCTGCAATGGCAAGGAGTAAATCTGTGCATAATACTCCGGTGACCTTTTTTTTTTATTATTATTTTTAAAGCCTAATGTCTTCATAGACAGATATGATGGAAGAAGTTATTCCTGAATATGAATGATCCTTTGACATTATTGAGTGAAATCACTGGTGCTAACTATATTAAGATTTTTAACTAAGACTTTTTCATTGGATAATGTTCTTTGTACAATGTTTCTATCTCTTATGTCCATGTTAGAGCAAAGTTGACTCTGTACAGCTTCTTTTTATGGTTGTCTACTACAATAATTAAAGGAATTATTTCAAGCAGTTATTGATGTAAACTAAAGCCCTAAGGTACTTGGGGAGACAGAGGAGAAATAATCAGTTACAGTATGTATTAAAAAAGTGAAACTCTGTAAGCAAATCTGTCACATATTTGCGTTTTTTTATTCAGTACCAAAATGTAATGGGTACCAGGAGAGTTCAGATCAGCAGATGGGGTTGATTGGATCTGCTGCCTTCTGTTGCAGTAACTGTGGAAGGCTAAACCCAGCATTTTGTTACCATGCCATGCTTCCTTTCTCCACAAAGGAGTATCTGTGTTCAACTGGGATGATTCTTCAGCCCTAGCTTTTTGTTTCTCCACACTCTGGCACTTGGTTTTGCACCTCATCTGGAAAGTCTTTTTCCTGAGACACTTGAATGCCTGATTCCTGCAGAGTCATCATTTTAATCCTGGAACTAGAACATGTGGGGACACAAGCATGTGCTTTACAGCTAGAAGAGAAGCCTTCCCAGCTGCTGCATCACCTCATAGTGTGGCAGG
The DNA here is from genome assembly GCA_035583155.1 of Acropternis orthonyx. Taxonomy (NCBI): domain Eukaryota; kingdom Metazoa; phylum Chordata; class Aves; order Passeriformes; family Rhinocryptidae; genus Acropternis; species Acropternis orthonyx. The sequence goes on from JAWWEU010000081.1 coordinate 106,943,919, forward strand.
GAACAAGTAAAGAAAGAGGTTCTTGTCCAGATGAGTGCCTGCCAACTAATTTGGACCTAAAGCAATATAAAAAGGGTAAACTGTATTTTGCCATGGTTATTGCTTATGTATTGCTGAACTTGAAATAGCAGTAGGGACAAATCCATGATGATTGTGGAATGAAAAAATAAGGATAATTCTCTAGGCCTAATTTAAAAAAAAAAAACACCACACACAAAAAGAAGGCATCAGCATAATGAGAGTTCTTTTTTTTCCTTTTTGTTGGAAACATTAGTTTGGGTAGTTTTGCATGTTCTTTTCACTGCAACTTAACATTTGAATGTTATTGTTCAGAAAGAGTAATTTGAGAAAACCCTGTTAAGAAAATCCCTCTATTGTGAAAATGTGTTAATTGGTGCTACTTGTATTCCAGAGGTGGCAATATCTTCATCTCTCTCATTGTGGTCCCTCTGGACACTTTTGGATACAATGAGAGGGAGAGGCCTTTGGATTTGATTTATATGTGTTTTGGGGTTTGCGCATTTGTTACCCACCTCTTTTCTCCAAGTTTGAGGGCATGTAGTAAACAGTAATGAACTAAAGGGTAGGAAGAATTGAAAAGTAACTTGTCTTGAGAAGGGAGGACACTTCTAAAACAAATAAGAAAAAAGTAAACTTGAAACCGGGCGGTCCCGTGGCATAATGATTAGCACACTAGACTCTGAATCCCAAGGGCCCGAGTTCGAGTCCTCAGTAGGGACTGTCCCCTGGGCAGTTAAATGCCTCCCTGCCATTCAATCCCATCACATCTTGGGTGCTCCACAGGGTCAGCCCCGGTTAGTACCGGGTGCTGTAGCCAGTCCCGAGGATTTCACTGTCACTGTCCAAGCTCACTCGGCCGTGGCAAATGAACCTTAGGACTTAAACGGTGGGGCCAGTTCTGCGCACGCTGTGCCTCACCTTAAAAAATCCACTGTGCAGGCTGGAAGGGCACGCCCGCGTGGGGAGAGCCCTTCCCCAGATCTTTGTTCACGAAGTCTGGCCATTAAACTTGAAACCACAGACTCATTTTCCCAATTCTGTGTTCTCTTTCATCGTTTTTATTGGTTGGTAACATGCCCCGTAATGCTTTCAATGCTGATAAATAGTCAAGGATGGATTTTTTATTAGGTTTCACTGCTTTTCTGATGACAAAGCCATTTTGGAAACAGCTTTGTCTCATTTTCACTGTCACTGGAGTCTTAAAAATTTGAAAACCATTGTAGATATTTAAAGCTCTTTTTGCTGTGAGAAAGAAGACTACAGTTCTGAGCCCTTAAGCTTTCTTTCCTTCTATTCAAAGGTGTCCTGGATGCAAGTCATCTTTGGCCTTGAAGCGAGAGCAGTGTATTTGTGCGACATCGTGTTGCAGGGTGGAAAAAAGTCTACATACGTTTTTGAAAGTAGAGTCAGGAGACTGTTACACTTATGGTCAGCTTCTGAAAACTGCAGTTGGACCATTCTTCTGCTTTGTACAGGAAAATTTAGTTGGATGCCTCTACTTGTGTGTAATTTTTTTTTTTAGAGTACACTGCTTGCTTCTCATTAATTTTTTGGCTCCATAATAACACACTAAGTACTTAGAAACTATATAGTCTGTCCTGTCCTGCCCCGAAGTGCTGTTGGTGTTGTGTCCCTCACATGCCTTCCTCCAGGCTGGTCTCATTGACCTGACTCAGGGGTATATTTCATGCCTTTTCTTTGTTTTTGCCAGATCTAATGGTAAAGGAAATTTCCTTCTTCCAGATACTGCTTGTGTCTGTTCTGTCCCCTGCCAAGACTGCCTGCTCTGTCAGGAAGCATGGGTCTTGCCTTGACACATGTAGTCTGGCTTTGCTGTGGAAACTTAAGCTACTGCAAGTAGTTGCTACAGAAGTAAATGATGGAGCTGATATGTAGAGCTATTCAAGTACTTTCTGTCAAACTCCTATCTCTGGCCAACATCCTTAAAATAGTGATACTTCTAGGGTTATGCACATCTAATAGAGCAGTCTGCAAATAAGCTTGCAGAGAAGCTTCTGCAAAGAAGTTTGGCAGGAAAAAATGAGAGAAATGTCTTGTTTACCACAGTGCTCATTTTTCCATTTTTAGTATTGATTGTGGGTGGAGGAAATGAGCTTGTCATCTTCTCTTGTGTCTGCCACATCTGATCATTGTTAGCAGAACTTAAACTTACCTTTCTTGCTTTACAGCTTGTGATGTCGGTATGCATGTTCATTAAACATACTCTGTACATGGTGCTTATTTAAGCTTGGGAAATGCTCTTTAGGCTGACCAAGGAGGAACTAAGCCTTTGAGCAACAAGTTCTTTCTGCAGAATGAAAGAAAACCCAACCCTTCCAAATGACTGGGGAAGAGACATGCTTTGTTTTTTCCACTGTGTGACAATCAAATGACTTTTTCTTTTTTGACATTTGCAGGAGGAGTGTGTGTAGTTAAGGGGTAAATGACTTTATGCTCTTAGAAGCAGTAGCTGTAGAAGTTATTGCCACCTTTTTGTCCATAAGCTCTTCTGATGTGAGAACACGCTAGCAAAATTCAACTTAAGTATTGGTCTTAAGGATGTGACTGTGTCTAAGTGTGAATTTAAAGGCATAAGTTGGCTCTATAGCAAATGCTGATAGGTTTGCTACTCTCTGTATATCCATGGGGTGCAATGAGGCTGCTGCCTGTCCTTGGCATTGGTATGTGATAGTCTACTAAAGTATTTTCTTAAAAGCCACAGAAAATTAATTTAAAAGCGATCACTTCAAATTGGATCTAGACTACTTACTGTTATGGGTTTAAGGTTTCAGAATTTTTCCCTTTCCCTCACCTGCCTGGACTGGGAGTGAAGCCTGGAGCAG
>JAWWEU010000081.1:106946882-106999572 GCA_035583155.1 Acropternis orthonyx
GGTGTGATTAATCGTGTGGAGTCCTCTGTTCTATTAGCCCCCAGATATCTTAGTTTTCTTTTTCAAACTAAGACACTTACATATAGGTAGGTGATCATATCCAGGCTACAAAATCTGTTTCTACGCTGGAGCAATTTCCCTTGCTTTCTCTGTCGCTTTCTGACTCTGTCACCCCTTCCCCCAGCCCATAGGTCTAAAGTGATACAGGAGGGTGGGGTTTTTTCTACTTTGCATATGTTTAACGTATGCAGACTCCTGATTTCAATTTCTGATTCTTATTTAAGTTCTTGGACTATTGAAGCATCTACAACATAGTCATTCCTTGGGGGAAGAAGGGAGCTAAAAGTTACTGCAATTATAAAATACAGCTTCAGCATCTTAGTTACCTGTTTCAAGACCTAACTAAGCATAGCCCTGTTGGCTAGACAGTTTCAGTTTCTGTGATGAATTTCTTGGCTGCTGTCAGTCAAGTCTACACTTGATCTGAATTTTTTCCCCATGTAAATAGGCAAAAATATTCTCAACTGCCATTCACACTCTTCAGAAATACTGTTCATTGGCCCATATCGTTGTTTCGCTGTGCCAGAGATGAACTTAATTCTTCTTATGTGTGAAAGATATCTGCAATTTAAATGACTAATTGCATTGTAGCTTTAGGCTGAACATATTGGTAACGCACAAATGTTGATGACATGTGAAGGGTCAAGAGATTTATAATTTAGTTGACAATACATTGCTTAAAATGATGTGGCAAAGAGCCAGAAAATTTCAGCGTAATAATTGTCTATTAACTAACATGACATATTTGTATAGTATTCATTACCTCCAGGTACAGATTAAGCATCTGATGTACCCATACGAAGTGACATGCGTACATGAATCTTGGGCATAATAGTGAATAAACTGACATTGCATTTGCAGTAATTTGTTTCAATATGTAAAACATGTTGTTGCCTACATTTGAAAGGACTTTCAGGAATGTTGCAATGAAATCTGAGGAAAAATGTATAGTTCAATAGAGTTCCCTATTATATAGATGTGATAGCTTTGTGAGGTTTTTTTGTAGGCTGCAGATAACATCATAAATACACGTTTGTTTTCAGCTGCATGAGAAGCAGCCCCAAATATAGAGATCTAAGTCTTTCAAACGTTGACTTGACCTATAAGGTTAATAAAAATTATCTCAAAACCCAACCCAACACAACCAACTTTTTTTTTTTTTTTTTTTAAATCATGTAACTATTGAGTAATGTAATATGTTAGTATTCTTAATGTGGGAGTATTTCTGTCAGACCAAGGTTTATTAGAATAGGCAGCATCAGTAGGCTGGCTTGTCACCAAACTAATATCAACTTCTTTCACTTTGTTTTCTCTGGACTAAATTAGGCACTTCTTTGTGTGAGCAAAACGATCATAATTCTGACAGGGTCTGTTCCTTTCCCCCTTGCTGCTGGGGGAGATTCAGGAAAGTGTTTGAACACTCCACAATGTGTTCATTGCTTTTTAACCATTTTTCTTTCTATGAGACAGGAATGAGCTCTGTGCTTTACAGCTGGGAAACTAATGTACAAGGTACACTGGACATTACTGACCTCAGTGTGACCACAGGTGACAGAGATGGGGGTTTAACCTGGAGTATTTTGCTTCAACTCACTGGGTGCGCTTACCACCTCTCAACAACCTCTCTGCTGCACACAGCTGTAATTTTTCAGTGTGTGGAGATGTCATTGAAAAGTGTCTCATGACCTTGCTTCCTTTTGCTGGTGGTATTTTTATAATGTGCAGCAGAGCTGCAATAATAACTTGCTCTCTTGGGGTCTTGGCTCTGGGACTGGGATGTGTTTATGCCACTACAGAAGTTGAAATGGGAACTCCTGGCTTGACTTTTAACATTTGACTGAACACTTTGCTTCCTTAAAGCGTACCCCTCCCAGCAGTTTAAAATTTTGAATGTGGTTGGTGTGAAGCCCTTGAATTTGAGAAGGGGGCATGTACTCTGCCAGGAACAGCTTGCTGAGCCTGACTCGAACTTGGTGGGAAGGAAGGTGTCTGCTGACCTCTCTGAGCTTTGTATCAGGACCTGTAGAATAGCTCTGAGCAATATTGATATCCTTCTCGGTACCTGTGACTTGCAGATCAGAGATCTCTTGCTTCATGTACCTTGAGGACTTGCAATAAGGTGATGATGGTGGCTCGAGTAAAGGAAGAGCCTCGTGGTAAGCTGTGGCTTTGTATCAGTCAGCGTCACTCTCGCCTTTGAGTTGGTATTTAATTCTCCCTTCAGCCACTAGAGAGAGCTCTAGAGATCTTTAAGCAGGTTTGAGAAGCACCTTTGAACAAAACTAGCTGCCCAACAGCATGGACTGCAGCAGGAGCTCCACAATGTCTTCTGCTGCCAGAATCTGTGAGAGTCACTGATCTCTCTCAGGTGTGTGTAAAAGGCTCTAGGGACCAAGAAAGGCTGACAACATGCTGTTTTAGAGAAGTTGCTGATTGGACTCAATTCTGAGGATAGGCCAAAAGCAAGACTGCTGCTGTTGCGACCTCCTGGTGCTGATTTTAAGTGGGCTGGTGGTCTCAGTCCTGTGAGGAGTGGTTTACAGTGGTGCAGAGTTACATTGCTGCAGTGCCTTACCTGGCCTACAAACAGGGTCCGTCAGCTGTGATACCAGGCTGATTGGTACAATCTATACTGGTAGTTAGTCCTCATGGGCTGCATGTCTCTGTGTCATTTCCCTTTTGGAAGGAAGACAGGATATTTGGGGTTCAGTGAAAAGCAGAACTTCAGTATAATAAAAAAAAAAAAGGAGAGGCAGAGAGGAAAAAAAGAAATTGCTAGTTACAGCACTAATAATTAAATGTTGCAGAAGGGGGATGCAGTCTGTTTGCAGTACCCTTTGCTAGAACAGATTGTGCAGGGATGCATTTTCTATTCACTTATCTTTATACTTGTCTGTGGCCTGGTTAAAAAGCAGCACTTTTCACTTCCTCTCCAAAGAGGCTCACAAAGCTGTCTTGGGGTAGGCTGAAGACCTGCAGTGAAGAGTCACCCAAAACAACAAGACACAAGTGGTTGCTGCCCAACTGGGAAGAACATAAGAGAGATGTGTGGAAGCAGGGAGTGGGCTCGTATTTTTCAGGTCTCAAAAGCAGCAGGGTGTAGCTTCTGTACGGGAAGGGGTATATGAGATGTAAAGGAGAGGATTATTGACCGTTGCGTAGGACCAGACAAGGTCAACCTTCTGCCCAGCAGGAATTTGCTCAGGTGGAGGCTCTGAGAACTGAGCAGCAGAGGACCCTCCCATAAAGTGTCCCTTGTGTCAACTGAAAGCTCAGAACTGGGCACTTCTTAAGTAAGATCTTGAACGTTAACAGAGGCATCTGTGATGGTTCATTGTGATGTGCAGAACTTGGACCACTGCTTGGTCCAAATTCTAAAACAAAACCATGAAAAACCAGTGTTTCAATATAACTGTGGAAGACAGTAGCTAAAAGGAGTTAGTGCTCAGCACTGCATAAACTTACTTAAAAGTGAGTTCCCCAGCATGGTCCCAGTCTGAACTGGACTGACCTAGGCTGTGTGTTAGCTTCTTTAATTTTAAACCATCATGTACTTTGAGAGAAGTAGCAGCTGTTGGTTGTTAAAAAGCTCCTGGCCCCTGAAATGCTGCACTCAGTAGCTCTGATAAGCCAGAGCAATGCTATGTGAAACTCAGAAGTATGAACTGCCTGTCTTAGCAAACAGGAGCCTAGGATAAACTTTGACTTGGAGTGTGGTGTTACAGCATAACATCACTTTACTTCTGCACTGGGCATGATGGGTAAGAATTTAAGAAAAAACAAATCCATAACTGTCTCAAATGCAGGCAGCTTGGTGCTTATGTCATGCTGTAGCATCTTGCAGCTAAAACAGTTTCCAAAGCAAGCTGGGGGATTTGTGCTGTCTGCCTCCTTTTTTTAAGGGAGTGAACAGGATTGAGGTGGCTTTGTTTGGTGTCTTTTTAAAGGTAAGACTTCGAATCTAATGACTTATTTAGAGAGAAAATACTTTCACCTCAATAAAGTTCTTTGAATTATACAGGACATTGCTGTTGGGTTACTGAAAACCCTTGGGGTTTGTTTCATTTATAACATTGCCTCAGGCCTTCTGCTGCATCCTGTTGGATTGACCTCCTTTTCAACCCGTGCTGGCAGCTGCATTGCAGAGCTATCTTTTCCCTGGATCCTTCAGGGTTGTCATATGACAAACTTGAACTGTGACCCTTCTGTGTCTTACCAGGACAGCCATGCCCTCTGTGCAATGTGGCCAGCAGTCTTCCCCACACACACATTTGTTCCAAGCCATTTAACAAGCTGAAAGTTTCAAATTATGGCATTTCATAGTGTTTAGTAGTATTGACTGTAAAGCAAATGAAATGGTGCTGAATACCCTATGTGCTGATTTTAAGAAATACAGCTTCCATTTCTTCAATGTGCCCTGGGTTTTCTGTGACTAGCATGTGCTCTCTGGTGAATCTCCTTATATTTTTAATAAATTTCAATGCTTCTCCCCTAACAACAGTAGCATTCACTGCTATAGTTAGTCCAGCAGTGGTATTTGTTTCTAATATATGGGCTTTTTAAACAGATTTCTCTAAGCAAAATGGGCAAAGTCATTTTGCTGAAGTCTTTGCAGAGTGTTAGGGTAAGAATTGATATAGTTAACACTGCATCCAAGCAACACCATCTCCAAGTGGTGTTGATGCTGGCAGGCATTGCCTTGCTGAAGTTACAGAGACTGAGCACTCGTATTTGTACAAATTACATTCATTACCAAGAACCCTCCAGTAGTGATAAGAGACTGGCTGTATAGCATAGATTGGCTCCAAGATAAGTAGCCAGTCTATTGTGCAGCTCATGGTAATCTACCTCCTCCCCACCCCTAAAAATAAATCTTGGGGCATTTTGGAAAGCATGGGGGTTGCTCGTTCTGGTAGGCTGAATGCATAACTACTAAATATCATCACCACCTGCCAATGTGTTTTCATAACGAAGCAAGGCGGCTGACTGAGAGGGATAGGCTCAGATACAGTGTTCTGAACATCTGGATACTTTGAGTATTTGTTGCTCCCTTAAAGGACAGATCACAGGTGATGGCTGTGATGAGAGTTTCTTCCAGCCATGTTCCAAGGCTAGAGCCCGCTCACAGTGATAGTTCTCTTCAAGAAGAGGTGAAAATATCTGGAGCTTGGGAGTTTGCAAGTGCACAGCTTAGGGCTCTACATAGGTACCGTGATAGTACCTTCTTCATAGTTACCTTGTCCTTTCTCGGTGCAAGTGTCTATGTAGCAGACTTCAGTGAAATAGTAGTTATTTATCTTACCATATTAATATAATTGTAAAGGAAGATAGAACTTTCTGGTTGCATTGACTGAAATAAACCATCAGCTGGCAAGTATCTTATGTGCAAGGACTTCTGGATTGCTCGTTTTCAACATGTAAAGCTAAACATCAGCAGGATAGTTTTATACAAGTAGGCAGTATAATCCAACCATTTTGGTTAAAACTTGTATTTACATGGAATTCTAATACTTTTTTTCTCTCTTACCCCTTTTAGGGTTTGAATGGCAATGGAATTGCTCCTGGATCATCAAGTTTTAGCCTTACGAAACAGATGCTCTGTCCAAGAGTAACCCGTGTCTGTCTCAGGGACTTGATATTCTGCATGGAACAAGAGAGGGAGATGAAGCATTCTCTACGCTTGTACCGTGCTCTTCTGAAGTGATTTGAATTTTACATTTCACCTTGCTGTCTACTGCCAAAGAAAACACTGGAGCATTGTTGCACTGTCTTGAAATTCCAATTTCTGGAAAATGATCCGTTGTAAGGATAACTCTTGTTTACAGATAAACATTTTTATTAAATACCTAACTGAGCACCTGTAAGGTTTTTAATAATATTTGGCTTAAATCTGTCTGTAAACCGGTGAAAACACTGAGCGGCACACAACAAGCACCTGACTACCTGTTTGCATTTAACTGTCTTGCAGGCTCTGAGGGCTTGATAATTGTCCCTAGTTTATGTATGTCACTTGCTTCAGTACTCCAGAATCTGCAACATCTCTTCTGTGTGTAGTGACACCTTCTATTCCAACCTTATTTAGGGAAAAAAGTAACACACTAAAGGCACTGCATAGCATGGCAACTGTATTTAATCACAAACCAGCAGTCAGCATGCTAATGTCTTGCCTATCTGACTCAGCATCTTCCTAAATTTTCTGGGTTTAGAATTACTACTGAATGCTTATTTGTGGAGAGCAAAGTAACAAACAAAAGGAATGAGGGGTCCTTTCTACCCCACACTTTGCCTCAATTGCCTTCACCCTTTCCTCTGGGAAAGTGACTGAAGGAAGATGAACAAACCAGTCACTCTTGTGATTGAACTACATCAGACAGGGTAGTTAGGACATAGTTTGATGTTTGGGGGAGATTTGGATATTCTAAAAATACAAAGAGTAAAAGATCCTTAAAAAGAAGGGTAAAAAGAAGAAACAGTTTATCTTTCTCTAGGTACAAAAAAATAGCATTGAACTTGAGTATAGATGTGGAAAGAAATGAGCAAAAACGACCTGTGATTGACTGCAAAAAAGAGAAAAGTTGAGATGCATTGAAACTCTGCAGCTGGAGACTCTCTTAAGGAGAGGAGCAGTGTTTGCAAAGCACAGGATTCACCGCTTTGGAATATTGATTTAACGTGGTATAACAGGGAAACTTCTCAAACAGAAAGTATTTAGACAGTTGCCTGGTTTCCATTCAGTGAGGAGGAGGATTCTAGTGTACTAAGACTGCTAGAACAGAGTCAAAGATTTCCCACTTGCTGGTAAAGACTGCCTTGTGGTGGAAGGAAAACCCTCTGGGTTGCCCTTCTCTCCAGCCTCCAAACATTTTGCCTTCCATGACACAGCGCTGTATAGCATGGCTATTTCCCATGACTGGTGGGAAAGGCCCTGCCTGTATTCACAGAATCACAGAACACTGAGCTGGAAGGGACCTTCAAGGTTCATCGTGTCCAGCTCTTAAGTGGAATGGCCTGTATGGGGATCGAACCCACAACGCTGGCATTATTAGCACCATGCTCTAGCCAACTGTTGAATGGCTTCCTGCTGAAACTTTTTTCTTTTAAAGAAAAAGCTTCCTATGGTTATTTGGCATGCTGCTTCAAAACTTGAAGCGATGATTCATGCACCCTCCACTGTCAGAACCACTGCAGATAGTTACCAAATTCACTAAGTTTTGAATCAGTTACGTTGTTTTTTGTTGGAACAGTAGTAAAAAAATAAATATAGTAAATGAATGCTGTAAATTATTTATATATGTATATATGGCATATATATATATAAAAGAAAAACAGTACTTTGACTAAGCTATAGTTTGCAAGGTATTGATGGCATTGGGCAAAATTGTTTTGTATAATTAAATGCTTAGCTTTACTTTTTACGTAAAGTGCAGCATTTTCCATATTTGTGTACTGTATCTTATTGATCAGATGTTAAAAATTATTTTAAATACTGCATTAAAGCAATTATTTTATTAAAAATAATAAATGGATAACTTTGTTTCCTTATGTGAGAAATTCAGCATATGAAGCTGCCATCACGATGACTAATGGTGTGACTCTGAGGGTCAACCCCAGCTGCCTGCCCATCACAGTAGCTGGCATGGTTGCCTCACATGACATAGTAACTATAAACGTCTTATTTTAAGGGTTTTTTTAAACAGAAGTAGGTGACAGCAAAGGGTTACTTGAAGCAGGGGTGGGCATGGAGAAAAACCAGCCTCTCGTGTGTCTTGATTTCCCTCTCCCAGTCAGCACAGAGACTGGGTTGTGGGTTTTTTTAACAGCTGAGCCATGATGAGTGCTTTGCACGTGTTCTGGGAAGTGAAAACATGAACTGTCTCAGACTTCAGTAATGTACTGTGGAAGCACTGTCCAAAATTATTTTTAAAGCAACTCACAATTAAGTGCAGGCTGGAGAACAATGAGCTTCTTGCCTGCATATTGCCTGCCTCTTCGTCTTTAAACCAATGTGATAAAAAAACAAGAGATGTTGGAGAAAATAATTGATAGATAGATTCTAAAGTATGATAGGTTATTCAAGTGTTTTTATGGCCTGCCTATGATGCAGATCGTATGCTTTCACTGCTGCCAGAGCAAGTTGTCTCTCACCCGTAGATTCTCCCTGTGTGTCACCTTTTCCCTCTGTGTGTCATGTTCACACCCATCCCGCTCCTAAAACACTCCCCAAAGCCAAAACTTTTATGCTGTAAGGAGTAACACATGTTTTCAGAAAGGTTTTTCAGCAGGTCATTAGGCCTAATTTCAGATGGGGACAGATTTGTTCTTGGTGCAAAGACTGAAAATACTTGTCTCCCTACCAAGGGTTTATCCTGCCTCTCATTTGAGCTCATTTGCTTCTGAGAAGAGTGTCCTCTAAAGTGTCATTTAGGAGATACCTGGGCTCTGCTCAGCCCCATCAGGAGTTAAAGGAGAGGTGACCAAGAGTTCACTTCCCCCTTTTCCCCAGTCTTCCTGTCCTTTATGGGAATACTGAAATTCCAGTCATAAGGTGATCAAGACAAAGTCTGCCATCATGCTCCCTTGCTTCTTTCTTCCCAGTATGCTCATGTTCGAGCTTGGGAACCTAGCAGCAGAACTGTGTGTGCCACCAGTGCTGGGAGGGCTCCAAAGCTTGCTCCAGACACTTCCTGCTTTCCAGCTGGCCTGCTAGCCTAGTGGCTGTTTCTGATGTACTGAGCTGGCTGGACAACTATCCCTGCCACTCAAGTACTTACCCTTTACAGAAAATGGTATATAGAGTCATGGGGGGAAAGCTGTTGTTGCTTGCTCTTGACTACTACTATCTTAGCAGCATAGGATGCTAAGTTTTGTGTGTCTCTTGGTGACAAAAGGGGCCCCTATACTCTCTCCTCCAACTGCTGCTTTTTCTTTTTATTGCCATTTTCAAGTCTTAGCACTGAATCCAGCCCTTTACACTGTCTTTGACTCCAGCTTTTCCCTTCTCCCCCTGGGTAAGCCTAGCTGGAGTGCACTAACACACCCTGCAGCTCTATTCGATGTTTAATGAGGGAGGTAGCGGGGGACCATGAGACATTGCTAGATGATTCCTCAAAGCCATTGCACTCTCTTGGACACTTTGACATGAGTAGCTTAAGGCTACTCTTTGCATCAAGTTGTTCTAGGCCCCCTCTCTTTGTAGGCACCTGTGTCCTGCCATGTGAGTGCACTCTGCTGAGCAAAAGTGCTGTCAGCTGTTCTCCAGGTTCATCTCTTTGCTCTGTTCTCTGCCTTCCTCTTCATTTGTAATCACTGGGGTGAAGAGAGAAAGACTAAAGCAAATGAGGATTTCCTGAAGGGGCAGACAGTCCAAGTGATTGGACTTGGTGAAATGGGCTTGCTCCCAGCAACTTTTCAAATGAGGGCTGCTGGGTTTCTGAGGCCAAGCGTTGCACACTCTTCCTTTTGTGCATAGCATACATGATGTCTACATATGCTGGATCCAGCCATTGTTATCCCAAGTCCCACAGCTGGAGCCTGCAGCTCTGGAAATAGCTACATTCTGCAGTGAAGGCTTTACTCTGAGGGGTGCAAAACTGAGTACCAGGACTGAAGAATGTAGCACACCAGACCTCTCTGTTTTGCCACTTTTGTTTCTGGGCTCATTACCAAGTGTCAGTGGCTTGTCCCACCCTCATCCTGTCGAAAGGCTGCCTGTCTGCAGGCCACAGTGCCAGTGTTTCACTTGGTGCAGACCTTTTGTCAGCTAGACAAGCACACCATTTGGCTTTGTAACATTTTGAAGGAATAAGTAATAAACTTTGTCTTTTCCTTTCAGGTATATTGGTCCTTGTTCCTACTGCCTCTTCTTTCCTCTTCTACTGTGGGCATGAGCTGGTCATTCCTTGCCTGCTCTCTGTAGCTATTCTGGCATGTTAGCTGCTAACTTTGCTACCCAGTCTCTCCTCAGGATCCCCTGTTTCACAGTTCACAGATTCCCTTGAGGCAGTTTGCTTCTGAAAGTGTTTTTGCTGTGAAGGAGGGAGGAAAAGGATCTCCATCCTGGACTTGAATGGTTACTCTGGAGTGGAAGGAGATGGTAGCACATGTCAGCTCACAGCCCTGAGGCTGCTCTTTCTGTGCAGGGAGAAGATCCATGCAGGAAGTTGGTGTTTCATGGTGACCAAGACTTCTACCATTAAGTCCTACTTCAGTCAAGGGTTTTCTACAAGGTCCTTGCATCAGTAGGTACCTCCTACCTTCCAAGGGATGTGTCCCTGGCAGAGCCACCTAAAGTTCCTGCTGGACACATGAACAGAGATGGTCATCCCTCCTCTTCCCCGATCCCCACCTCACAGTCCCACAGCTCTTCCATGTATGTCATTTTCAGCCTGTGTCAGTCTCAGAAGTAGCAAAGGGTATAGAGCCATGTCCTGTGTGTTCAGGTAGACATTGGGTGGTGCACTGAGGCTCCAGGGTGTTTCCCCAAAGTTCTACCCATCAGTAGTGTCACTGAAAGATACTGCTGGGGCTGTGCCCTGGTGGGGGGGAGCAAAGGTGGGAGTGTAGGTACAGATACAGCAAAAAAGTCCATCTCAGCAGCTCAGCAGGCACATTCCTGCTCCGCAGGCTTTACTTGAAGAACTGCAGTTATCAGTAAGCAGTTGCTCTCTCTACCAGATCACAAGGAATATTATTTTAAAATCTGTTTGAAATGAAAAGTTATCTGACAGATCATCTGTATCTGTTTTTGAGAGCTAATTCGTAATTGCACGTAGTTCCCCAAGCTTCTTGAGATATTTGCTCTTCCCCTTTGAAGTGTTTAGCGTGACGGCATTTATTATTTACAGTTATTTTAAGGTGTTTCTTATTTCTGTTCTTAGAAGCTGGAAGGGAGAAGGGAAGTATTTTTTTTCAAGTAATTAGGTATGAATATATGTGTACTCTGTGTGTATAAGGATGGCTAAGTAACTTTTATAAAGAAATACCCTACTTCTTGTAAAGACTGAGTTAGAGCAGCTCCCAGGTGTGAAACTCCAGCAACAAGGAGAGAGGGAGGAAGGAGATAAATTCCTTCTTTCTTTAAGAGGTTTAAAGTTTTAATATGTTAAAATCCTTTGATACTTTGTGCAAAATTGGGCAGAGAATAAAGACTCCCTTGAAGAGCCGATCAGTGGGAAGTCTCAAGAAGGGAGGGTGAGAAAAGGAGAAGCCATTCAGAGGATTGAAAACAGCTTGCTCCTCTCTTCAGGAGCCTCAGTGATACCCTTACATGCATCCTGGCAGGGGCTTTCATTAACAGAAATGACAGAAAAGGGCCTTTCTAGAAACAAGGTGGGTATGTGTAGGCAGGCTGTGTATTTAATGAAGCAGACTTATTGAGGAAGAAATGCTTATATTGTTGCTTCCTTCTCAATGCAGTTTTCATTTTTAACTTCATGTCTCTTAAAACTTGGAAAAATCCTCTGTAATCATCTCATCTCTCTTTGAAGGAGTGGCAAGGACTATGGCCAGCTTTGGTCCAAGCACAAAGCTGAACCACTGTGAGATGCAGGATGGGGGCCACATGCTGTCCATGGAAGTCAGTGGTCTGACACTGAAAGAAGGGACTGGAATGAGCAGAAGAGGTTTAGATAGAGTAGGTGTACCAGGAGATGTGTAGATACAGTGTGGGCTACTCAGCACCTCAAGGTTGAAGCAGTTTTCTTCTGCTGATGTGAATAAACCACGGTTGGAGGCTTACAGCCCTTGTGAGCATCTGCCTTGTGTTGAGCTGAGCTGGTAATCAGGGTTGCTCCACCACTTCTCAGGGCCAGGTCTGTAATTTTCTGCACCCTGCCTTTCACCAGCTGATTACTTAGCCCTTTGCAGCCTGGCTGGCAGGTGGTGCGAACTCAAAGAGGCCTCATCTCACACAGCTCTCAGAGTCTTTGCTTCTAATTTGAAAGCTTTAGCTGTCTTTATTACAGGGGAAAAAAAAATTGAAAGTGACCCAAACTTCAGGTACAGAGGGCAAGTATTAAAAGTAAGGTTGTTTTTGCCTTTGAAATTCCACACTTCTTAGAGCCTGTTGGTGAGTGATGCCCCAGAGCTGGGGAGGATGGCTCCAGGAAGAGATCCCCTCGAGTGTGCAATCAGCCCTTCACAGCAGTCTGCTGGGGATGCTGAAACAGAAATCGGCGTTTTGAGTTTTGTTTTTTTTCCCATGCGGTAAAGAAGAACCTGTGGGAAGGTTCTCCCTGTGTCCTTACACAAAACCAGGATATCCAGTAATTAATGAGAGATACCTCCAGGGCAAGCTCAAATTTTGCAACACTTCCCAAGGCAGGGAAAATGCCCTGGGCTAGGGCAGTCTTGGGAAGAGAGTGAGTCAGGAAGCTTTTTTTTTTTTCTTCTTCTTTCTTTCTTTTCTTTTTGCCTTTTTTTTTCCCCCCTCTGTAGTCTCAAGTAGAAACTTTGTTGGGAAGAAAACTTTGCAGGGACCAGCCTCTTCCAGACCTCCCCGCACCTGGGTGAGGCTGCTCTGTCTCCGGAGCTGGGCGTCTGCCTTCTCAGACTTTGTGTTCCCAGCGGGCTCAGCTCGGCATGCCTGACGCCGGCTGGGAGCGGGGAGCCGAGCTGAGCGCCGGACACCTCCCAGGGGACACAGCCGGTATGGGGCAGCCCCTGTGAGAGGGGCAGGGCGGGCGGCACAGGGCACAGGGTGGCGGTGCCCGGGCTGCCTTGGGAGAGCCTGGGGCCTGGCGCCGGGCCCAGCGCCGCCCTGCCCCGGGGCCCGGCATGCCCGGCCCGGCCCGGCCCGGCCCCTCGGCGGCGGCCCCACGGCGCTCCCCACCGCCCGGGGGTGGGGTCTCTGGGCTCTGCTTGCTTTGGCAAGGCAGCCGCCTCAGGCGCGGCCCTCCCTGGGTGGGGAGGGAGGGATCCTTGGGCCGTGGGTGAGGGACTGGAGTCCTGCGCCCGGGATGGGGCAGCTCCAGATGTACGGACAGACTGGGGAATGAGATGCTGGAAAGCAGTGCCATGGAAAGGGACCTGGGGGTCCTGGTCGATGGCAAGTTGAATCTGAGTCAGCAGTGCCCTGGCAGCCAGGACGGCCAACCGTGTCCTGGGGGCCATCAGGCAAAGCATCGCCAGCCAGGCAAGGGAGGGGATTGTCCCTCACTGCTCTGCCCTGGGGCAGCCTCACCTTGGATATTGTGGGCAGTTTTGGACACCGCAATATAAGAAAGATATTAAGCTCTCAGAGAGTGTCCAAAGGAGGGCAACCAAGGTGGTGAAGGCCTTGGGGAGAAGCCTTATGAAGAGCAGCTGAGGGAACTCGGTCTGTTCAGCCTGGAGAAGAGGAGACTGAGGGGAGACCTCATTGCAGGTACAACTTCCTCATGACGGGAAGAAGAGGGACAGACGCTGATCTCTTCTCTGTGGTCACCAGTGACAGGACCCAAGGGAATGGCCTGAAACTGTGTCAGGGGAGGCTTAGGTTGGATATTGGGAAAGGTTCTTTACACAGAAGGTGGTTGGGCACTGGAACTGCCCAGGGCAATGGTCACAGCACCAAGTCTGACAGAGTTCAAGAGGTGTTTGAATGATACTCTCAGGTACATGGTGTGACTCTTGGGGATGGTGCTGTGCAGGGCTAAGAGTTGATGATCCTAGCAGGTCCTTTCCAATTCAGAATATTCTGTGATTCTGAGTTCCTGACATCTGGATGCAGCACAAACACTCCCTGGCTCTTTGAAGGAAGATGCCCAAGCACGTGTGGCTGAGATGTGGGTGCAGTAGCTCAGCTCCTCTTTCTCACTCTTGCCCTGCATCCCCTCCACCTATTTTCTGTGGTGTTGGATCTCTTTTCCACCTCCCCTTTAACCCCACAGCCACCTTGGTTTTGCATTTGCCCCCCTGCTTGTGCCTTGCAGTGCAAATGTGCTGTAGCACTGCCTGCCTTCTCTTGCTGGTCTCTCTGGCTGCTTCTCTTTCTCAGTATTTTAAGCCCTGGGAATGACTTTTTGAAGGTCAAAGGTGTACCCCCGCTGATAAACAATTCTGAAAAACTGGTAATAACAGATGAGAAGGTTGAGGTACTCAGCAGCTCTTTAGCTTCAGTCTTCACTGGCAAGCTCTCTTCCCGTACCTCTTGAGTGGTGGACAGGATGGGGAATGGGGGAACAAAGTCCCTCCCACTGTAAGCAGAGATCAGGCTCACAACTCCCTGAGGAACCTGAGTGCACAGAAGTCTATGGGAGCTGATGAGATGGATCCCAGAGTCCTGAGGGAATTGGCTGATGTAGTTGCCAAGCCACTCTCCATCATAGTGGAAAAGTGGCAGTCAGATGACATCCCAGGTGACTGGAAAAAGGAAACATTGTACCCATCCTTAAAAAGGGTAGAAAGGAGGACCCTGAGAACTACCAACCTGTCAGCCTCACTCTGTGCCTGGGAAAAGCATGGAACAGATCCCTCTAGAAGCTCTGCTAAGGCATGTGGAGGACAGGGAGGTGATTCAAGACAGCCAGCACAGCCTCACCAAGTGCAAGTCCTGCCTCACCAACCCCGTGGCCTTCTATGATGAACCAACTGCATCAGGGGACAAGGGAAGGGCTACAGACGTCACTTATCTGAACTTCTCTAAAGCCTTTGACACGGTCCCCTACAACATCCTTCTCTCCAAATTGGAGAGAGATGATTGTAATTTGTGGACTGCTAGATGGATAAGAAACTGGTTGGATGCTGACATCCAGACAGTAGTGGTCAACATCTCAGAGGCCCCGATGTACATCAGTGACAAGTGGTGTCCCTCAGGGGTCTGTATTAGGAATAGTGTTATTTAGTATCTTCATTAAGGGCATAGATGAAGGGGTTGAGTGCATCCTCAGCAGATTTGCAGATGACACCAAGCTGAGTGGTGCTGCTGACACACCTGAAGGATGATATGCCATCCAAAGGGACCTGGAGAAAAAAAAAGTGGGCCCATGGGAATCTAATGAGGTTTAGCAAGACCAAGTGCAAGTGCTGCACCGGGGTTGGGGCAATCCCAGACATGGCTACAGACTTGGAGAAGTCACTGAGAGCAGCCCTGCTGATGAGGCCTTGGGAGTGCTGGTGGATGAGAGGCTGGACATGAGCCACCAATGTGCGCTTGCAGCCCAGAAAACCAACCATACCCTGGGCTGCATCCCCAGCAATGTGACCAGCAGGTCGAGGGAGGTGATTCTGCCCCTCTGCTCTGCCCTGGTGAGACCCCACCTGGAGTGCTGCATCCAGCTCTGGGGTCCCCAGCACAGGAAAGACATCAACCTGTTAGAGCGAGTCCAGAGGAGGGCCAGCAAGATGATCAGAGTGCTGGAGCACATCTCCTGTGAAGAAAGACTGAGAGAATAGGGGTTGTTCAGCCTGGAAAAGAGAAGGCTTTGGTGTGACCTAACTGCGGTCTTCCAGTACCTGAAGGGAGCCTACAAGAAAGATGGAGAGGGACTATATAAAAGGGCATGTAGTGACAGGACAAGGGGGAATGGCTGCAAATTGAGAGTAGGTTTGGATTAGGTATTAGGAAGAATTTCTTTATTGTGAGGATGGTAAGGCACTGGAACAGGCTGCTCCATCCCTGGAAGTGTTCAAGCTCAGGTTGGACACTGAGCAACCTTGGTCTAAGTAGAGGTGTCCCTGCTCATGGCAGGGGGATTGGAACCAGATGACCCTTCAGGCCCCTTCCAACCCAAGCCATTTTATGATTCTTTTTATGATTTGTGAACATGGAGGGAACTGTCTCTTTCATCTGGGAACCCTCCAGCCTGGCTTTAAGTTCTATGTTCAGGTGAAACCAGAGTCAAATGCTCATGTACCAGTGACACCCAGAGTGGGTGTTCCCACACTTTTCTTGTTGGGCACTTCTGCTCTGCCCAAAGCTTTTCTTCCTCTTCAACTTCCATGGCTGCTCCAATTCTCCTCCCCATCCCTCAAATAATCTGTTTCCCTTGGATGACTAGCATCCCTTCTCATCCTTCTTCAGGCTCACTGCTTTGATTGCCTTCCATAGGACACATCTCCTGCACAAGCATCTCCTTAGCTGCCACTTGTCTGGGCTGACAGCTCACAAATCTTGATCACAAACCTGTTGTCTTCTGCACTTGTGAGCACCTGGGGGGGCCCTGTGAGGATGTCAAGACATTAAATAGAATTCAACACAGTTAAAATAGTGCTCAGTTACTTTTCTCTCCCATTGTCTTTTTAAATGACTAGACAATGTCACTCCTGTTGTACTTGTGATCTCAAGAGCTTCCAAGTCTTGAATGTAACTTCTGGATAGCCTTGAGACGTGCTGGCTGCTGTCAACTGTGGCTTCCCAAGGTGTTTGAGATGCAGGTTCACCTTTTCCCAGGGAAGGACAGACAGGGTGGAACGGTTTTACTTCCCTAGATCCCTGCATGTGCCTCCTGCAAAAAGAAGCCAGGCTGTCTCAGGCAGCTGCAGTGCTTTTAGGGTATTAATCTGTTCCCTTTCAGATGTCTCTTTCAAGCTGGGCTTTGCTGCAATGCCAATAAAAACTTGCTCTTGTTAGGCTTCTGCAGCAGTCTGTTTATGGGAATACAAATGGTGCTCAGCACAGGCTTTGGGTAATTAATACTCTTTTGTTGAGGTAATAGTACTTGTGCTCCTGGTTGATCTGTGGTAATAAAGATACACTCCCTTCCATGACTGCAGAGAAGAAATATTTGAGAGGAAAAACTGAGGTTTTTGCTGGTCCAAATGAATGTGTATCCACAACTCTCATATTTTATCTCCCATAACAAAACCATCCTATTTTCATGACCCCAGGAAAGGCTCATACGGCCTTACATGCCTGCATGCATCCAAGACCTCTCTTCCCAGAGCAGCTGGTGAGGGCAGGAGCTCAGCTTTCCCACAAAAACACATGGGGACAGACAGGTCACACCCACCGTGATGGTCCAGAGCTTCTCTGCCACCCCAGTGTGCCTGCAGTGCAGGGACAGCATTTTCCTCCTGCTCCCTGGGAAGGAGAGCCCTTGACCAGTGTATCCCACCCCAAGGGAAAGCAAAAGCCATGAGGAGTCACTCCAACCCGCTGTGGTTGGTTTAGACTATAAAGTTGGGGATCTTTTTGGTGTTATTTAGTGAGCAACTCACTGTGAATTTAATAGATTAGTTTTGCTATCGGTAACAACTCCCCTAATCCCTGAGGAGTTTATTTCATGTATACAAGAGTGAAAAAAGGAAAAGTAAGAACACCTCTGGGGAAAATAAGGGGTTGGGAAATGGCTGTAAGTGCAAGCACAGGATTGCCAAACCCACACATTCAAAAAGCATGAATCAGATCTCCAGGAATCACAAGACTGGTGGTCTGGATTCCAAAATATGAAATCTGGGCAGTTTCTGAAGGGCAATTCCCTCCATGTTTTCAATGCTCTAGGGGAAGTTTCGTGCCCTGCGCTGGGGAGAGTGCTAATGGGCTGGAATTGAGGCTTACACATGCTTTTAGGAACTCATCCTCCCTATGCTGGAGCCTGAGATGGTCATCTCACCCTCCAAATACCCTAAACCTGCATGGTTGCAGTGTTGTCCCCCATTGTGGGGCATTGCTGCCACCCTCTCACATCCCTGATGAGCTGCCTGGAAGTACGGTCAAGCCTCAGTGCCCATCTTCCCATGGTGGTGAACAACAGCTTCTTGCACCAGGGTCCGTCTCTCCTGCCTGTGGATAGGTGATGAGAAAGAGGCATCTCTGTTTAGTCCCCCAGACTTCGATAAGAGAGAGACACAGCTTTGAATAGTCCAAAGGTGTGTGTAGCCTGGGCCATAAAACCAACACAGCATTGTCCAAGGTACAGAAAGTTGTCCATTATGTGTGTTTTGGACGGACATGAATTGTTTTCCATACGATGCAAGACCTTGCTGTAAGACAGAGCTGAAGCTTTTTTATCTGAGGGTGCAAATTAATACCTCCTACCCCAAAGTTACACAAACCCCTTAAAAACCTGTGAAAAAGATTGCTGTGGTGAACTT
This sequence comes from Acropternis orthonyx, assembly GCA_035583155.1. NCBI lineage: Eukaryota > Metazoa > Chordata > Aves > Passeriformes > Rhinocryptidae > Acropternis > Acropternis orthonyx. Next base: position 106,964,955 of record JAWWEU010000081.1, read on the forward strand.
CCCCAGTGCTAGACTAAGTGGCCCAATTTGTTGGTGCCTGAGTGCCTTAGGCAGTGAGCAGCCTTCACCCACACCTCCAAATATGGATGTACTGGCAGCAGAGGGAAGCTTCCTCTGTCTCCTGCCTCACTTGAGGGCCTCTAGATCTATAGCTGATCTAAACTGCTGTTGCCTAACTCAACCTTGTAGAGTCAGCTTTGCTGCAAGTCCTTTCTTGTCTCCCTTTTGAGTCCCTCAGCTACTGCCAGCACCACAGTGTTGGTGCTTGCGAGCTCTTTGGTCATGTTACAGCTGCTAGGCTACAGCTGTCCCCATTGAAGGATCAGCAGAGTGACCTTCATGGAAGAGGACTCCCTAGGTGATTGCCTACACAGCATCATGAGATGGCCTACCTAAGCCTACATGAATTAGTATTGCCTTTCTGCACTGGACCAACATCTTTTTTGCTTCAGCAGAAGCCACTCTCATTGTTGTCTCCTTGTTGCTCTTACATCTCAGCTCACAGCTACAGAAGTGTACCTGTCAGGGCTCATTGGTGTGAAATGTGGGGAAATCCCAGCCTGCCTGGCTCTTCCTGAGCTCCTGTTGGATAGGCAAATTACCGATTACAGGAAGGAGATTCAGGAGTTAGAGGGAATTGCATGCAAATGGAAAGAACAACCAAAGAGCCCCAGTTGTCCCGGACCTGCTGATGCTGAAGACTACAGTTGGCAGTGCACCTGCTTCAGTGAGGAGCGTGTGACTGTGCAATGGGTAAAACCTCACAACCTTTCTCCTTCGAAGCCAAGCATCATGCATTGCTCCAAAGCATTTGTACCACCCACCTGTGAAAGAGGAGTACAGGTGACTTCCAACCGGATGGGCAGCAACCAGCAGGCAGTGAAACCACTCGCATTTAACCGGAGCCGCAGCTCTTGCAACGGTAGCTGATGAGCAGTAGCTGGTTGGCTTCCAGGACATGAATGACTCACAGCCCATCTGTGATTACCTGTGAGTTGTCACACCCAGCTCCAGGCTCCCCAGGGGCTGGTGCAGCAATGTCTGTTTCCTGAGTTCAGTGAAAGGGAGAAGGTGCCTCGCTCCCTATTGATGAGCATGGATTAATCTGCACTTGCCCTAGGTTGGAGGTAATACCAATAGCACCAAGCACTCCCTGCTGCTGCATAACAAGCAAGTGTGGGAGTATCCTGGCCTGAAGGACCAGGAGTATTAGCCTGACCCGTAAGTGAAGCGTCTACATCAAAGGAGAGGTGAGACTAAGGTGTACACGCACAGCTTGCAGCAGCGACACATTGTAACTGTGCCTGCTTGCCTTGTTAGGCCCTTTATCTGGCAGATGGACTCCTTTGCCAACATAAACACATGCTTGCCAGCCAGCAGAAGACAAACACAGTGTGTGTAGAGCAGGAGAAGCTGAAAGAGCAAAATGAGTCCAGCATATGTGACAATTCCAGGAGAAAAGTACAGCCAGAGCCCAGGAGTACAGACCCAGCCATACCGCACCATAGCCCCTGCTTTGATTCCTCTTCTATTGTCTCTCCAACCACAGCTGTCTGAGGGGGAGAGAAAAAACCCCTCTCAATGCTCACTGGGGTCGCATGGGGTACATCAGCCTACATTGTTGGTTGCATCAAGGTGATGAGAGCTTTGGCTGCTCCCAGGCTGACTCTGCACTGTGGTGTCTCCAGAGGTGGAAAACAAGCTCTCTCTTCACTCTCAGTGTACTGCTGGCTCTCACAGCCCTCTCTTCCTTGCAACAACAGAGCAGCCCAAGTGGGCCAGGCTTCCTGGAACATCTGCCAGCACAAGACATGGGCCTCCTGGTCTCCCACAGCACTGGCTCCAGGGACAGACCGTATGGCGTTCCCCAACAAAGACATCTCTGCCTGCTCCCTGCCAGCAAAAGCTGTGCTGCAACTGTATCTCCATCTGAATGCTGCTCTAGCTCAACACAGTGAACACCCTCCAGATCTCTATGGAGTTCCTGCTCTTCCTCAGGACCAGGAGTGCACAGTGCAGGTCCAAGGCTTAGTATCCCAAGCTTCTTGTCCACATTGCAAGCTTGGTGATTCCTACTTGCTTGGTTTCCTGGGATGATTTTTCAGATGCTGCCCATACCTGGACTGGAGAGCCATTCTCCACAGACCCTTGCACACATCTCCCAGCTGTCTCTCTCTTGGGAGTCACACGCAGTGGATATTTTGGGACTTGGCGCATCAGTCCACAAGCAGCAAGTGGACACTTTAACTTATTCCAAGCTCTCCATTAAGTTCTTTAATGTATGCAGGCTCTGGAAGAGCTATCAGGTTGTTTTTATGAAAAAGTAACTGTCTGGTTGTAGCTACGCGTGCCATCACCCTGCTGAGTTCCCCTCTCATTTGAAGAGGGATTTCCCATCCTTCACTGTGAACTTTCACTGCTGCAAGAGTACTTTGGTCTGGGTAAGATGGCCTCGGAGGGGATGGCTGAATACCGCTGACTCTTCAAAGACTGGATTTGCTGCTCAGCCTTTCCCCTCAGACTAGCAACCCTTATCCAGCTAAATTCAACTGGGGGAATTCCACCTGTAAGATGTGCAAGTAAGGGCAAAGACATCCTTTGCCTTGTCCCTGTCAAGTTTCTGCTCCCCAAGGCCTTGCTTTCTCTGTCGGTAGTTCCTGCATGCAGCAGCAAGTCTGTTCCCCATGTGTTTCGCTGAAGCACGGAGATGCCCACACATTTTTTCCATTGTGAACCTGGCTTCATCCCTGCCAGCTCACACAAGCAGCTATTGTAAAGTAATTGTTTGAGTCATCCAGTGAGCCCACACCCAAGCAGGCTTTTCAGATTTAACACACATGCTAGATTCGCTACTCTTGGCCTGCCTTTGCGGTACTCTGCCTCCTGACTCTGCCCAGGAGGATGACAGTAACAGAGGCACTCCAAATGGGCTAAACATAGCCATTTTCATGCCTATCCTTGCCTTCCCAACTGCCAGCCATCAGGTCACCTCCATGCTGGAGCAAGGGGTTTGCCTCCTGATACTGCTAGAGATTAGAGGTCTCTCTTTCTTCCCCTTCTTATCCTGTCACCACTGTCATTACCAGAGCAAATCATGGAGCTGCTTCCTCCATGGATGATGATGCCTCCTCCTGATCCCTACTTGACAAGTGGAATTTATAGTTGAATTTTAGTTTGGCACAGTTGCTGCTCCCCATCTCTGGCAATTAGAGGATTTGAGAAGTTCATTATGGGGCCCTGATTTTTCATATGGTCATTCTGGCCAACACCACTTTCTTTCACTGCCTTTTTACATATACAGCCAAAATACTCAGCACATTTTCAGAAGAGGGAAGATTAAAAACCCAACCAAAAAAAAAACCCCAGGAAAAAACCCGAAGTGAATTACTAAAGTTTATAAGGCTAATACTTTATAGGGCTAGTATGCACAGGCCTGGGGCCTTCAAGATAATATAATCTAATACTCGGAGATCCCCTGATGAAAGGCACTATATATGCAAAGTGCTTTATAAACATTAATTAGTTAATGTTGAAAATTTTGCCTGGGGGGAAAAAAAAAAAAAAAAGAAGTCCTACCAAAAATCCCCCTTCCCTCCCTCCCTCTAGTCCCTAACTCTACAAAGTTAATGATTCTGTGTGTGCAAAATCAGAGTACATTTTAATTTCTGTTTACTTCTGGGGAGATGGAAGCACTGGAAGTACTTTCATATACATTATGCTTCTGCAAGCATTAGTAACATGGCGGCTTCTCCTATTATGTGCTTTAAACTTCATGAATGAGGACACCTCAACATCTACAGCATAACCTTTGACCACAGTGTTTGCAATAAGACTGCCCAAGCTCTACTAGCTCATCCCTTCATAGTCTGTAATCAACAGGCTACCTTTGCAAACCTTGGGCAATGAAGAGCTGGTTTCAGTGTCATCACTACATGATATGTCACCACATAATGTATGCACAGAGAGAAGTGGACAAAGTAATACAAACAAAAGTTAATTTAGACAAAGTTAGTTAGGCAAAAGTTAGTTATCGTAAAAGGAGGGGCATCTCAGCAGTCTGAAGGACAAAGCAGACATTGCAGTATGAAGTTGTGTCTTAAAGTAGCTGGTGTAAAAGGCAAAAAGTTTTGCATTCAATGGACAGGTGACTATTTCCCACTACTCCATCCCCAGCTGCAAGGGCAGCAAAGACTGCCAAGGGAAACAGAGGTGCAGGCAAACTCCCTTCCGGAAAAGCTGGTGATATCTTCTGGAGCCATTTTCCCTCATCTGTCTTGTTGGAACCCCAAACTCAACCTCACATCTGTCAGCCCAGATATTGGGATGAAAGTGCTTGATGGAGCAGAATAAAGTTTAACGATGGAGTGGCAGAATGAAACCTGCCTTCAGCAGCAGGGTATGGCTCAGCAGGATTTTTCAGGCCTGGGTCATTCAGAACCCCATGGCAGTGGCTGGATGCAGAGAAACCCTTCACCCTACCTCTGATGCCTTCCCTGGCAACTGGGTTTGTACATGTACCTGATCTTTTCCCAGCACTCAAAGCAGCCAGCACTCCCTGATGATGAAACTTTGGTGAGGGATGCTTTCCCTTCCCTCTTCTGGGTCCTATGGGTTTCAAGGGATGCTCTCAGCACTTTGGCTTCACATGATACCACTCTGTGAGATGTTGCTGCGCACCAGCAGCAAGACATACAGCTAGACATTTTCTGTCTGCCTGGGCTGTCTCCAGAAGAGGCAGAACCTCTCAATGGTACCTTATAGCAGTAAGATATCACCATTTGCCCTTAGCTGGTGGCTTGGTAATGGGTATGATCAAAGTCTTAAAATGGAGTTGGCCCAAATGACCATAGACGTGCTGTCAGTGGCTGACTTGTGCCTCCAGCACAGTCTTTCTTTGCATTCCTTTGCTTCCCTGGGTGGGGAGGGGAGGGTTGGGGGCATGCAAAATCTGCACATGCTGAAGTACCATCCCCAGCTCAAACGCATCTCCAATGGGTCTTTGAATGCAAACCCCACTTGCTGCCAATGTGTTGAGTTTTGCTTCAGTGCTTCTTCAATTTCCAAACCACCACTATGCTGCTTGTGGAGGTGCCTCTTGCCTGGCCAGAATCCTCCAGTATTGGTGTCCTCTCCGGGACCTCTCAGCACCACCAACAAACAGCGCTTAGTGGCCAGGCAGCTTCATGACTTGGGAATACATGTCCTCTTCACCAGCTCATGAAGAGGTGAGTTATCAAGCTTCAAGGCTTCTTGACACAGTACTGTGCTCAGCAGGTGAAATGATGGGGACACAAAACCAATGCATTCCCAAGGATCTCAGTCTTAATGACAGCCCCCCTTAACATCAATGGCAGCTATTGATGGGGTCTTTGGATAATAAAAGGCTGCTGAGGTTTGTCCCGGTTTGTTCCAATCACTGCCACCTCCAGACATAGTCACAGTTCATCTGAATATCTGACCCAGGTGAGTTGTCTCCGGGGAGTTTTGCCTGTACATGAATGTCAGGTCAAGCAAGCGGAGAGCAATCCCTTACACACGTATCTAATACAGACATACCTGAATGAGCTAAACTATACTTTCATCTCGTGCAGTTAAGGGTGCTTAATTCTAATCCTGTGTCAATGGGGAAAAAAAATGGTATGAAGGTCTAATAAATAAATTATGCTGCTGAGTGCTCAGATCAGCACATCCTAGCTAGCAGCAGTACAGAGAAAGCCGCCTTCCAGCACTGCAGACTGCTTTAAAACAACCCTTCAAACAGATGTTGTTGCAAGCCAGTGATACACCAGTGCTGTTGTACTGGCTTCAGATCATGAAGCATTTGCCATTCTGAGGATGTGCAACACTGAGGAAGAAGAAAAATGTGAAATATTTAGTAGTTTTTGATGATCGACTTGAGAACTCTTAAAGAACCCTGATTTTTCAAAATCATTGCACATCTGCTCTCAGACAGCCTGGCTGCTTTCAGGCATATCACGCTGGGCACCTGCCAAGGCAACCACTGAAATTGTGAGTCTGCTTGGAAAATCTACATGGGAGATTGTGATGGAGGAAACTCTCTATGCTGCTGTTGCTAAAGTTACTGATTTTTACCTCCTCTATTTTTAAATTACTTTGAGACATTATTTGCTTTCAAAGAGACAACTGGGATAAAGTGGAGACTGGAAATGTCTTTTTTAATCCAACAAGGCAAGAGACTTTATTTTCCTGGGATTTCTTGAGTGCTCAGACCCTGGCTAGGCTCCCATGATAGCAAATAGCACAGGGAACTGTTGTGTCTCAGTCAGATACCACCAGTTTCACCAAAGCTGTCAGTCTGTGCCACAGCAGAATATTTGCAATATGTATTAGGACAGAAGCTGTTTACCACCCACTGATGAACTTTCATGTGTAAAAATGCCCCTTTCACTCTGGGCTGAAGCAGACACTTGCTTTGATAGTTACATGAAAAAAACCTTAACTTTGCTCCAGGATATTTATAACCAAAACATGCAGAATTATTGCAACATAAAATCTGCTTCACTGGGTCTTGCTGATATAAAAAGGGTGAAAAAAAAAAAAGGAAGAAAAAGAAGGTTAATATAATAAAGAAAAAAAGACAGATGAGTACACAGAACACAGTTCAGATCTACAGCACTATATTTTTCCAGCAGTGCCACTGATTCACTTTAAATCCTAAGGAAAAAGCTAATGCTATTGAAGCACTGCAAATTAACAATAGCCCAGGCCTTGCACATCACCTTTCCACGACAACCGGCACATCAAACACCTTCGCAGCTCTTCGAGAAGACAGCGGAGGAAAAGTAGCATGAAAGTGAAACGGTTTCTCGTCCTCTGCCCTGCCAGAGGCAAATGCCAGCTCTCACTGTTGTAAACTGTAAGGCAAGGCAATCTGCAGTGCTATGGAAAGAAAACAAATACTGCACTAGCAGGCAGGCAGGCAGAATGAGACAGAGATATTTTTAATTGATGCTAGACAACATAAATAGATGAAGCTGGCATTAAGCAGCACAGCCCTTTTTCTCTCTCTGCCAGGTACCCATTTACCAGGGCTCATAACCAAAGGCCAACATGACATCAGAAGCCCTGTGGTGTTTTGCCTTTGGGCAATAGCCGGTAAAACTGGTTTCATCTGGCAGATGAGCGTGTGAGCTGAGGTAATTGGTGTGTTCTTTTCTGCTTCAGATTCCTTATCTCACCCTGAATATTCCCATAACCTCCCTTTTTCCAGCCCTTTTGTTTCTCAACAAAAAAAATATTTACATTGAAATAAACTATGGGAGCCTCTAGATTGCATCATGGGGTGACACAGGGTTAGGGATGGCCACAGTGTGTCTACAGGATACGTGTGCTCATATCATTTACCATGGGCAGCACCATGTCTGGGTAACCTCTAAGTATGTAACCTGGGTGATGGGACAGCCATTTCTTGCTTGTTTGAAACATGAGAACCTCTACAATTTGCCCCTGGAAAGAAGTTGGAACTCAAAAAAGATTTTCTCCTTCCCTCCAAATATAGTACTGATACATAAAAATGTAGCAGGACTGGGCACCACACCTACAAGAGACTGGAGATACGGTCCCTGCTCTGACACATTGGCTCAAATCTGGTAAGATGATGTCTCCATCATATGTAACCTAAGGAAGTGTGGTCTGCTTTTCAAAAATGTAGTTCTTTCTGCTTGTAGGTTCATTTGGAGCTGGGAGATGATGAAAGCATGGAGTGTCTTGGGAAATCTGGCCATAGACAAACCCAGACACTTTGGTTTAGCCTCTCACATTGGAACATTTTGAATGTTTTCCCTTTTCTCCTATGGAAATCACTGATGAAACTTCCCACTGAAGTGAAGCTGGATCCTGAGTTTTAAATTCTGACATATTAAGAGGGAGAAGAAAATGCAGAACATAAGATAGAAAAGGGAGCCTTCAACCTGCTAAACAAGGCTAAAACACAAATCCAGTGGTTACGTTAAACAGTCCAAATGAAAATTATCCAAATGTACAGGATTATAGGAGAAGAAAGAATACAGACAACTGTAAAGAGATGATGAAAAATGGCTGAAGAGGAAGATATGAAAGGTGGGAAATTAATGGGAGAATCCACTTGGGGATGAGAGAGTCCAAAGAAGATGTGAAAGGGGGACACAAGTGTAGGAACATTGGTATGAAACACAGGTGTTGCTGGGTGTGGGGATGCACAGAGGGGCTTTGACATCAGGATCTGAGCCTCATAGACAACAGGAAGAGACACTCCTGAGGAGTATAGACATCTCCAGCAAGGCTGGAAAATGTCTGACCTGATTGTTGAGTCTATGGAAAAAGACACGGGTAATGGGGCAGGGAAGGAATGGAGAGGAGTCCCCTTGTGTTGCCCGCATTGCTGGACATACCCCAGGGACCAAGCCTGGACAGGTGCTGCAGGACCCCCTGCTTTATCTTGAGTGGCTTTAGAGCTTCCTGCAGGACTGAGGAGCCCAGGGGAGGGGTACGTGCACAGTGAGCAAGGCAGACCAAATGCACTCACACACACACATACATCCCTCTTTGCACCACCCTGCTGCTCCCAGCCCATGATCTAGCACTGGGAGGTACCCATGGCCTGAGCAGACATCCAGAGAGCTCCAGCATCTGCTGCCTCTACACTTCTACATGGCATATAGATATCTGGGAGCCAGAGGACTTGGGAGTTTCTGAGCTAGCCCAGCAGGGTGCCTCTCCCCACAGACCCAGCCCCATAACTGCAGGACAGCTCAGTGACAACACATGGTGCTCCCTGCCCACCAGCTTTTAAAACAGGTCCATGCATACAAAGCTGGGAGCACAATTTTGACCTCTCCTCCTGTCCCTGTTCTCTTTCCTACAGTTTTGGCCAGGGTCTCAGCAGCAGAGGGACATGCTTCCCCCTCCCTTTGGTGAAATACTAACCAACATTCAACTTCGGCAGGGAGACAAATGCCTCAGGTTCAGAAAACACATTTTGGACTTTTAAGAAGAGTGAAATGAGGCAGCTGCCCATTGTGGGCAATTTAGCTTAATGTGATATTGAATTCAGCTGTTTAATACACTCATGCTCCAGCAATGACTATATAAAGAAAATTCCAACTTCAATAAATAATGGAGATGTGAATAGGGTTTTTTTCTGTTTGTTTCCTTTTTTAATGAAAATGGCAAACCCACTAATTTGCTACTGTACATCTGCATCACTTATTTAACATGACATTTTGCTGTAGTAATAATCCATCAACATCCGGTATTACATATGGATTCATAAAAAGGTTTATGCTTGTGTTGGTGCATTTGCTGCCTGCCAAACCAATTATATATATTTTACAATAAATTATACATATTGAACTGAGAACCTGCTGTGTCAATTGCTCACATTTTTGTGGGGGAAAAATGTGGTCACACAGTGATTTTTTGTTTTGAAGCATACTGAGAACATGGCAGAAAAAGATGCTATCTATTCAGGTTTTTCAGAGCTGAAAAATCAATATTTAGCCCTACAATCACTAAATCAAATGAAAGAAATCAAGAAGAATGAACTTTGCGGAAGCTTTGTCTGGTGTGCTCTTCCCCTTCTGTGTCTTAACTTGCTGAGGTATGGAAATATAGATACAGTCTCAGTACTGTGAGTGTCCCATTGAAAGAGACCAAACTTCTACCATACGAACAGCTAAGGACCCCTTGAAATGCCTTCCCTAATCAGGACCCCACAAGGGATCTGTGAAGCAGCACTGCATCAACCTTTCTCAAAGCTCTTTCTTTGTTCTTCAGCAACAGTGTCATGTAATTCTGAGCTGCAGCTTCACTGTTCACAGAATTTCCATGAGTAATACTTTAAATATAGTTTATTACATCAAGCCCAGCACTGGCACCTGATGGCTTTCAAATCCCAGTAGGACAGAATCCTCATTCTGGTCCCTACTGAAAAAAATATAAAAGATTTCTCTTGACTGAAAAAAAAAGAGACAGCAGAATTAAAACCCCAGACAACATGACAATGGCACCAAGAGGGTAGGACCACATTTCACCCTCCTTGGGGAAGCTTTCACATCTCAGTCAGTCCAGTCTTCTTGGAAATGACAGAATAGAATGACTGAGGCTGGAAGGAACCTCTAGAGATCATCTTGTCCATCCACCCTGTGCAAGCAGAGCCACCTTGAGCCGTTTGCCCTGGACTGTGTCCAGGTAGCCTTTGAAGCTCTCTAGGGGAGCTGGAGGATTTGCCAGTGGAGCAGGGAGCTTGAATCCAGGACCCCTCCCAGCCCTGCAGACTGGGCAGCCCCCACAGCAAATACAAGTGCTGCCCTGGGCCGTAGGCCCCTCTTGTTGCTGCACCATTACAGCCACATCATTTTTAGGGTGGGTTCTCCTCACTGGTGCTGCCCTTGCATCTCTCACTTATGCAGAAAGGCCCCATGAGCTGGGGGGGGGGGCATCATCACAAAGGGGCCCTTGGTCACCAATGCTAATCAGTCAATACATCTCCCGTGTAGATCATCAACTGAGGCTGGACCAGCAGGGGCTGCTGAGACAAAAATAAAGCCAATCCAAACATGGAGGACAAGTAAATGCCCTAATTTTTATGGAATGCATTGAAAGAGGTAGGTCATCTGCTATTAGGCCAATAAGAAAGGCAAGAAAATAAGCAATAACCAAAGAATGTAGCCAAATCTCTCAAGTCAAAAAATACATGTACTTTTTAAATGAAGGCATATTAGCTAAAAGACGCTAGGAAAAAAAGCAAATATAGAGTAAAATTTACTACTAACATGTTCTCCTCATAATGCTATGGCTCCATATCATGTGTTTGATGGAAGAGACTAGAAAAAGACCCATAGCATACACAATCAGGAAAGCAACATTTCCCAAACACTTTTAAAAGTGCTTCCCCCCCACCCCTCCAACAAAACAAACTATATGCTATTCTGATTGATACATTATCTCAGCATTGTCCTTCAGGCTTACTGGATATATTAACATTAAGCAGGTAAAAACCTAAGAATAATTTAAAGGAGAGTTTACAGCAGCCGCAGATCTGACTGATTTCTGTTGTGGTATGGTTAAAAAGACAGAAATGCTCTATCAAATTTAGTGAAAAAGACAGTTGTGTTTAAATGTGTTAGTGAGAAGAGGCTGAGGCTACATGTGGGAGTGAATTCTCTGCCAAGCTGGCGCATGAATGATGTGGTGCAGTTGGTTTGGTCTCACAGAGAAAGTCCTTCCTCGGAGCCTGACATTCCTTCACTCTCCAAAGAGCAATGGAGGATTTTTCCCTTTCAGAAAGTGGCAGATCAATCAGGAATGAACTTGAATGCATGAAACATATTAAAACCCACAAGTTACATGCACTGTATTTGGGTTTTCTGAAACATTATTTCTTTGTATTTCCTTGCTAGCCTTCAAAGTACGCCAAGTACTCTGCTCATGCAATATCTGGTTTCAGGCAAACCAGCATGGCAGTTTGCCTGAGCTGAGAAAATGTGCTTGAAGTCTGCATTCACAGGCAGCTTCAACATCCTAAGGAAAATGCTTTGTTTTTGTAGCCTGAAAGTATGTCACAAACATGAATAGAATTATACACTCGCTCTCCCTTGCCCTCAATCCTCTTTACCTTAGGAAAAAATTATACACTTCCAATTACAGGGCCAGTTAAAATCAATACAAAGGTGGGAGAAAACAGATCATTTTTCTTATGGAAGTAACTGTTTTCATTAATTTTTCATTAGTCCTGCTTTTGTTGTGCTATCCATCACTGAAGGAGCTGGTATGCAGTAGATTACATTTAGGTTATCTTACATGCTTCCAGGATTTAGTAGATATTGCCTGATAAAGCTGCGAGCTTTATGGTTTTAACTTACATCTATCAATAATGCATCAGAAAAGAATTTTTCTGCAGAACAGCTGTCCCTGAGCCAAGCAGCTTTCTTCTGGAATAGCTGCACTGGTTACAGCAGAGATGATAGCACAGCTTTTAAACTACTCATCTAAAGGCTACAGCTGTGACAAAGAGGAGCAGAGGCTTAAAGAGGAAGATAATCCATGAGGGTTTGAGCCCTAGTTTCCTACTGTTGTCATTTTTATTGTGGAGCATTTGAAGCTGGGAGCCGGCCATGCCTTGCCCCATCTCAGCAACCACACCTGAAAAACATTCCTGCCATCCTGGCATGCTTCAGGATTTTGTTGTGACCACTATGTGAACAAACCAAGCTCTTTCACAAACTGCACGGGAGCTTTCTCCTCCTCCCATTTTAATGCCAGAGTTCTGTATTAAGGAAACAAAACATCGCCAGAAAACGATAGTCCCTACTGAAGACCTGAGCAGAGGAAAGAGGTGATGTAGACCATAAGTAGACTTCACTTAAAACATGAAAGGTAAAGGAAATTTTGTTTTATTTCTTTTCTACCAATTTGGAAGGAATTAGAAAAAAAAATCAAAAGATACATCAAGCCTAATGTGGTTGTAGGGCTACTTTTTAAGGTTATTCGGACATTGCAGGGATACCTTCCATTTGTTTGAGCAGCTTGCAACTCCCAGCTTTTAAAAAAACCCAAACCATAAGTCACAGCACCTCATCAATTCCAACATCTTTCTATACTGCAAGAGAGCTTTTGGAGGGCATGGCAGTGAAGTGGGACTCCAGGTGTGCAGTTTGCCACCCAGCTGGGTGACAGTGAAGCCTCTTCAGCCTCCCCAAATGCAAGGTAAGTTTATTGCTCCCTTCTTCCTGAGAAGTAGAGAGATGCTTAATGGAAGGTTTGTACAATGCTTTGAAGAGACCAAGCAATGCATTAGGGCCAAAATTATTACTCTGCTTGGGCACAGCCCTGAGCAGAAGAAAAACAAGCCTCCTGAACTGGAGAAAACAAGGAAAAGAAATGCACAGCTGCTTTTTGTTATAATGTGAGGCACAGAGAACTGAAGTATTTATTCAGAAGCAGCAGGGATTAGTGAAATCACGGCTCCAGATCTTCAGAACTAGCATCCATGCTCTGCTTGTTTTGCCTTTTGTTTTTGCAATTTCTTGGAAGATAGTCAAACAAAGTATCAAACATCCCCTGGTGATCCTCACTAAGCCCTCTGGTTTGAGCTGAAGTCAAAATGAGTGCAGTACATGACTTTAGGGGACTTCAGCACATGCAGTTTTTGTTTTAAGTCAATGTTACCCTGCCTTTTAGACTGCATCCTAATGGTGAGGAAGCAAGGCCAGCCATCCCACATTATTCGTTTCCTCAGGAAAATTAATAACAACACTGACAAGATACATAACAGAAGCCAGAAGACCATTTAGGGTTGTAGATGAGATCATTTATCAGTCCAAACTCCAGAGCACAGAGACAAATTTCCCTCCCTCAATCTCTGTCCCAGACCATAAAGCCAGAGCTGTGCTCTGAGGACCACGGGACAGGGCTCAATGGGCTGGGCAAGGGCACCAACATGCCATGCTCCCCACGAAGCAAAACCCCAGCCTGCTCACACTGGGGACAGCCTCTCCAGAGAGAGGAACTTGCGTGCATAGGGCTTCAGTGAGCCTGAGAGAGAAGAGTCTGATCAACCTATGCTGCTTCTTACCTGCAGTGGAAAAACCCTGTAATTTTAGAATCAACAGGCAACAGAGATGACATAGTACTGCTGTTGATGCAATGATGCTGACAGCCCATGACCACACCGTATCTCTTCGGCTCCTAACTTGGGTGTGGGGCAAGTACTCCATGAGTATGGAGGGCAGAAGGTGGGATCTGGCCCTTAATCTCTGACATCACCTGAAAAATAATACCCTGTTCATCATTTTAGGGGCACAGGACTCATAATAAGTCCTGTCAACAAATGTGAAAAAAATCACAGATTCAAGGAAACGTGGACTATCTATCAAAGGACACTTCCATTTCTGGAACTCCTCCTTGTGCAAACAGAAGAGGCTTCAGCAGGTTGGCACTAGCGTTTCCCTCCAGCATTGATGTTCGTGTCCTGGTGACCAGCTAGGAGAGCTAGCTCAGCTTACAAAAGGATGAACTTGTATACTGTGTAGCTGCATTTCTTTTTTTCTTTTGTAAGGGGAGTAGGGATATGGTTTTAGCAGTTTCAGTCTCAAATAAAAGATCCCATATGCTAAGTCTGTTTTGGGGTCTTCAGAAAACCCGATCAGTGGGGTAGCAGCCAAAGCCAATACAGGGACCTGATGCAACATATTGATTTTTGGTGATGGCTATCCCTCCAGACCCTCGAGAAATAATAAACAACTCAAACTGAAGTCTGAGAAAAAGCAACTGGTCTACAGGCCCTAAGGATATCCTGGTTTCATTTCCACTGTAAATAAACCTCAGGCAGCATGAATGCTGACATACAAATACCAGTTGTCGCTAGAAATAATTCATAATACAGAATTCTGCAGTGAAGAAATGACAGATGGAAATAAATGTTATTATTTCTCTGAAAAACTGACCATTAGTCAATAAAAATTCTCACCCTCTAAAATCCAACCCTTCCTTTCCCAAGTCATGGAGTGGAAATATTAAAGAAGAATTCACTTGACAAGTCATTTGGGTGGCAGTAAAAACCCTGTTAATTAGTATAGCAATCAATTTTTGAAGGTTGCTGCAAAAAAATTATGCTCATGAACAAAATGTTTGTCTTCAAGTTGAAACCAGTGCCTGTTCAGCATAAACAATTGAATGGGTGGCTCAACTTTCATGCTTTCAGAGGTGAGTTCTCCCCACTGGTTTTTGTTATGGATTCTCTAAGTTGAGGAATAATAAACCAATGCCTCAACTATACTTGCTTGTGTCAGTCAAGCACCAAGATGATCAGTTTTCATCTACAGACATGCGGTAATGCAGAGGAAAAACCTTCACTGGGCCACACTACCTGGCCAATAAGTACCTGGAGACAGAATAAAATAGCAGCACCTATTTACAAGTATTGCTTCTGGAAAGACAGAATAACCTAGTGACTAAGCAGGACTTCACTTTCTCTGGAGCAGAGTAAATTCACTCACGTCTTCAATGGGACACTCAGAGTTTTAAGGTTCATCCAAGCATGTCAGGATTGATACTTACATTATGCAGCTGTTGGGTATATTAAGGAGGCAATAAGGGAAGAACTAAACCCTGGGTCAATGGTTTTTGCAGAAATCCAATATTCATATTACCAAAAGAAAAGGTGAAGACCCAGTTGCTCTGCCTGTGTCTCACTGTGGGACAGGGTTTTGGATGCTATCTGCAATCTCTGCACATCTGCAGCAGTTCTGGCAGCCGCTTAAGCAGCCTGCTGAAGTACAACGTTGGCAGCTACTGCTCACTGCAGCTCTTCCTCGTGTTAATAAATACAGCACCATTAATTGCATAAAATGGTCATACTTTTTAACAAAAATTTAGATAAATATTAACTATTGGACATGTCAAAATTACTAACCTCCAGAGACAAGCTGACCATCATCTGGTCCTTCTTAGTTCCCCTACTCCCCATGCCTTCCTGAATATATTACTTATTTGTTTGTTGATCAGTTTTTCTAAAGAACATTTTAAAAACACATGGTTCCAAACCTCAACTGTAAAGAGGACTGATCTTATTTGCTCTCTAAAAATCTACAGCTAGCTTAGTCCTCCATACATTTTTCATCAGCCATCACTTTGAATATTCATGACTTCTTACTCCTTGACCACAGTGTAACTGCAGAGACATTTACATTCAGAGTCTCACAATGATTTTTAACTCCATCAGCGACAGAAGTAGGCTTGTGGAAGTATGACCAGCCAGCTGAGGATTTGGGAGGAGCACGGAGATATCCTCAATGTCATTGACTAGGACAGGTACATGCTGAGCAAGCGAAACCACCGGCTGAGCACAACCTGCTGGCTTTGCAAGCAACACGACACAAAGCTCCTTGCCCTCCACAGCCAGCCTGTGCAAAGGCTGCTGGCAGTGTGGGCCCTGCTAGCGCTGGGGGGACAGTTTTGGGGCTGCTGATGCTCCTGGCCAGGCAGGCTTGGGGTGCCTGCTTGCCAAGCAGCAGGGAAAGGAGCCTCACCTACCCCAGCTCCAGCCTGCACTGGAGCACATGCCCATATGTAAATGTGGTGGCTAGCAGGGCAGGTAAGGATGTGAGAGTACCTTCGAGCTGAACAGGCAGCGTAAACATATCCCTGGGCTCCCTGTGGAGAACCCAGGAAGTGCAGCTCCACCTGGAAGCACAGGGAAGGTTTCTGCAGCAGTCTCTGAAGGATCACGTCGCCGTGCACTGGTACCCATGTACTCTCAAACCCATGGGGACTGGCATCTTTTTGGACATCAAAAATTTCATACCACTTCAGATGGTTTGAATATCTGTTAAAAAATATTTATTTCCCAGGGGTTTAGCTTTCCAACTTCTATGCAAACTAACAACCAAATTGTGGGCAGTAAGAGCAAGCATTTGTTTATTTTGTAAGAGGACTTCTTGCTGCTAATTGAAAACAAGCATTTTCAATGAGGCAGCTGTTTCAGTACTGTGAATTGACAGATCAGCATCACATTGAAGATCTAATAGCCCGCTAATGAACTTTAATTTTTAGACCCCCCTCCCTCACCCATTTTCACATTTCAATAATTTCAAAACCAATGATATGTGCTGCCAGATCGTTATTTAAGGATGTCCTCTGACATCTTTTAAGGAAAAACAGAAAAATTGTAACTGGTTTTCTTAGTTATCAGACTATGTTAAAAGCCTTGTTACATGTATTTAACAATTTCTTTCTTTTTTCTTTTCTTAAATAAATAGCAAAGTGTCACCAAAATTAATGGAACGCGAGCACCATTGTGTTGATAGAAATTTCCAAACTAGGATGAATACACACTCATATTCTCTAATATTGCATAAAAAGATACCTTGGAGGAAAAGTGTTGGTTGCTGGTGCATCTTAGGTGGTGAAAGCATCAACCCATGAATGGTCTGTGCAGAGGTACTATGACATGTTGCCTTTGCAAAGTCTCACAGCCTGAACCAGGTGGCTGCAGAGGTGGCCTTAGTGGGGCCTCTGCAAGGGAGCAACTCTCAGCACATCTAAGCAGGACATGGACTTACCCCCTGGTACCAAGAGCAGCACAGCCCATGGCGTAACACAAGGGGCTGACCATGTCACTCTCTAGGCAGAAGAACAATAGTTTGAAACAAGGGAAACGAAAAACATTAAAACCAAACAGGCTGACTAGCACGCAGCAAGGCAAGGGCTTGGAGAGTCGAAGCTGCCAACTCCTTAAACAAGAGGGAATGATGCAAGGATTCACTGTTGCACTGAAGGTTACAGAACCAGGTGTCCTTTTTTGATGGGTTTTCCTGGGCTGAGCTGGTGTTATTCTCACATCTGACCAGCATCTTCTCTTCCAACTGAGACAAAGCTTAAAAAGGACAGTGCTGAAGGAATGCCAGCCATGTGCACCACACCAGACAGATCCCTCAACAGCCTCTGTTGCCTTTAACTCACTCCACCACGTGCAGACAGCACTGCCTGCACGCTACCTTGCCAGAGCAGCCGCCTCGCCACATGCTGGAGTACAGTGCAATCCCACCTCTCTGCTTTTGTTGGCTTAAACCACACCCTTGTTCTTTTAAACAGGAGTTTATTGTATTTAATACATTATAAAATCTGAAAAAATTGTAGGAAAGCAGCAGATTCAAACCAGAGCATCTCTACCAAATATTAATTGTTCTGGCCCCCTTTGAAAAACACAAAACAAAAAACAACAAAAAAAAGGTAATTCAAAAGAAAAGTTAACCTTTCACATCTGTGAGGGCAGACAAGTGTGCGACTTCTGTACAAACTACATTTTAAATTTCAGTTGACTAGCTTTCCAATGCAATGGATGGTCGTCTCCTGAACACCTGCCCATCCACCTCTAAAAAAGACAGACATAAACCTCCATATGCAAATAAAGTTGAGTCAAGGTGTGTACACATTAAAAAGTGGATGGCAGTTTGGCAATGGGAAATGAGTGAAGAGCAGTCTATGAAACCCGCTATGGCAATGGCTTGCACACCGTTAAGTGGGCCCAGGTAGGGCCTAGGACACTTAATGGCCATCACAGCACCAACCTCATCCACCACTTCTTTGTCATTGCATTTCCTACCCTTTTGACATATACATACATATATATATGTACAGACATACATATACATACATATTTGTTATGCGTGTGTGTTTTCTTTTATACCTTGAGGTTATTATTATCACTACTATTCCAAGTGTTCCCATATGAATTCAGGTGTGTGGTCTCTATATTTGATATAAATGTGTCTTTTATTCAATTTTAGTTCCAGGACTTGTTTGGAGTCCAAACTGCACATGAAACGTCCCCTTTTTTTTTTCCTCTTTGTTTTCCTTTTTTTTTTTTTTTTTTGCATAAAGAAACACGTCCATTTTAGTCCAGAGGCTCTTGCTTTATTCGAATGACAGAGGGTGCACGAGATGTCCTTCTGAGTTCTCGTCTCAGTACGTATTCACTGAATTGGGAAGAGTCCACCCCACCTCCACATGAGCCAACAATCTCAAACCCTCTTTGCTGTAACCTCTCAAGTACCTGCAAAAAAGAGGAAACAAACACCAATGTATAAGTAAATAAACAGTTTGTTTGCTGCCCAATAACAGTAACTGGTGTTTTCAAATGGATTCAGCTAGGAAACAAAAGTGATTACACGGCTTAACTGTATTGGACTGATTTCTGCTGACTATGGCCACAGAGCAATTCAAAAGAAAAATGAATAAATACTTATTTTATTTTTTTTAGTACTGTCAAAAAATCCAGTATTCTTTAAGCTACAGAAACAAGACTAGACAAACAGATTCTCTGCTTCACAAAAATTACAGTAGAAAAGGGCAAGTACAGGATTGCACAGCAGATGCTGAGCAAACACCTCAACTAAATGGTGACAATGTAGATACCATGGTCATAATTTCAGAAAAATTAGTAGAAACTTAAAAACCAACTGCAATTCTGAAGGTTTGTGATTACAGTTACCAGTGGTAAAATCTGTGACCTTTTAACTTTAATTACAGAACTAATAAGTTCTACTTGTTCACTTTTTCCTCCTTTTTCACAACCTGAGTGTTGCTTCCAGTGGGAAATAAAATGGCAAAAAAAAAAAAAAAAAAAAAAAAAAAAAAAAAAAAAAAAAAAAAAAGAGAGAAACAAAACCCACAAGCGAAAAAGAACAGTCAGGCAGGGCTCTAGGAGTGGCAGGGGGATGAACCCAACACATGATGCTCTAAAGACCTCACCTCTCTCCCAGAACTAGCTCGGGGCTGCTTAGAGCATGGTCTCCATCCACACCACTATTCCACCTTTGCTTAACTACCCATGTTCACACTGGGTTTCAGTAACAGCAGGACTGAGACATTCTTTCCCTGTTTACACTCTTTGTTACTTTTATCATCACCTTCATCTACTCTACCCCCTGTGCATCCTTTGGCTCATTGCTGAAGAAAACTCTTCCAGGGACTCACGAGGGTCAGCTGTGACAGCCACCAACCCCAACAAGGGGCCTAATGATCCTGGACCCCACAGGACATGGAGCCCTCTGTTCACCATGACCAGACCTCACCAGGGCTGTGCTGGAAGCAGGTGCTTACCAAGGCTTTCCCAGCTATTTCACCAGTTGTCAAACTGGCTTGCATGGGTGCTGGGACAGCACTGGCAAGCAGAACAGCAGAAGGCTGCCAAGGATTAGGGTGGGGGGAGAAGCCAGCTGTGGTTTAAAAATGCTTCAAAGACATGCCATGTCTTTACACAAAATGCTTCAGGTTGGCAAATGTTTTTTGAAATTACTTGAGCATGGCTAATTGCACAGCAGACATATCAAAAAGAGAAGGGTTGGAAAAAGAGACTCAGAAACAGCAATCAAAGCACCTGTGCACGTTTTGTTTACCCTGATCTTTAGCTTTTAACAACATAAGCCAAAATCGCTGCCCAAATATCTTGGTGCAGGCCATCAAAATAGAACAGGAGAGCTTGGATCTAGAGAAAAAATGTGGTGGAAGCACCCCTGTAAATTAGCCCAGCCCTGGACAAACCATTTGGTCTGTACCTCACTCATCAGGTCTATTGGTGGTCCCTGTCCTGTCTCACATTGTTAGTAGGACTGGGAGATGCTTATGTCTCCCCAAAATGGAAGATGCAGCATTACTAATGTGGGATCATCATCCCTCTTGAAGCCTGTGCATATTTAGCCATTCTGACTCAGGTTTTTCACATCAGTAAACATGCATGCATGGCAATTCTTATTTGCTTTGAGAACTATCATATGACATGTGGCTAAATAACCCTCCTTGAAAGTCCTATCCCTTTTCAGTTGTAATCCTGTATCCAAGGCTGCTCTAAATCGGCATTAATCACTATGGCAAAAATATTTTTGATATTTCAGTATGACACTAAAGGCCAGTAAGAGACAACTGTCCAGATTGGTCTATCCAGACACTTCTGTTAAGTGCTAGTACAAGTGCAGTGCCTGGCCAGCCTTCAGTCCATGTTCCTGTGCTCAGCTCACTTCATCTAGAGAAAAAGAAGACTCAGGGGTGACCTTATTGCTTCTACAACTACCTGAAAGTAGGGTGTAGGCAGGTGGGGGTTGGCCTCTTCTCCCACGCAACAAATGACAGAACAAGAGAAAACAGCCTCAAGCTGTGCTGAGGGGGGTTCAGGCTAGACATCAGGAGGAATTTCTTCACTCAGAGGGTGGATAAGCATTGGAATAGACTGCCCAGGGAACTTCCCTGGAAGTGTTCAAGGAATGACTGGATGTGGCACTTAGTGCTATGGTTTGGTTCACATGGTGGTTTTGTTCAAAGGTTGGACTTAGTGATCTTGGAGGTCTTTTCCAACCTCAGTGATTCTGTGTTTCTCTATCTGGACAGCAGGACCTGGCAGATGAAAAGACTCCAAGTTTAGCTTGCAAGTGTGTTCTCTGTAAGAATTTGCTCATGAGTCTGCAGTATTTAGGAGGTATAGCTAAACCAAACAGCATTGATTGTGCTAGTGTTGATTCCAGATGTGAAGTGGTCACACTCCCAAGTGCTGGCTATGCAGGATGTGCTAACTAGGTACAGGCAGGTGTGTGAGGTTTATTTTTAACTAACAAGGGATAAAACACGTGACACTGTAACTTTGAAGTTTATTGTAGTTATTCCAGAAATTACCTGCATTTATCTCCCAGATTTTTTCTTATCCACTTTGTAATAGCTACTGATTTTAGACATTTCTATATTGAATCATAGTTGAAAGGGACCTTTAAAGGTCATCTGGTCCAATCCCCTGCAACGAGGAGGGACACCTTCAACTAGATCAGGTTGCTCAGAGCCCTGTCCAGTCTGACCTTGAATGTTTTCAGGGATGAGGCGTCCACCACCTCTCTGGGCAACGTTTCCCGGTGTTTTACTACCCTCATTGTAAAAATTTTCCTCCTTTTATCTAGTCTAAATCAACCCTATTTTGGTTTAAAATCATTACCCCTTGTCCTTTTAATCAAAATAGGCCTCTACTATGCCATAAAAAACTAGGAAAAACCACTGAAAATGAAAGCACAGGGTCTTCCCTGAGACTGTAGAAAATTTTAATACTACCCTAGTTTGCTTCCAAACAGATTTGGGGAATATATGTAATTAAATCAAGAAAGACGCCCTGACCCACAGAAGTAAATAACCAGCTTAAAGCCTCCAGCTGATTTTGTTCACCAAAACACCCCAGCAACATGGAAGAGGATCAGCCTGCTGGCCAGCAGGCTCCCTGGCAAAAAATGCATCAGTGGCTTTCTACCTGAACTGAGTTGAGGTGACAGTATCCGTTCAGTGGAAACCGGATGACATGCGTCGAGTCGTGATTCCAGCCCGCGTTGAGAGAATTACACATCACATCACCGATTTCGGGAAACACTTCTTCTATCAACGACTTATCACCACTCAGTGTAATCCTCTCTCCCAGATCTGGGGCAACTCGCACCACCAGGCACTCACAAGACTTCGAGAAGCGGCCACTCTCCCGGTCCTGTTTCCACCTTTCCATCTCTCCTAGCATGGGCTGAAGCTGGAAATACTTTGCTTCTTCATATAACAAACTGTAGTCCTGAAAGACACATGCATTACTGTGCACAAATAAGAGAGAGGCATTGCTAATGTAGCACTTAATGTATATGGTTATTCAGGCCAACGCCACTCTAGGTCTGGAACCCTTCAGACACAGCTACTAATTACTGTGTAGGAAGGTGTAATAAAATAACAGTGCAAGGGAAAAATAACCATCAGCCACTTGAAACAGACTGAGTAGAGCAGCACTTGTGAGGGGAGGGAGAGGCTATGCTTGCTCAACTCCATTCTGCCAAAAAATCCAGGCAAAAAAAGATGCCACTTTTTCCTGTATTTTAGCCCCATAGTGATGTCATAGAATAATGACCTCATTGAACAGATGGAACAGAATTCAATCAGGATTCAGAAAATTCATCACTAGGATCCATCGCGTCTTGCAGCAATACTAGCAGGCATTGTAACAGGTATAAGAATGTAAATGAGGGAGCCTGCAATGGTTGTTAGCGTAAAATGATTTTGATATTTGCATAATATTTGCACATATTACTGCATTTAAAAAATTAAGTATTTTTTAATACCTCCCCATTTTGCCACTAGTATTGTTTACTACATTGTCTCCAATGTCAGAGCAGAGAGAATGCATTTCTAGGCATAGACAGAGAAGAAGTAATTTAGAACTGATGATGTGGAGTCTGCCTACTGCCATTTTTTAAATTTAAAAAAAAAAACACTAAAAAAATATAAAATCTTGGTTTCTTATGTTTAAGAGCATAAAACTATTTGGAAAATATTTATACAGAGAAAAGTGATAAACTAGAATTAGGGAAAACAGAGAAACAGAAAGACAGAGAAGACTGCTAACAACCAATATGGTCCTGAATTTGAGCTAGAAACCAAATACTTGATGTGAATGGGACACCTAAATCAAGCCTAAAATACTGCTTACATTTAATGTGTAGCAAAAGAGTCATCCACTCTATATATATCTAAGAAACATGAAGCGCTGTTCATTTTAATCACTGATTTCAGTGAACCTTAAAGCATAACTGGGGAGGACACCCCTTTGAACATCATAGTTGGGTGAACTTGCCAGGAGTTACATTTTTAATTTCAGCACAGCTACAGTATATTTATGTGTTTAGAAAGCTCTACATATGTAATTTCTTAATATTGCATGAAAGGTGGCTTTTTCTGTATTTCTGATTACCTCGGGACAAGTGCCAAGGTCAGCACAAAGCCACGCTAAGGCTTCAGAAGGAAATTATGCTTATCGGCTAGTTCCAAACTCCCACATTATTCAGGGAGATCTTCCCTTTGTCATGCATGAGAGCAACAAGGATGTGTCTACAGCAGATGACTCAAAGGTTGCTGAAATACAGCCCTTGACCTCAATGTCACACCTATTATGCTCCAAACACCTGAAAAGCTGTCTCAGACACACAGGATAAAAGCACACCAGCGTGAGCTGCTCTAACCATTCGCCATCACCTCTCCTGTTCAATCCCAGCTGCTGTATTTCCTACAGTGAACCAGGGGCACAGCCAGCTACACTGCTGTGTGTTCATTGAGTAACGATAAAGGTCTGTTCTGATTGCAACCATGGTCCCCAGCGCTCTCTGTGCTGACACCACATACACACCCACATACCTACTAGCAGATAAACATCACATGGGGTCTGAAGCTCTGCCTCTGTAGGCTAATGTCTAACATGGTCAACTACCACAAGTTTGTCATTAAAAAGAAAAAAAGCAGGCTCTTTATTAAAGTTTAAATAATGAACATGAAACTATTCATCCCTGACATCTCTAAAATTCCAAAACTAGATTTGCAGTATGCACTCAAGAGTCTGAGGGAGAAAATATTCTATGACTTAATGCTCAAATATTACCATGTATGCAGTTTATTTTGTCAACACTGTGATTCCCACACCATTTTCTGAATTTCAGCGTGGGAGTGGAAACTGGAGCTGCTGAAATCAGAGGGGAAGCATAAAAATGGATGAGAGGACAAGTAATCAGCAAAGCTCATGAGCAGTCAGTTGCAGATTGTAACATCCTTTTGGTCTTCATGAGTATCCCATGATATTTAATATTCCTAGGTCAAACCTGGCAAGGTTGCGTCATTACATGAGAGCCAGGAAGGTAAAATTTAATATTGATGTCACTCTAGGAAAGGCAGACACCACTTTACCATGCTTACTTTCCCCATGTACCTGAAATCAAACACCATACTCTGTAAGTTCCCCTTCCCTGTCTAGGGCTCTGTTCTGACTACACACCAGATACTTGCTTTACCAAGGTACATGCAAAACACCCAAGTGCCTTGAAATCTCACCTTGAAATCATCAGGAATGAGGAGTTTTGATGTCCTTAAGAAATTCAAGATATATCTGAACATCTGCCCATCTCTGTCGATGAAATAATGCTGCTTGAGGCTGTCGAGGACAATGGGTTCCGTGCCATCAAAAAGCCGGCCGATTCTGGAGAAGAAATGAGGTGAGTAGCAGAGTCAGGCCAAGCTCAGCTCAAGTGCTGCTCAAATGGCTGAATGGTACAAAACCCTCTTTTTCTAACTTCACCAAAGCAGGTCTGTGGCTCTGCTCTATAAGAAAAGGGCTGATTTAAACCATGGTTTAAGCCACATGTTTTCCAGCATGGCCTCAGGAACTTTCAAACAGCACAGCTGGGTAAGTGGAGGAGAGGTGGAGGGGAAGCAGCCAGGGCAGAAGCCTCTTGCACCCACCTTGCTGCCCAAATCCATGTCTCATAAGATGACACTCCCTCAATTATTTTGGACACCTCTTTTGATAGCTCCCTTCAGCACATCCCATCCACCCTAGATGCTCAAACACCCTCAACTGACTCATTCTGTTTTCCAGAGCACTGCACACTGAACTTGATTTAGTTTGGAAACTGTACCCAGGAAATAGTTTGCTTTGGTTGTTTGCTTGGTTTTTGTTTGTTTTTTAAACCCAGATCACTTTTTGGATACCATTTACTGCAACCAACACCAAGGCAGGCACAGCTGAGGGGCAGCATGTTGTGGGAATATGAAGATGGGGATACAAAAGTGGTAACATTTCAGCTTGAGGTAGTAATTTAATGTAAAAGTTAACTGATTGTGACAGGTCTTGCAACATCAGTTACTGGGTACACATGTTTCTGGATGTGGGTCTCTCAAACCAGTTTTAGTTAGAGCAATAGAAAGGAATGAAAACTTCAAACAAAACCCTCAGAGTAACATGAAATAAATGTTTTGTTTCTGCGCTGGGGCATTTGCAAAACGCTCCTGAGTCACTGGTGGTTTCCCCAATGAAATGAGCAGGAGTGACTGGGAGATCTGATTTTGTGTGCCTGCTCATATGCCTGTACATGCAATGTGGAAGTACTTTTTGAATCTTTCCAACATCAGAACTGTAAACAAAATAGTCTCGAAATAGCTCACCTGTGATATGTCAGATGGACACACCATGTGAAATACTGCCAACAACTTGGGATGCAGTTTCAGAGCTTTGTCACAACCTGCTACATTCTGTAATATCCTGCAGGTACTGCATTTCCAATATTTTAATGGAAAGGCTTGTTCAGATGTAGTTTTTTTTGCCTAATATAACCAATCTGTTTTGGGAATCAGCAGATCAAATCCCCCACAAGTTACTGGAGATCACACAGCCATCAGCATGGAGGTAGGGGACCAACAGGCACTTTCATTCCCTGATCACACTCAGTTTGTGGTATAGGTAAGGTACAAGTCTACTTTCTCATGAAAAGGATAGAGAAAGCACAACAAAAAGTCATGGCACATTACTTTTGTTTTAAAAGAAGTGAATAAACAACCATTCCCCATCACCAGTAGAGAAAGAAGAAGCCACCAAAAACTCAGTGAGGATCAGCCCTCCTGCCTGTATGAAGCATCCCAGGCTGAGAGATGCCCCATCCCTTGGCCAGCAGAAGGCAATCTCCAGGAGGGGTTCAAGAGGCTGAAGTGGTTCCTGAAGAGGGGGAGGCAGCAGGTCTTGCAGCAGGGTGTCAGCAAACTGCAGAGGGACAGGGTCCCAGGTGACCATACATGGTGTTGCACCCACAGCCATACAACTCCCACACAACAGGCCACCCAAACTGAGTTTGGAGTGACATCTGTGCCCTAAGCAGATATATACATACGTTGTGAACAGAATACAAATCTCATCTATAGTTTCTCACTAGTTGGGAGGAGACCAAGAAACAAAAAAAACCCCAAAAACCAAAAAACAAACAAACAAACAAAAAACAAAAAAACCAAAACCAAAACAAACAAACAAAAAACCTGAAAAAAACAAAAAACAAACAAACAAAAAACAAATCCAAAAAACCCCCCCAAAACCACTAACCCCCCAGTTGTCCTGAATCAATTCAAGTGGCATGAAGTCCACAACATATAAAGAAATAAATATATTTTGCACCATGATCAGATACAAAATATTTTTTTTCAAACCTATCCCTTAGAACTATTCAAGCTTTCTTCCTCAAAGACTTGTTACTGCCTGCCCTGCTGCTCAAAATTTCAGCTGTGACAGCCCATATAATACAGGCTCCTGTTCCTAGGTGGATGAGCCACATTTTATGTCTAATATGGAAGCACTCAACATTTAGAATTAATTTTTCCCTATACTCAGTCATGTCATCTTGAAATCTGTCATGGAATTCACACACAAAACATGTATTTGGCCAAGCCAGTCATTACTGAAATGTATAATTGTAATTGGTTTCTGCAGCATTTTCCTAGTTCTAAATTACTTATATAATTACATATTTTAAACCTCTAGCCTTTTTGTCTCCATTTTATTAATTGTTTAGAGAAGAGCAAAATACTATCAGAGGATGGAACCTTCTGACAAAACCATAAAATGCTGAGGAGAGTGTACAGCCACTGGGAATGCTACCTGAGACCTCAAAGGCTTTGGGTCTGGGCTGGAAGCATTAGCTGAAAACACTGCCTTAGCGCTCTGTTGCTTTGTAGCAGCAGCAAAACCCCAGGAACTGCAAAGTCACAATTCCCTTCTGGCTCCCCTCCCAGGATCACTTTGCAATACACAACTGCACTTCCACATATTAAAACAGCAGAGGTTTCTGTAAACAGAATTAAAGCTTTTTTCCTTTTGAGATGGAAAAGCAGATTCCAGCTTCCTTCACATGGCCTTCAGGAAAAAACTTGAGATAATATGGGATCCAAATCTACTGACATGGTCCTGCTGCTAAGCTGCACCTGCTGCATCCATCGGGAGAGGAGACTGAGCTACGCCAGGATCTGGGGAACAATCAGCATCTTCCCCCTCCAGCTTCAGCATGTACTCTTAGGTTCCTGCAGGCACAGTGGCAAGCTCCCTCCTGTGCCTCACTTGGCACCTCTTCTATAGAGCACAATTTGAGTAACCATCCTCCCTGCCACCCACAGCTCTCCTGGTACTCCTGGCTTGGTCTCACACTGTGATTATAAATGCTTAAGAGACACCAGTTTGCTGGCACAAGAAGGGACTGGCAAGTCATTCTTATAATTTCACTTCCCAAGAAAACCTGAAAGATGTTTTTCCCCATCTCCTTCTTGACAACGTTTGGCTGACAACGTCACCTTTCCCCCCCCTTTTTTAATGATAAATATGTAACAGCTAAATGGATTTTTGAAACAGGAAAGTGCTCTGAAGGAGGCTTGCAAAATAAGCTGATAATTCTATGCAGAATTAGCCAAATATCAAGGGTAAAGGATAAGAAACTGTAGTTCATTTACAAGAAAACGTGTTTCTGAAATATTTAATTAAAACTAACAGGCTGGAATTTTCTATATATCAGGAAAATTAACGTCCCATGGGTTGAAAGTGCGACCTTCGATGGGTAATAATTAATGTCTGTGGCTTTAAGTATCACATTCCCCTGTCAGAAAAGGGTTGAAAATATAACCTGTGGAAAATCCTGCCTCCATTGAAAATTTGGTTTTACCTCAAGGACACAAACCAGGTATAGCCACAAGCCTGGGTTTAGTGGAGAAAAAACAACAGGACATGGAAAAGATCATTGTTTTAATTCCATAAAATACTACAGGGATGTATCTTTCTTCCCACAGAACAGCACTCCCATAACAGCATTTCCAGACCAAGAAGCTAGCACAGGAAGATGACATTGCTTACAGGATTTCTCAAACTCTTCAGAAAAAAGTTCTGCTTCTCAAGTATAAAAATATACTCAGTTTGCAGCAAAACTGTATACATAATGTGTGTGTTTATAACCTTTCTCTCTCAGTGTATAAATATTTATATATATTATTATACACATAAAGAGAAAAGACTTCACTTTAGTATATTCTGCCTCAGCTGAGAATGTGGGAAAGCAGCAAAAATTAGGAACAAGATGGCCAATATGAAGTAAAAAAGTCAACTATGGCAAAACCCTTAACACCAAGAAAAATGACACAGTGTTGCAAATTGTTTTAGTGGTGTCACTGGACAAAGCTAAAATTCTTCCCTTTTGTAATCAAAGTAATAAGCATGCTGAATATTTCATCACTTTCAAACTAAGGTAAAAATAAACCTTTTTCTTCTCTGAGAAAACAGACATTTCTTAAAATTGAATATATTTGGCACATTATTTCTCATATTAACTTCTTTATCAGAGGACATTACGAACTCAAAACTAACTGAAAATCTTTTGCAATAAACTACTTTCAACAGCACTTAGCTGTCAGATCTCCCTGCTCCCCGTGCCTTTCACAGAACAACAAAAAGTGAAGAAAATTGCTGCAAATTCCTTTTATTAACCCATCAGAGGGAACTGTGCAGCAGGAGGAGCATCAGCAATGCCCTGGCACCTGCAATTCCATGCTAATGGCAAAGCAAGTAACTGCCTGGGGCTTCACCGAGGTTGGATATTCAGCATCTGGCAAAGAGCAAAATACTCATGAAAACAGAACTCTCCCCCACCAGTAATGAATCACATAGCAAAGAAAAGGTATTTTATTTGAAATCTTACTCACTTGGTTGGAGCCACTGTGGCAAAGTGATTAGGGGTTTGGCCCTTAAAAATTAAGTGCAAGTTTTATTATCACATCATTATATTCATCTGACTAACGGGAATGCTTGTATAACACTCTGGGGTGTGTGGAGAGTGAGCAGGAACAGGCTTTTACTTTTTTTTCTCTGCAACTTTTTAGTCCAAGCTGTCCTTATTAATTTCTTTTCATTTTCTTTTACTGAGTGCTCAAAGGCAATTTGCATAAGAGCCTATTATAAATTAGATCTGTTTAATGGTATGCTCATCTCATGGCTATTTAATCTTACTTCCTTGTATGTCTGAATTATATAATTTTGCATTGTCCCCTAGAAGCCAGTACAGTTGAAGAGGGATCCATGCCAGGGAGAAATGCTATCCTACCCAAGTAGAGAATGATGAGGTTTCTATTATTTTTTTTTTCAGAAGATCACTTTGACAGTATCAACCTGCTCTTCTCATTTGGATCCACAGAGACTGAACACACAGCAACTTCTGTAACTCTGCATAACAAAAGTTGGCTCATAAACATAACAGAATACATTTGCAATTTTCAGGAACATATATTATGAAAACCACATTTTAACCAAATACCCTGTTGTAATCTCTTGCTCTCAGTGCTATTATAATTTGTTCTTATCTCTTCCTTCTTACATTTAATTTAAGGTTTCATGTCCATGAGTCTCAGGAATTCCTTGACACAGATAGTTCCTACATTATGAGAAGAGGCATGAATACAATTATTATAAAGCAAAGGTAACAGGGGAAAAATATATTAAAACCTAAAATCTCATTAAACCCGCTATAGAAAAAGTATTTATATAGGAGCCAAAATGACAGAACAAGAAGAATGTATGGGAGGAGGTATTAAAACACCAGAGAGTTAAAAAAAAAAAAAAAGTTACATGGCATTTAAAAGGACAGATAAATGCCAAATACTGAATAAATGGATGTCAAACCATTGTGGAAATATTTGCTCAAGATTAAGGAACCGAACTGTTTACTTGGAGAAAATTTCAAACATCTTAAGATTTTACTTCAGCACAAAAGCAACAGAAAGGTAGGGGCAAGCTCAGAGGGTTAATAGAGCATTTAGAAGAAATTGAGATAGACAAAAAGTGGTGAATAATCTTAAAGACAGAGCAAAGCTTGTGAGAAGCACATGGGAAGGATCTTAAATGATGAGTGACGTGGTATTGTCAGGGAACGCATCAGAGACAAAACAAAAAAAAAAAAAAGAAAAAGAAAAAACAGAAACGTGGGATTTGCTACAACCTGCCTGAGCAGAGGTAGCATCAGGAGCAGAGATAAAAGCAAATCAGACATATTAGAAAATGAACTAATAGTCATTGGATCTAATCCACATGGACAAACTGACACATTAACTGGAAA
This sequence comes from Acropternis orthonyx, assembly GCA_035583155.1. NCBI lineage: Eukaryota > Metazoa > Chordata > Aves > Passeriformes > Rhinocryptidae > Acropternis > Acropternis orthonyx. Next base: position 106,995,410 of record JAWWEU010000081.1, read on the forward strand.
AGAATAAATTGCACAACATCATGTAGTCATGTTGCAGGAATGCTACTTACATGAGAGCAAACTACGTCTTTCTACGCCACAGACGAGCATGCGAGATGTAACTAAATGACAGCTGAACAAAAGTGGGTACATGGGTCACACAGAACACTGAGGTGAATGAGAAAACGGGTGGCCAAGGCTCCAGAAGTCTGTAGAAGCACCCTAATCTCTGCCTGAAAAGGAAGTTTTTCCAAGAAAATTAAAGCCTGTATTTTTCCCACTAAACAGGTAACCTATCTACCTAGGAGATTCACACCAGAACTGAAAAATACACTATGACATGGAGCTAATAGAGTAGCTCCCCTGATGTACATAACATACTGATTCACAGCCAGTCACCTTGGTGGGTGCAAGGTGCTTAAATGTTCAACAGAAGCAAGACAAAAAACGTAGGCTCTGTCACAGCCTTCTGCTGGGACGATCAAACCATCATTCCCAAACTCAGGACCATCATCCACCCAGACCCAAATGGCACTTGTAGAAATGCTGACATTTTAGAAAAGAGAGGAGTAAGTAGTTGGGAAAGGATGTCAAGAGTTAGTGACTCACAACAGAAAACTATGTATGTGGGCAGATGGAAACCATCTCCCACATTGTACTATAGCAACAAGGGTGAGGCCAGGAGAGCACTACCCCCAGACCACAGATGGGCCAGGGAGTTTCTGTTTACCATATTCCTTCTCTCTCTGCTCTGGTATACCTGGGAGATGCAGACTGATAAGAGGAAAAGGCTGAAACCCTAATCTGCATTTTTTCACACAAGGCTGGGCAGGGAAGTGTTTCAAAAGCAATTTCAATACCGTGTCAGCCAAACCTCCTGAACCTCTAGGCTGCATTACAGGTTTCAGATGTGGCTGAGAGGAGTCTATCCTCTGCTGAACAGCTGCTTCCCCACTCCAAACCAGGATCTTCATCTCCACAATCCCCATCACTTTTCAAAAAGTGAGGTTCCTCCATCTAAAGAGACACTGAAGTTGCTGATGCTCCCCAAGACATGTATGGGCCATTCACTTAAGAGTTGGACTCAGTGATCCTTGCAAGTTCCTTCCAACTCAGAATATTCTGTAATTCCGTGATTGAATATATGCCTGACCCTCTTGTCTCCAGATACCAAGCACTCCCTCCCTTTTGCTACCATACAGATCTGTCTCCAGAAAACTTAGGTCTTGCAATCCCAAGTTCCTTCAGCAAAACCACTTTCTACGGGCTGGGACCACAGCCCCCCTCTTCTTCTAGGACTTTGAGACACCTCGAGCACAGGCCAGGTCTCTGACTGACCCACCCAACATGACCAATCACAGAGACTCGAAGCAGGGGAGGAGGCTGCAGATAGCTGCCATTGTCCCTCTCATCATAAGGGGCAATTTGCTTGTGAGGACATCAGGCAACAAAGCAGCTAACACACACGGGCTCCCCTGCATCCCTGCTGGTCCACAGCCACAGCTTGACTACCTGCATTTTACTCTTTACAATGCCATCTCTCCTTGCTCTTCTTTATTTTTTTGTTTTTTTTCAGACTCACTAGTACACTGGATATACTGCAGAACAGACTACAAGCCTTTAAGCTCCACATCCCCTACAATGTTTGGTATCTTGCAAATAAGTCCTTAAAAACTTTTTAGTTTTCCAGAGCATATCAAAACCACTTTTCCTAAAATCACTTAAACCAATGAAATGTTAAATCAATTATTCATGCAAATACTTTTGCCATCTCTGCTTTTTGTAACCAAGTTTTCTTGGCAGTGATAACATTTCACAGAAAAATTGACAAATACTCTCTTTGCTTGCCAAGATGATTTTACTAAGCTTGAATCCGATTTCATTGAGGTATGTTATTTGTTTTATCTTGAGGGAAGCTGTCTATTAAGTTAGTAGCAACCGTGTCCTTTTGCTTATGATACAGTTATTACCAAGTTATCAGGAGTACCTTTAAGTTATTAGGGTGCAATGGCAAATTAAGTACTTTGCGTCATAATTAGCTATTAACTTCTGAATTATATTTTAATCATGTTTAAGATGGTCAGGTTTGCTGTGAGTACAGATAATGGAGGATAGGACCAGAACAGTGTTTATCTTTCAATACCAAAAGCCAGAAAGTAGGTAAACTGGTGGGTGCACAACATCCCAAAGGCCATGATAATCTATATATTCAGAACTCCTTCACAGGCAATGTAAAAAAGCAGAACTTGTGTCTTAGGATCACATCTAGGTAAAATGCAAAAATATATTAGCTTCAACTCGGGCTCTTTTGAGCCTGTCAACTTTTCTTAAAAAAAAACAACAAACAAACAAACAAACAAACCCCAAAACCAAACAAACAAAAAAAACCCCAACTTGTTAATAATCCTCATCTTCAAATCCCTATCAATAAACCTGTAAATGTAGATTCCACACAGAGAGGACACTGTTAAAGTAGCTCAGAAAAAGCTACCAGAGCCATTTCCCTTTCAAAACTTATGATATTCAAAAAACCCCAAACACCCACCAAAAAAACCTTCCTGGAATGGGGGAAATCCTTTGATATATTCCTTCATACATCAAGTTTGCCCCTCAGCTTTCATGAAATTTCATTCAAACCACTATTAGCTCTCGGGATTTCCTCTGTACCCTTGAGAAGACTCAGCATCAAAATTCCAAATACAAATCCCTGGAAATTAGGAAACACTGAGATTTGCCATGAAATGCCTTAGAAGAATAGTGGCAAAATAAGTTCTGGATTCAAGCCCAGCTCCGTTAAGCATGTAGGTGCTATGGGAGAAGCTCTATGGTATTGCTAACTCTGGCCCTTTCCAGAATTTTACTTTGGGAACAAGGCATCACACTTCATATGCCTGGAACCTCTTTCCCTAGAAATGACAAACATTGCAATGAAACCATAGTGAATGAAGCTTTCCAAGATCTTCACAACTCTGAGCACAACCAGAAATCACATCTATGTTGTTTTGTTAACTGCTGTCTTCTCTAAGGGAAAGGACAACGCGTTTTCATAGCCAGGACAAGAACACACTTGCCTTTCCCTTTGCAAGAGTTGCACAAGTTCCTCCTGCATTGTAGCCCATAAAGGCACTGGACTGTACAACTAATCTCTGTGTCCTGTACAGCAGAACCTATGGGGACTGCTTCCCAAGAGTGAGAAAAAGATTACTTCTACATTAAAGCTAAGTAAAAAATTCTCATTAATGAGTAAGATTCAGAGAAAGAAAGTCCTGAAACTTTTACATGTTTACTATGTCTGTGCCTCTGTCCACAGAAAACACATCCTCCAGAGCCCAGAATGAGGCTTGCCTAAACATTCTCACTCTTCTGCTTTCACACAAACTTTGTAACATCCTTCTCCAGTGCAGTTCACACAGAGGACAACAATTCGCTGCTGTTGGCTTGTGCAGTAGAAGCCTGTAAAAAAGATTACCAGGTCTCAACCCTGCTGCTAAACTTGGGTTTGAACTGTCAAAAGAAAAATTTGCCAGGGAAGGTGGAAAGGAGCCCTATAGGAATAGACAAAGGAAACAAAAAATACACGTAACAAACATTATTAAGGCAGTCAAAACCAGCTTCACAAGATGCGTCAGATATTAGAGATGCTCCTGCAATTTGCATTTGCAAACCTCCTTCTGTATGAAAGATTTTAAGGCTATGTACCCTCTCACAGTACCCTCAACTTGGCCCATAAGCTGGGGATAAGCTAGGGATATACAGCACAGCAAACTGTTGGCCACAGAACTCCTGCTTCATCTGTGGGAGCAGGAGGTCTGATGGATGAGGAAGGGACTGCAGGAAGGGGAGCCATAGGTAAGGTAAATGGGAGCTGAGCCAGAGAAATGCCTCTGTCCAAGCATGTGCCAGATTTCCTATGTGATGCTACCACTAAGCACACCTGCCTTGCCTTTTTTTTTTTTTTTTTTTTTTTGCTCTTCTGACTGGAGCAAGAAGGTACCAAACTAAGGAATGTTGTAAAGAAAGTGTGCAAGAATAACTTTTCAGAACAGGACTCAAATAATACGCAGAAAATACAGCCCAAGGATACATGCTGAACAGAAGAGAGAGGAAAGAGAGGAACAGGAGATGCTGATGACATGTTTAATAAATAAGCAACAAATTTCTCTGCACACTGGCAGGCAAATGTA
>JAWWEU010000081.1:106999672-107057399 GCA_035583155.1 Acropternis orthonyx
AGAGAGGAACAGGAGATGCTGATGACATGTTTAATAAATAAGCAACAAATTTCTCTGCACACTGGCAGGCAAATGTATTAGAGATGGTATTATTACACATACACCATGAAAATTACAAACAAGGGTCACCCTGGCTGCCCAAATAATGTTCTTTACCCATAAAGCTGACTTCAATTGCAACACAAGAAGCTGCAAGGCCAGCTACAAAACAGCACGTTTATTATATTTCTCTCAAATATTTGTGTTTTCCTGTACTACTTAGTCCACCTGCTCAGAGATTCCTCTACCTAAAATGAAAATGGTACTTTCAGGCTAACATCATAGATTACAAATTCTCTGAGAAAGGCAATCCAAATACCAGGAGAGCACACACAACAGAGGTGAGGAGAAGATGGGTGTTACAAGCACAGAATTTAGTATGAGAAACAGGACGGTACACTGATTTTCTTTTCATTAACTGTGAGGGTGGTGAGACAGTGGAACAGCTTGCTCAGAAGGGCTGTGGGTGCCCCAACCCTGGCAGTGTTCAAGGCCAGGTTGGAGAAGGCCCTGAGCAACGTGGTCTAGTGGGAGGTGTCCCTGCCCATGGCAGGGGGGCTGGGATGAGATGATATTTAAGGTCCCATGATATTCTGTGATCCTATGGTTGAACTGACATACATTACAGTTACGTTGCTGTGATTCCTGGTGTGGACGCACATATGTGTCTACATAGAGAGACGTGTTTATACCCATATAACTCATTCCCATACATTTACATGTTTAATTGCTTCCATGCTAGAGGTTGAAATGATTTAAGCATTTCAGTAACTTGAAAAATCACACCATTAACCAAATCAGCTCATAGAAAACCTGTGCACTGATCAGTTAAGAGGACAGGAAAGTCCACCTAAAACACCCTAAAGAGTGGCTCTGAGCAATAAATAATGTTTATTGCATAGCTTAGAAATGTCAAAGCCACACCTGAACATTTTGCTGGTGGTGTGATGTAAAAAAACCACACAGATAACATTATTTCCATTGACAAACTTTACATATACAAAAGAGTGGCTTTATTGTTTACTAAATTAGATGTTGTCATGGTGTAATCATCCCTGCAGCCATACCAAACCCAACATGAGGTCAGATGAAATTCTGTGGAGGAGGTAGAGAGTGGTAAAAGGAAGAGAACTGAGATATAGCACAGAAGCAATATAGCCCCATAAACTAGTGATGCTAGGAATAATTAATCCACATATGTGAAAACAGACACTGTAACTGTAGACAGTGAAATCCACAAAAATTCCACATGACAAAAGTAAATGTTACATCATGGTGCCTTTAATATACAGCATCCAGGATGTGACTCAGCTGCCTGTTGCCTCCTGAGATACTCTAGGGCATCCCAAAGGGCTGGGGGATGGCACAGGGACACTACTGCAGGCTTGTGCTCTGTTGGAGCAGCCACAAGAGTCCAGCCAGGAACTGTGCATAGACATTAGCTGCCCATGTCAAGGTAAGCATATCCCTCTCACAAAACAATCAGAAACTAACTGTCCCAAAATTCATGTGTTAAACAAAAGTTATCACTATTCTTCCTAGATACTACTAATTTAAATTAAAAAAAATAATCAAGTTCTACTAAATAAAGAAATACAAATTTATATGATATTAAATTCAGAGCAATAGTTTGTAGTGCTCCTAAATTGTGTAGGAATTTGTAACGTTTTTAATTCGAGCACTACTTTATCCTGTAACTCAGATTGCCCTCACACAGACAAGCTGACTGCTCTTCGCTTCTTCCTGAGCTGCAGCCTCACTGCAGGAAATACAGAAGTGTGCCATCTAAAGTCATATTATACTGTAAGCATGTTAGGATCCTCATTTCCTAAATGCAGGCAGTCAGCCTTGAGTATTTTAGCAGGGTGTTGAAGTGAGCTGACTCTGGGACCAAGCTACAGCCTATGGACAGACAGACTGCCGTGGAGGGCAGCCCACCCACACATGGATCGCATTCCATGTACACCTCCTACACCACTGATCACGCAGCTGAAAGATTTCTACAGCTCTGTCACATAGCAACTAATAAATTCTGAATGCAGGCAAACAAGCGGGAAACGATCTGTGGAGAAACAGTCAAATAAGCATAATTCCATCAGTCTGGAGGATTCACAATACTTAGGATATATATTCTACATCTGTTGTGATCTTCCTAGTAGAAACCAGCACAACCCAACAGTCAAAATTTCCCTGTGGCAATTCCAGGCTGCTAATAAACAAGACGCCTACCAAGCTGAGCACTGCTTTTAAACTAGTGGAAAGATGCTGATGATAGAGCATCTTACTGCTTGAGTTTGTAGGTTTTCATTATTTCATCCACCTAATTGTGAAGCTTTTCTCTAAAAAGAGTGAAATTTAACTACACTTGGATTAAAATAAGGGGAAAAAGGGTCTTTACAACTGCATCTGCCCTTTTCCCCAGACACTGGTAACACCGCACAACTCTGGTATCAATAGATTAAGTTGCAGTTTGCACTAATATTGAAAAAAGCCCTGATCAACAACCAAAGCAGGTATGTATATGAAAAGGCTAGGGCTCCTTTAACAATGAGAAAAAAGAGCTAGAAATACTGAATTTCAAACCTACAGTTTTTTAGAACAATGCAAGTTCCAATACAGGCATTTTTGGGGACAGAAAACTGTTTCAAAAAGTTCTCCTCCTTTCTGTGCTTGCTGAAAATAAAACACATTACCACCACCTTGCATTATCCCCTCCACTTACCTAGTTACTTAATACCAATGCTTTTTGCTCTATACATGATTGTAATAAAATTTTCGTTTAGCAGAAATCCAGGTGTCTTGGTAGATTTCTGATTTTTTTTTCTTTCATTACCCCAAGGTGCAGATATAAGCTGTTTTCTACTATCTTTACAAGAGATCTATGGAACCATGTTATCAAAAGGTGCAGAAGACTGAAAATAGTTTAGGGTAATCAAGAGCTGCACTGTTTCATCAAAGCCCCATCTCTCCAGAAGCAAACAGTTTGGGGCTATAGAATGACTTTGATTATTTTCCACTACCCTTCTAAAAATCCTACTTTTTTAAAGGCATGCGGAAGCCAATTAGCAAAATGAAGGGAAGAAGTCTGGGGAAAGATAATGTCTTAAAACAACCAACTCTGACTAGGAATTCAGACCACCAAATTATATACTGCTAACCATCTCATGCACAAAAGTCTGTGTTTATTTGAATTAACCTTGCAGTCCTGGGATGGAAACCTGTGGTGCAGTTCTTGGCCGCTTGCTTTTGCAAAGCTTTTCTTCCTTAAATATACCACAAGATGACTACTAAGAAATAATCACAGGAGATGAAATGGACCTGGGGTGCCCAGTTGTGCAGCAGAAGACGCAATCTTATGCTGAGCACCAGCTTCGTGATGGGTTTTAACAGGAGGGAGAAGGCACCTGATGTCAGACTGGGCTCTGCTTTATTACCACCAACACTGCAGCAACGCAGTCAACAAAAGCAGCAAGACAACAGGTATGTGCTTGGAGCTGCCCCTCTCAGATCAGATGCTTGCCCCAAGCTCTATGCTCATCAGCTGTGCCCATAAGCCCCACTCGAGCCTTCATCCTGCAGCCCACCCAGCGCTCCAGCTGCAGTGGCCAGCAGCGGTGCAAGCACACAAGTCGTCTTTGCTGCCTTTAATTGCCACCAGCCGCTATCTACATGCTTTGATGTTAAAAGACCTCTGGCAGAGATACGCCCCGGGGATTTACACTGCTGTGAAGAACGAGTCTGCCATATTCACGCTGGTAACACAAAGGCACTTAGAGACAGCTTTGAAGGGATCGCTGAGAAGCGTTTATCAAGACCCGAACCTCACAACAGGTGACAAAAGCAAGGGGTATTTCTCCACTGTGCTTCAAGTGTTGGTTGATCTTAGAGGAAAGTCCTCTGCTAAACAATACTGGGGGTACAGAAACAGTCAGCACATGACTGTGGACAGCAGCTCAAGCTACTTTGCAGGATCAAAGTCAGACAAAGCATGTTTGCTCCTCAGTCGGTGAACACAGACAAAATTAAATTCCACATCTAATTTTGGGAGCACATCACTGGCTTATTAGTTATTACAGCTAGATACTCAGGCAAGATAAAGAAGGAGTTTCACCTCAACCCTGAAGCAGGGAAAGCTAATACGAACACATTCCTGCTGGCTGAACCATACGGAGTCACAGTTCTGACCAGGGGTATCAGCTACCCCCACACTACTTGCGCTACCACTCCTAAGTGTTCTGTTACTTCAGCAGAATAATATTAGGACAGCGATGAGGAAAATAATTCTCTGGTATGATGGATGTGCCCTCTTTTAGATGTACATTTAGTCAGCAATGTGCTACAACAAACTTGACCTTTATCAGGACTAGATTTCACTGGGTTTTTTGGGATGTCACCCCATTTACTTTGTTCTGTCTACAGCCTCTGCAATTTCCACCTGATAAAGCTTTCATCACCACTCACTTTTCCCAGTGGAAGAACACTGCAAAGAAAAATATTCTGGCATGCAAGGTCAAGGGACAGAGCCCTTTCTTTGGTCCTTCACAGCAACAGAAAGGGCTGTCGGAAGAAATATTCCCAAAGGAGCAGCAGCTGAGCTATCCCAGTGTGAATCAGCCTGGCACAGCCCAACAGAGTATCTGCAGGATCAGGGTCAGGTCTGCAGAACAACATGACTAATTTTTCTTCTTTGAATAAGAACTGCACTACCAGCTTTACATTTTTTTACATGGTACCAAACCTGTTTTATGTTCTTCCTCACTCCCAGGGCCTTTCATGTTTATCACGTTTCCAGGATTTCATTAATAAAGAGAAGGAAGAAGGGCTTACACCTCTGATTTAACTACTTCGCATTTTAATAGGAAATAATAAACTGATCCACATGGAAGCTAAACACAATTGAAACCAGCTGTTTCTATTTTCAAACCAATGCTTTATGCCTTGTAATCATATCAGACAGCAGTGACTTTCAATAGCATCTTTTTCATCCTTTCTTTTGTTGAGCCTACATAGAGAGAAGCACAACACATACCTGATTAGAGCTTTTATTTCTACTTCCCAAGAGTGGAATTAAACGCTCACCTGGAACCAGATTTCTGCAGTCTAGAGAGCAGCATCTATTCAGTTTCGCAGAGCTACACCATTAATCCAGAGTGGAAGCAGGAAAGTGCAATTGTAGCTCTGCTGATGAGTTTATCAGGGTTAGCTACTAAGCAAGAGAAGGCTGGTATGAGAGGCATGGCCCAAGGCCCAGCTTTATGAGACAGCAGTATTAGAAACTGGGAAAATGAGAATGCCTGATGAAAAGTGCAGCCTCCAAATACACTTTAGCTACAGAAAAGCAGCAGCTTTTATCCTTTCCCATAAGGTCTTCCAAGGAGGAAATAGAAAGCAGGTAACGTTCCTGCCACCGTTCCACCAACTTTTACCTTCCTAGAACAAAATTTGCCACCACTTCCCTGCTCATGCATCTCCTTTGCACCAAAAAGTTGGACGCTGTCACAGCGCTTCTCTCTGTGGCAGTTTGATGGAGCCAGTGTGACTCCCTACAGCACTAGCTCAGAGCAGCTGGAAGCTGCTGTAAGCAGGGGTATGGCACACCACCTCCATCAGGTTTTGAAAGACCAGAGGGAAGATTAACAGTCCGGGGAGCTTATTCACAGGAGAAGCTAGTAAAGTAAAATTATATCTTAATATTCTACAAAGCATAAAGATACTGTTTTTGAGAACATTAGCAAGACATGAGAAAATCATATTTAAAAATTGGCCACTGGCATATCAGGAGCCAATCACGATGGGCAGCAAAATATTCAGAAAAATATAAGATGAACATAAATACAGCCTACATGCTTGAAAAGTACACATGATAACCATCTGCTTTTCATATGTTGATGGCGTCTTCAGTCCTATGCGGCTGCAGCCACAGCACTTGGAAAAAAAGCAAGCCATCTCATTGTTTCAAACAGAACATGAGCAGTTTTATGTGACAAGCTCCAAGTATAGAATAAAAAAAAAAATCCTAAAACTCCCACATTATACTGCTAGTAAACTAGAATTTCATAGCAAAAGTGAATAAACAATAGCTTTTGAGGCTGGAGAAATCCCCATTATGGTGTTATCTAATCTCTCCCCAGAAGTCAAGAATTATGACTATTATGACTAAACCCTTCCAGTATAGATATAGCCTGAAATTCTATGTCAGAAGTATGTCCAATTGCATTTGGCAATCCTCAGCCAAGAGAGAGGCTGACTATAATTGGATGAATATTTGAAGTGCTTCATTATTCATGTAGGAAGGCTAGGTAAAAAGTGTTTTGTAGTCCCAAGACACTGGAGGGTGTGTGTTATTGGGTAATAACCAATTAGGAATGTTGACAGCACTCTGCCTTTAGGATCACAATGGCCAACAAAGCACCTGGGTGTATGTTGTTGAGCAAAGGCACACACCCACTGCCTATTGCTCAGTTTATTTAAGCAAAGCTTTCACCAAAGGAAATGGAGGACACTCCAAAGGATGTGCGTTTGACAGCTCAGTTACATTCAGAAATATTGCTTCTTCATTGTTCCCTTTGTCTTCCAAAAATACATTTCTGTTTTTCAATAACACTCCTGAATTACTGATGCTACTGTTTATTGAAAATATATCCAGTTTCTTCTGTTTTACTGCTTATAATCTACAGGGAGCAACATCCTGACTATTTGCAGTAAGGAAACACCGACAGCAAAAGATCAGCTCTTAACTCTATATTCTGGTAAAACACTCCACTGTGCCATTAAGTAAATACTGCAAACTCAGAACAACAGAAATCAATGATTTTCCTTTCATGTTAGTCTAAGAAAAACATATGAATCATTAGCACAGGGATTCCAAAGATTTAAAAAACTAACAATTCTGACACTTCATCACATGAACTAGAAATTCAACACTAATTCAGCTCATGATAGAGCTGTTCAACCCTTTCCCTATCTCCCACAACAAGGGGATACGTATTGATGGTACAAACATTGATTTTTAGTTCCTCCTTTATTTTCTTTGTCACTGTAATAAAAAAAAAGAAATCTGCAAATTTGTATTCCAATTGAAAGCATACAATAATTATTATTGTATGAGATGCCCAACAGGACTTACATACCTACAAAAAAAAAAACATTCAAGAGTTTTCCTGAATGATTTGCTTGCTTCAAACACGCAAAATTCAGTGTTATGAGGAGGAACATATCAGTTTTTCTGCAGCTCCAATTTTCTGGCTTATATCATATTTAGCCTGTCCTGTGGTACTGAGGGTTCTGCAGCACTTTCTCTGAAATCCCACAAACACCACCTCACCCTCTCCCCCATGTATCACCAAGATGACGATGTTTTGATGAAGCATCACACACGGGCCCTCGAGATAATGGATTCAATGGGATACACTTAAAAGATCATTTTTCTTTTTTGTATTGACTGCTCGAACTGCTCTAAGACAGGAAGGGCTTTCATTTTTTATGTAAGCTGCAAGACCCTGAGGGCCCTCTAAAGTGTTTAAGAGGGATCAATTTGCAGATGGGTAGAAGGGGCCCAGCAGACTGTCATGGTTTGGAATGCCTTCTTCCCCTTGCATCACTGACGAGTTTGGGCAAACCTAAACCCAGCTCCCTGCCGAACCTGCTCTGGCATGGCAATGCTTCCTACTGTTTGGGATTTATGGTTAGCATTCGAATAGAACTATGACTTATAGTGCGCATACAGGGAACAAAATAAGAAGCAAAGTTTTGCAGAAGCAAAATAGTCACTATGGCTGATGGGGATAAACAGCAATAGAGCTGCTAAGCAAAGCAGTCCTTGGCACTGGTGTAGTGGCAGGAAACCATTACTCCGTGACACGGGTTTAATGCACTGACATTACTGCAATTACATCCAGGCAACCTAACAAAACAAATTCATTGTATGGCACAAAATATTTCCAATCCAACATTGCAACATTTATTTTTTAATTACAGCATAAAGAACAACTTTTGGGGTGTGGATAGACGTAATCCATCATTTGCTCTGAAGTGACACACATGGCAAATGCTGTATATTATAACTTTCTATGCCACAATAAGCAACTGCAAGCACTTTCTTAGGCAAGGAATGCAAAGGGTTTGGGTGTGGAGCTGGGAGATGCTGCTTATCCCTCTATCTCCCTCTGTGTCAGCGGGAGCCAAAGGCAAGCCGCATATTGCTGCGCTGGGACTTCAATCACTCCTCCTGTTACACATGCGTGTCACACAGCTTGTGACAGCTCTCTACCTGAAACGTGTCTCATCTGTAAAGAGATTTACCATTCAAATATGGCCTGTACAAGAACACAAATACAATTTTTTAATTAAAATGAATGGGATTTTAATAGGTCACTTAAAGAACAATTATGTCTATCATTTGACTGACAGGCTTGTCACATTTTACCATGAAAATCCCATTGGGGTCTAGGAGGTAGAATTAATCCTTATCTTTAGAAATCATTGAACTGCTGAAGTATACCCCACTGCATTTAACACTGCTTTGCTCAACCATCTCATCTTATGAGCAAAACCCTTGCATCTTTCTATTACTCTTCCCTTTTACCTCTTTTAACCCTTTGCAAACAGAAAGTTTTTGATTCACAGAAACTGAATTGTCAGTGTTGCTCTTCTTCACTAAGTGCCTGTTCTGCAAAATGTAGCAGTGTGTAGAAATATAAAAGATAGGTCTCCAGTAATTAGCTTGGGTACCAGACACAGCACAGCTGAGTTTGCTGGAAGCAGGATAAACGAGTACAGGAGGAGTGTCATGCTATATTGCTTTGAACACCTGAGCCGGCCCAAGTGTCTACACACATAGTGCTGCACAGCAGGAGGACTAGGTAGGAAAGTGACCGCAAACCCACTCCTTTCCTAAAGGCATGCCCCCACAAAGCGATCTATGAGTGGCAGCTACAAGCTCAGCTTAAATGCTTTTAAACTGTTGCAGAAGCCTGTTGGTTCTCTGAAGCAGGCAGAAAGTGCCTAGAAAATTGTCTAAATGAGGTCCTAAGACAACTGTGCTAGAAAAGTCCTACTGACCCAACCTAATGTGCACATCAGGACTAGAAACAACTTATTTGGTTACTGATTCAAAGACTCAATGAATGAGATCAATATCAATGAGGCTCAGAGAATCCTTTCAACTGATCTCATCAAGAGCAAAAGCATCATCTGAGATTTCTATAAAATACCCTGGTTGTTCAGCTACTCAAAGAAAGCTCACCATTAACAGCAGCCAGAAAACCAAGCATGTGTGGGGAGAAAAGGACAAGCAAGCTTTGTGCTTTGATCTGGTCAGGTAAAGATCACTTGTGACCTTTGTGAGCTCTGACTCCTTTCAACAGAGATAAAAAAGAGTAGATGAAAAAGAAAATGAAGACAAAGCAATGAGGGAATTTAGATGATAGAAGTAGGGTCAATGCTCAGAGCAGAACAGGGACAGGAAAAAAAAAAAGATACTGAAAGGCAGGAGTCAAAGAGACAGTGACACCTTGAGAATTGTAGACTAGGGGAAAAGAAAAATTGAGAACAGAAGACAAAAAGGAGAAATAAATCTTGCCAGATAACACTTGTCTGGCTACAGCATTTGAATAAACTGCAGGCTGGTTAAGTTAGAGAAAAAGTTCACATAACAGGAACTGGTGACATTCCCCTAGTTAACATTGCATTTGTGTCTTATTTGCATTCAAATGACTGCAGATAACCATTGTGTTCTAAGTTTTCATTATTTCCTATGCAACCTTCACAAATACATCCCCAAATGGCAAGCATACCTGTACACATGAAACCCAGCCAGGAGGTTGATCATTACCAGAAAGAAGTAAGCCAGAAGTTGGAATCTATATCCTAAAGCTTCAAACACACCCAAGAGGTGGACAGGTGTTGACAGTAAAACTGGAAGCCAAATGTTTGCTTCTGCAATTAGATATGTACTAGATGCCAATTTGCTTAGCAACTACATTGCAATTTATGAAAGACCAATGAAGTGCAAACAGTTTATGTGGGAGCAGAACAAGAACCTTGTGCTAATATACAGAGATTTCTGAGTGCAAGGAGTAAGTAAAGCAAAAGGCAAAACTGAACCTCATGACTATGGTTCAAACATGGGCCCTATTAGAAATGACCAATAAGCTGAATACTTCAGAGCCATCTCGGTTTCTAATGGACTTTTGGTTATTAGGCCAGCAAGATCCATAGACTCTGCACTTTATCTTCCCAAATATTTTCTAGGTCAGGCAGAATGGAATAACTACTTGGGTGCCTAGTTTATGGAGTCATGCTACGGGGTAGAAAAGTGAAAACATTGTAACAAACTGTTTCTCATCCACAAATTTCCATCCACCAAGCTAGTATCAACTAGCCTTTGCAATGAAAGCATTTCTCAAAGCACAGACCTTTAACCTAGTTATTGACAACCTTCCCTCTACCTGACTTACAAGTTGATCCAACCCATACAAACTCACATGAGGCAACTGGCAAATGAATCTATATACTGATGATATGGATATGGATTTTCTTCTTTCCCCTCAAGAAAAACGATTGTTATTTCTGAAGTCTACCAGCCACAGAAATAAGGAAAATTAGCCTTTAACTTTCCAACACTCCTGAATGTAGACACATATTCCTCTGAACATTTCTATGTACACTGTCATAGCCAGGTAGCCACAGATAAGCATGGCACTGAACCCCTGTGGCATTAGGTCTGCACATCTACTTTCTCTGGGTCTGAATGCATGCAAAGAATACTCTAACAATCCACTATCTCGACTTTGCTGTCATTTTACACATTTGAGTGCAAAATCATTGAACAAATCCAAACCACTCCTTTTTGTCCTCCAAATAAATAATACATAAAGCTACTTTTACTGACATTTAGAGGAGGAAGACAGACATCAACTCTGTGGCCCCTTTCAGTGATGACTCACCACCAGCTACTGATCACATGATGTGAGAACCTGCTAATCTGATGGTGCTATTTCTTTCACTAGTCACCAGCCACAAGCAACAGCCACAACTTGCTGACCTTGCAAGTTAGACATATTACAGGACTGCAATTCGGAAAATATTTACTTCTACTCAGGCGACAGTGATGACTGACCTGTGGTGATCATTAATTGAGGCAAAATGAGGTCAATATACACCCCAAGTTCAATATACATACCTAGAGCTTCAATTAATCTTGGTTCAGTCAGGACCAGAAAATACCCCTCTGAGCTCTTTATTGACAGATGTGTATTACAAAAAATTTCTTTTTACAATATCAGTTGTGTAAATTCTCTGAATTTATTGAAATAGGCATGAAGTATAGTATTCTTCACAGTTCTGTTTCTATTTTCTTCACAAGTCTGTATACATGGTTACATCAACCAAAACAACTGTACTGCCTAACTGTATTGAGTTTGGTCCTCATGAATCAGCATTTCATTTTTTACTAATACATGTTATTGAAGATACCAACATCATCAACCGCTTCTATCTCAGATGCTGGCATCTATAATTATTTATGCTTAGAGACAGTAATCTTTTACACTTTCAATCATCATCCCAAAGCGCTTTACAAATTGCTTTTTTGTTAACCTTGGTAGGAAGCGACTGAAGCTCGAAGTTAAATCAGTTATCTTGGGTCACAGAACAAGTCAGCGAGAGTCAATGTATTTCCCTATCCCAAGCCCTCCCTCTCCCTTGCCACAAGACCTTTCAGCGATCAAATGATGAAATACAAAAGGTGAATAATAAAATGAGTAAAACAGGATAGGTAATGAAGATTGAACTGAGCCCCTGCCAACTTCCTCTGTCTATTTCCCTCCTGCCAGGAATGCTACAGAGTATTAAAAAGCCACGACTT
Organism: Acropternis orthonyx; assembly: GCA_035583155.1. NCBI lineage: Eukaryota > Metazoa > Chordata > Aves > Passeriformes > Rhinocryptidae > Acropternis > Acropternis orthonyx. The sequence goes on from JAWWEU010000081.1 coordinate 107,011,578, forward strand.
GGACCATTCATGCTAATACAGCAGACAGATCTGGTGTACAGCAATACAGAAAGCGCTCATGGAAGCTTGCTCTTTACAACTTGCAACACAATATCTGTTCTCAAAAAGTGCAAGCCTACTGTAGTCTAGCTACTGCAGTATCACGTTGATTTGAGAACTACCACCTCAGACTTACATGCTGCTACTCTAGAGAGATCACCAAATACCTTCACAGGTAGAGATGCACCTTTCAGGAAGATGAATCCAAATAAGGAGAGTAGAAATAAAGATGTAGTAACACCCACTCTCTCAATATATCCTTAAAAAAAAATCTCCAAATGCCCATTAAGTTAGAAAATTTTGGATTTATTTCTTTAAGTGATTAGCATAACTTACAGCAGTTTGAGATGTACTATCCAAGGTAAGTAGGAAAGTTGTGACAGGGCTGCTTTCACGGAGGTGTTATAGAAGGAGCCCTATCTAAAGTGCAGACCGCCCTCACACAGCAGATCTCCTGCCAAGCCAGAAGTATCCAGCATGGTGTTACAATCTGCAGAAGTTTGAACTAAGGGCCATGTCACTGTTCAGTTTTGGAACTGAGGAGTCTACAGACAACAGAAACTGCCAGAGCTCTGAAACAGGCAAGCAGTGCTAACCTGCCTGATACATAGCTTGCCCTTGGAAGTCTACCTGCACAACCTATGAAGGATAAGTCTTGATTGCAAACTGTCAAAAAAGGCCAAGGACAGTCTGGGCATTCTCCTAAGTAATTCCATGCTCTTGATGCAAAAGAAACCTGTACAAATCAAAAAAAAAAAAAAAAAGCCAGCGTCCTAACTGGATCCAAGTGTGTGAAATTTGATTTCCCTGAGGGCTGAGAGTAAAGATTGGGTAAGAAAACTGGGACACGAATGGATTGGTTCATATGAAAACCTGAAATAGCCCTGGGCAGAAATTTGGAAGTATTGTGAAATACTGTATAAGAAGAATCCATCTTCCTATGCAGGCAGTAACTCTAGATGGGAGATGTAGTAATACAGATACCCCAAAAGGTTCTACAAAGAAATATATACAATGTTTTAAATGAAATTTTCCCATTCTGTGGTGGGAATACAGGATGTGGCAATCCAATGCCATGGTGTTATGCAAATATTTGTACCAGATGATTTGGACAGAACTAATTAAAAGTTCAGATGCTTTGAACACATGAGATAGACAACACTGCTGATATTGCTGATATCAGAGATACGAGCTGATGCTCATATGATCAAAGTAAAACGTCTTCCCATTTAGTTCTGATAGTCAGTTGAGGTTGTCTTAGCCTGATACACAATAACTTCTGGGTAGATGCCACACAGCCAGCATAAAGGCTGCAAGATGTAGGAATGCTGGCTCCAAGCAAAGGGTTCAATCGTACTCCAATAGTACTACAAGATGATAATACACTGGAAAGAAATTAGGCTGCTCAGGTTTAAGCATCAGAACTAACAGGCCAGTGCTTCCTCTCCTCATAATCATAAATCCTAACACCTCAACCTGTTCTCATTAGACTGGTGACCACAGGGAACAACAGGACAGCATGCATGTGCCTCAGCTCTTAGGGGGGAAAGGCTCCTTTTGCAGACCCTCATCTTGGATCCATCTTTCCTGGAATAATTCTTTTTTCTGGGCAGTGGAAAGTAAACAATTTTTTTCAAAAAACCTTCCTTTGCAAAAACTAAGTAATTAAAAAAAAATAAATTAGTGCACCCACACATTTAACAAGTGTGTTACCTGTGTGCTACCAAATACCAACCTGAAGATCTGGTAACTTAAAATAAATGAAAGGCTGTCAAGGAGAGGAAAGTGTGACCCAGTACAAACCAGAACAAATTCCCAAACTGTAAGATTCCTCAGAGAATCCAAACAATTTGTTTGGTCCACTCACAATGACACATAAATAACTGTCAGTCAGTAACTCACAGCAGAAGGAACAAACTGTATATGGGTGAAGGTACCAAGGTCTACAATCTTGGTGGAGAGAGCTGCACAAAAGGACACCTGCCCCCTCCTCAGGCATTCAAAGAAAATTGGTATGTATTTCAGCAGACTGACCTTACAATAGGTCTTCCTGGTAGATATATTGATTCAAATTGCCTCTTTCTGAAGTCTAAGTCTGGCAAATTATAATATTCAGCTGCATAAGACCATATCTGAGGCATGGTCTCATTGGTGTCTTGGGAGAATCTGAAGACTGTTGATGAGATAAAGTATTCATATGGGATTTTCCTTGTGAAAACTGGAGGTTCTCCTTGGTCTGCAATATAACTGGGCTATTTCTAATTACATGCTACTGGATTTTTACATTATTTTGAGGGTTTTTTTAAGCATTACTCCAGCTTCAGAATTTAAAACTCTAGGATTAATCAAATCAAGATAAGCTGCTTGTCTGTTGGATTGCTTCACCGTGCCAGACGTGGGCCAAAACACAGATAGGTTCCAGTTCCCTGTGTTCTTCAATCACAAGAGCATTTGAGAGAAGTCCGCCATGGTCTGCCTATAGCAAAGGGCAGAGATCCAGCAGCAGCAGCAAGACATTTTACAGTCACATCAGAGTTTCTTTGGAGGAATGAATGGATACCTGTCAGCAGGGATTTTACGTATCAAGGCCCAACCAGATTGGGGGATCTAATAGAAAAATGGAAAATGAGCCCTGCAAGCTACAAGTCTTTACTTGATATCATTTAAGGAACTCTTTTTTAAAGTACTCTTTCAAATTCCTACTCTACTGTTCAAGAAGGAGAAAATAGAGAGGTACAAGAGGAGATGCTATTGAGCCTAAAGGAGAAAGAAGAGTACACTTGCTCCAAAGCAGAGACTGCTCCATCAGAACAGGTCTCCTTCACACCAGCAAGTCATAATGACTCCAAAGCTGCTGTTTTGGATATCACCCTTTCAATCTCACAAAGAAAGATGACTCTGGTACCTGGCCCACAGATGAAAGGTTCACTTTAGGCTTCTGGCCCTTAGACTGCATGTAATACGAGTCAGAAACCTAATGACTTTCATGTCTCAACCTGTTAGATGCTGGAGCCTGCAACCTATGCCTTGACTCATCCCTGGAGCAGTGCTGTTTCAGGTAAGATAATCAAGACCTTCTTTTTCAGAGACAGTATCTTATAGGACAGTAAGTCTCAGGAGGTTTCAAATAGCCCAAAAATATCTATGAGTTCTTGCCTTAGTATTGATATCATTCACACATGTGATATTGGCAGAAAAAGAAACATACAAGCGATGTTGACCAAAACCTTGTGTTACCTTTGTGTAACAAAGTTAGACTCTAGATATAAACTGACCAGGTCAGGCTCCAAGAAAAAATTTGTGTTAATGTTCAAATATTACAGGATAATTTTTACCTAGCACTCACTGTGTATAAATATGTGTAGATATACATACACACATATATACCCCTCATCCCAACTCCCCACTGGAAAAAAAATAACTTTATGGTAAAAATCTCATAGACAAACCCCAAAGAACTATATCATGATTTCTGGCATATTGCTTCATGCCATTGTTTTGACATTCAAATGAGTTTAATAACTGTTCTTTTGAAGCTGCTAATGATAAAAAAAAAATCTCTCAAGTTCTGGAAGTAGCTGGGAATTCCAGGTTCTAACAGCTACACTGGAAATATTCACTCATCAAGAGGTTCAAAAGACACTGTTGGAACTGAAGCACAAACACATGTCAGAATGACTTGAAACAGAATGACTATAACTCAGAGTTTGGGTTTTCTTTAAATTATGTTTGAAGAGATTTAAAATGTTTAATTTATTAAACTGGCTTTGATACTACAGGTATAGCTTTCACTTTTAAGTGCTACAATGCCTCAACTGTATACAGAATACATTAAGCTTAAATTCCATTGCCATCACACACACTTATGAAAGACACTTTAGTGCTTCTTCACTTGAAATAATATACTGCTTCTGTGAACTTCACATGAAAACAGAAGTAGCAGCCTCTCATATGGCACACACAACACTGTTAAACACCATCACCGCTCCAATTACCAAAAAATCCACTAAGTAATCACAACTACTAGTAGCTGAACACAAGGAGCTCCTAAAAAAATTCCCCAAAATGACAAATTTGGTTTTCAAAGAACAGTTCAAGTGTTTCCAGACATTGCTTCAATCTCTCCTGGCAGATCTGGGCTTTGGCATCGCTTCTCTTTCACTTTCCTCTGCCCAGCCATCCTTGAGGAGGCTGTCATAAGAAAGGCCATGTGCCCAGCTGTTTCACTTCCATACGCCTGTATTTACTGTTCTCTTCCTCTAGCCTTGCCAGCTCCTAGTGTCAGGAGCACTACTTTAGTCACCTAATACCATGATCTGATGCTGCAGAGGCAGTAGCACCAGTGAAACCCAGGCTTTGAACAAAATCATGTTCCATGAAGCATGCTTTGCACCCTTTGGAAAGGCAAGTCAGAGTTATGGGATCAAGAAATTCAAAAGCTCCCTCCTCAAACACTGGAAAGAGCATGAATGTAACACTGCCTTCCATCTAGAGCAGGATCTGGTGGTGAAGAGTAACGTATAGACTAATAGAGTGGACACAATCAACACCTGCTATCTGATAACCAACTCTTAGAATTAGAGTCCCACTACAGTGTGTGTCTGCCACCCCACCATCTAATATCCACACACACTGTTCAATTCACTGTTGTTTTCTTAAAGACGCACTCTTATCTATCGTACATGCACCATTTGGTCACATGTGCAACAGTTTTCTAACTGCTTAATACCAGCAAGCTGTCAGAGTCACAAATACTTCATTCAAAAGGCACAGGAGAGTTAAGAGCCTAACCATTTGAAAAGTCCCAAGATTCTATAAAAAGCATTCAGTTAATACTGTGCTGTATTTTATTACATTCAACCTTGCCTTTACCTCAAGTGACACATCTGAGATTGTATGCTGAGAGTACAGGAGAGCGGTTACTGCTCCAAAAGAAACAAAACAAATACCCCAACAACCCCACCTTTGGGCTTAAATGCAGTACCACTACAGTTTTTGAATGCAACAAACCACGGATTGGGTGTTCTGGCATAAAACCAGAATCCCAGGCAGTAGAAAGCAAGTGCTCTTTACTATCAGCTTTGGTTTAGTACATACACATAGGGATTTGCAGAAGGGCCATTTGCTGGAAGCACACTGGAGCCGGAAAAAGAAAGTCAGTCTCTAACCGCCCACGAACAAAGAAAGCTAATTTAATTTTGAAACAAAAGGAACTAAATCCATCATTCTGAGACAACCCCAGGACACCCAAGCATGAAGTAGGAGAAAAGAAGCTGCCAAAGACATGCAGAACAAGCTTTTTACAGTTACCTGGAATCAGGATATTTTGTAAGCGTGGCCAAGCTGCTGGTATACATGTGCCCACCCACATCAATGTGAACTGGTGCGTTGGATTTTGTGAGCTGTGCTGGAGTGGGGATGCCTTGATTGTTCAATGGAGATGCAGGGGATCTAGTGATCAGAGGTCTTGACATATTGGGCCGACTGTCCTGTGAAGAGATAGACCTGGGTTAATGATCTCCTTAAAAACCTCACAGAAACCCACAGTCTCGAATCAATAGCACTGTCTCATACTCTCAGATTATTACTTTTATCTTAGTAAAAAACAGACAAGTATTTGACAGTTTTAAAAATTAATCTAGCTCTAAGAGTTTTAAGTAGCTACATTTTAAAGAAGTGGGGCAAAACACACTGATAAAAACCACAAAGCAGAAATCATGTTCAATAAAACAAATTTTTACTGAGTACTACTTGTGACAGTCAATCCATACCAACACAAAAGGGCATTCTTGTTTTTAAGAGTTGATAAAGGCACTGACAGAAAGAGCTGCAGACAAAAAGACTAAGAGCAATATTTTCCTTAAATAAGATGACTCCAGGTAGATTTTCTGTTCCTTCCCAAGCCCTCCGTCACTCTCATACCACCAGAACAGAAATACAAACCCTCAACTCCTCCATCCTGCACACTCTTCTCTCGAATTCCCAATTCACATAGCACGGGAACAGAAGCAGAAACACCTGGACTAGTCAACTGCTCATGGACTGCAGACCACTGGACATCGGCAGCCTTTGAGAAAGACATTTTCCATTTAAAAAGTTACAGGTGTGGCGCCAGCTGCCCCCTGTGCGTGGCCCGGCCGGGCTGTGGGAGTGAGTGGCTCGGCGGGATGCGTTGTGAGAGCGGGAGCCGCTGCGGAGCCCAGCCCGCCGGGAGCGCCGCACCGCCGGAGCGCAGCGGAGCGCAGCGCAGCGCAGGGCGGCGGGGCGGGGCGGGGCAGGGTAGGGCGGCCCGCTGGAGCCAGGAAGGCAGGCGGCAGGCAAAGCTGGGGATTAAAATAGAAATGCATTCGAGAGCGGTTTGGAGACAGCCCCGCTTTCGGCTGAAGGAAAGCCCCACCACGGGGTGGGATCTTACAGGGATGCCCTGAGAACCAAAAGCCCTTGCAAATGACTAAGTTTTAAATTTAAAAGGTAAGCAAAGCAGCGAGAAGTCAGATACGCTTCATCACAAAACTCTCTTTGTTCTTTCAACACCGTCTTCCAGCCGCACAAAGTAATGGGTTCCTTGTAAACATCTCCTCAGAGCCAGGCAGCAAACCTCGCCAGAGCGGATCGGCCGGCAGAGAGAGTAACAGGGCACTCGGACTAGCAAACTCCGCCGCTGCCAGAAACATCATTTCTCCATTTTCCAGGGCTGCTGAAAGACTCAAACCATAAAGGCAACGTGAGCCAGGTAAATGTCTGATTGAAATGATTTACAGGCCAACATTGCACAATAAATCCAAGTAATATGTAACAAAAGGCATCTATAAACCACAAGGTACTTAACTAATTTTCTCTCATATGCAAAAGCAAGCTAAGGTCTAATACTGATAAAAACAAGGGGAACAAAGAAAAACATCTAGTTTAGATATTTGGGGGGAAGGGTTGGGTTTTTTCTGTTTCTTTATTAAGCAGAAGTTAATATAAATCTGCAGAAATACCAGGCTTAATCACTACAATTGCTTGAGGAGGTGCCTGCAGCACAAAGAAGACAAGTCCAGGCAACATAAGGTACACACGCTATGCAAAACTAATGTCTGCTACAAATGCTATGCGGTACAACCACCACCCAAGATGCTACTGATCCACAGCACGGTATTTAGTAAAATAATGAAGAAAACATTAAAAACCAGCAACTGGAAAGCTGAAAGTGAGAAGGCAAGGACTGATACGAACTGGGGGTGTGGGGGAGAGAGCAAACATTGGACAATTAGCAGAAGGAAAGCAGCAAGTTTGAGGAACACACTTCAGTGCTTAAAAGCAGGGAAATGCACTGGCAAAAATAAAATCATCAACGAAAGCTGAGACTAAAATGAAAAACAAATTCAGTAACTTGTATGAGACAGACACCACCATCTCCCTTAGTAGGATCCTCTCTGGCAGAAAAAACACAGCTCTCTTGCAATTTAGCACACTGTTGCACCACCGAGTCTGTAATAGTTTTTCAATTGGACACATTCTCCTGTATACCCTGCCTGGGGCTCCTCGAGAGAAAATGAACAGATTTGCAGGGTTAATATTGTAGTTAGGCTGGGACCTCATTCAGCATAGCTGCGATAGCACTGGCTGCTCAAAGGAGTAGAAGAATGTGTAGTATAAACATCACTGCCAGGATGGGAGATAGGTCAGAGGACTGTGGTCATTTTACAGGGCAAAAAACTCCACAAAACAAAAGAAAAGGGAACCCACTTCCAAATCCAAGTCAGAACCCACCTGCCATTTACAATAATTTGCCTACTAAAACTCTCAAGAAATAAAAATGCTTTATAGTAAAACCTTTTGCTCTTTTATTTCACCCTCCTTCTTTTCAACATTTCCTCTTCATATTACCTGCGTTTATTGCATCTCATGAAACAATGCCCATTTTCTCAATGTTTAGATATAAAGTACAATAATGCTAAGCTTGCTTCAGCCTGGATAAAACCAGTTCACTGCTGTTTTGGAGACCACTTTAGGCAATGGTATTTCTACTGCAGTTGCCCCAGAGAAATTAAAGCAAAAATGGATTCAGAGAAGTTGGTATGTAAAAAAATGCATTTTTTTTTTTAAATATGGCACAGCACAATATCACAGTTATGGCACAGAAGGTAACGATCCAATGGGTATGGCATTTAACCAATCAGGATTATATCATTGCATTAGTTAAAATCACTGTATTAGTTCAGCTATGGAAAGCATAACACAGGGGCAAACAGTCTCTCTGAAGAAACACATGGCTTGCAATGGATTATCACAAACATGGAAATGAACAAACTTTGGTAAAAAGTGGTTATAACAAAGCACTGCTGATAAATGATTAAGCTTCTACCACCTAATGTGATTATGAATACAATTCCTTAGAAACAACTACAGGAGGAGAGAAGGAAGTAATAGAAAAACTAAACTCAATGGGATCTAGTAAGCTTTCTAGAACAGCTGACAACAAAAAAAAAATCAAAAAGTTCTTCAGAAGCCTTTCTTGATGTCAAGCAGGTGAGACATGCACCCAGAAGTGGGTTCAGGACTCAGCCATGGCTGTCCCCACATGGGAGATCACAGAGGGTATTGTCTGCCTTAGGAACTGCATCAGCTTTGTTCAGGAGTGGGACACAAAGGAGGGCTAGCACCTGCACTGGATAGATGGCAGCGACCTTCCTGACCTGTCAACAATCTGTTTGTCACTTGGTAGCCTTCATTCTCAAATATTTTAACATTTAACCTACAAAAAAAAAAAAAAAAAAACCACCCAAACCACCCAAACCCCAAAAACAAACAAAACAAAAGTAGGAACAGGAAGTTGACGGTTTTACAACAGTTCCCATGAACCAAAATACTTCAAATACCCCGTAAATTAGTAGTATTTTGTTTTAGCATTATTAGTATTCAAAGATGATTCCCTCCCCCCCCCAACAACTTCTCATAAAAATTAGTTCCCATTTCCACTCAGAATTAATGTATTACTTAAACTATGTGCTCAAAAGGGCCAAAATCTGTGTGCCAGCAGGTTAAAGGCATTTAAGTATACAACTTTTCAGTTTTGGTTCAGTACTCAAAACCAACACTTTATTAGAGCAGTTTAGGGCTCCTCCAATTTCTTGTTGATATTTGAAGGAGTCTTTCCACAAGAAGTAGTTCATAGGCACAGGTCTTTTTAGTATATCTGAACCCACTTTGCATTTTCTGCTCTAGGCAAGCCCTCCTGTAGGCCCAACAGATGTGAAAGCAACCCTCCCTGAACTACTCCTCCTGGGAGTTACTAAAATCTGTATGATTTAGAGGTATTCCTACCAAAGGGGACAGAGGATCATGGAGGAGACCTTTGAGATCTCTTCTCCTCCCTGCCTTTTTCATCTATACCACCTTCTCCCCAACTCCATTCAGGAATATTGTTAAACAATAAGCCTTTACACCAGAGTTGAAAAAACACAGTAGTTGCAGGGCTACTTGTCTACCATGCAACTTGTCTACCAAGCAACAATAACATCGGAACCATGTCAACCTTCTGGTAGCAAGTGGAAGAAATATCTGAAGAACACGAGTCATACAATGTCCTAAGTGTACAAAAAATTAAGACAAAGGGGGCTTACTTCTTCCCTCAAAATATTAGCACTGGTGTCAGAAATGTTATTGTTTATACTCTGTGGTCTTCAGTAGAGTCATCCCAGTTCCCTTTTTAAATCAGAAACCTTGACAAAAACCATGCCACTACACGACAACTCAAGCTCACACACAGAATGATTGTCATTCAAGTACAACAATCTACTTGACTCACTGGACTGGGGGGATCATTTTAAGTTGCAGGTCAAGACACTGCTGTCTGGGGTTATTAAAGTCAACTTCTTCCCAGCTGTGAGCCAGCCCAGCTCAAGCCGGGGTATATATGCTACTCAGTATTAGTTATTGGATATTACCTCTCACAGCCCAAACAATTATTACTGCTGAGAAACTCAAATTTACATAGTTCAAACTCTCTTGGACTTTTCTGAGGGGAGGTGAGGACAAGACTGTCTTATCTATCCTAGACATTAGAAACAATAATCATGCAGTAGTTTATTCTAGGGCATCAAATCAGCCTATGTTCATTATCCTTTTTTCACAACAGAAAGCCATGAGACAGATGTTTCTCCTCCCAAAAGCTTGGTGCCCAGAATGGATGGAAACAGCAGTTAGTACATCCACATCAGCCACCTCCAGCAGAAGAGATGCCTCTGAACACACACACTGCACTGTATGAAGAATGAATGCAAATAGAAAAAAAAACAACTTCAGAAGTTGGTGACAAATCCCTTTTACTCCAGTACAAAGCAGAAATCACTCAAGTGTCATGAATAGCTATGCACCCACACTCTGAAATAAATAGCAGGCTGATGCTTAGGGGTGCCTGTGAGATGGGCAAAAGCCCAGCTCAAGACCCTTACACAAACCAGGAACATTAGGACTACCCTCAGATTTGGCTCCTGCACAAGTGTCCCCATTTTGAAGAACCACTTTTTCAAAATAAACATTTCATCAAAGATTAAAAATATAATCATGATCACGTCTCACCACAATGCTTAAACAAGTACCCCCCCACACTTTTTTCAATTCAGCAAAAACAGTTGCCACAACAAAGAGGATGGAGAAAGCATTTATTCAACATAAACAGTATCAGTACAAACAGTGCTTCTGGAAGGTGTAGCAAGCAGGCAGATATACAGAGACTATGTGTCCAAGAAGCCCAGGTGCTTGTCCTGCTGGAAGGGGAAACTCCCACCCTAGGCACCTCCATGGGCTGGTGATGTGATGTCCTCATACCATATATTCTGGCTATGGCCCTGGTACTTAGTATCCACAGATGACACCAGGTTGTGCTGACCCCTCAGAGACCTGCAAGATGGTCAAAGATGACCACATGCACAACACAGAGCATACAAACTGCATTTTGGTCTCAAGATGTGCATGCCATCGTGGTGCTTTCTCTTCACCTTCATTCTGAAGAGCCCAGAAGCACAAAGAAGTTGCCCGGGTCTTTGTCAAAAAGTCTTTACATGTGAGCACATTCCTGCCTTTTCTTCTGCTTCTTCCCCATTACAGCAATGGCCGGTAGCTCCCTGAGGACATGGCTGGGCTTTACTGCTGCCGCTGGGTCTGCAAAACAAAGAAATAGCCCATTGTTTTCCCCAGCAAAAATATGCCAATCGCACTGTCATGTTTTGCCTTTCATCAATATAATCCAATTGCCCTTTCTCTCGCAGCTGCAAGGTTTAGGATTGCTGACTCTGAACGTTAGGAATTATGTTTATAAGGCAAAACTCCAGAATAATTGTGTTTGAGTGTCACATGAGAAACAGGCCCAAAACACAATCAGCTGCAATTCAGTGCCTCAGCAAGCCGAGATACCAGGTTCCCTGAGACTCAACAGTAGTACTGCAATCAATATTTTAGATCTCTGAAAGAAAATACTCCTTTTAAATCCTGAATGTCTGTCAACATATGACAGAAGGTCAAATTACCTTATGCAAGATAGTCAAATACAATGGGGGGCTTGAGAAGTAGGAAGGTTTTCTGGATATGCTGAGACACCAAAGTGCAAAAAAAGACCTGTGACTACATCAAGCAGCTGCTCACTCCTCCCACCACAAGTGCTATGCTTGTAGCACTCAGTATTATTTGCAGAAACACATACAGCAATGCATTTTAGAAAGGTGGATGTCACAAGGCTTCCTCAGAGATGGGACAGAGATACCCCATGGGGTCCATCAGAGCCAGCATATGAGGTATAGGTCAGCACAAAGCAAAACCTTCGCTGAAACCATTTCCTGAAGGTGCCAGGAACAGCATTAGGTTGTTCTCTGTATTCTGAAATACTGCAAATGCAGATCAAGCCTACAAAGGTGATAAATGTACCTCTTGTCACACCAGAATGGCTACAGCAGTGGTGACTGGAGCACTTACCCGATGGGACAATTTTAACTGGTACATTTTCCTTGTCCCTGAGGCACTGGCTCTGGGGTGGAGCTCCGATCTGGCCCCTCAAGATGGGGGTCCCTTGCTGCACATCCCAAATGCTGGCTGCTCGCAGCCTTCTCCTCCTTGAGATGCTAGCACTGCTAGTTGGTTGCTAGGTGCTGCAAGCACTGAAGGGATTGTGGTTGCATTTCCTTGGTAAAATGAGCCTTGCTGGGATTTCAGAGCTGATCAGGACCTAGAATAAATGACACAGGTGCAGAGAACCAAATGCAAGGCAAGGGGCTGAAAGAAGCAAAGTATCTGTGCTGGATGGAGAAAGTTGCCTACCTGGAGGTGCAGGACAGTAAAAAACCACCCTTGGACAAGAACTTAGAGAAACTTCGATAAGCCAAGTCTACAGCACACAACCAACTTCAGCAGAACAGCTCTAACCACACCATCACAAACTGATCACTGAGACCTTAAGAAAAATCTCTAACTGGAGAAAAAGAATTAATGTAATGGCAGGAGTCAAATGAGGACCTGTGCTTATATCAGTAGAGCAGTAAAGGCAAGTCTGAAAACCTGGGAAAAGTCAAGTTTACAGAGACAGGATTTGCCTTCTCAGGTGTTTGTAAACTTCTCTGAAGATATTGTTAAGTGTCAAAACTTCAAACAAAAATTTAATACCTCCCTCCAGATATTATATAAGTTTATACTCTTTATGGAAGATTAACTCAGCCCCATGCTTGTTTGGGTAAGCAGTGCTGTGGCCAGCACAAATGTTTTCAGTTATTATATTTGGGCCCTGTAAGTAAAGCTCTGTTCTTCTGCGCTGCCTACCCATTTCTTGCTTTCCTACCCATCCCTTCTATGCTTGGGTCAAGTAAGTCTTAAAGATGGCCAACACAGAATTTGACTTAAGCCATAACACAAGCAGGATCTTTGGAATACATCCAACCCCCTGTACTAAAAAAAAAAAAAAAAAACAAAAAAAAAAAAAAAAAAAAACCAAAAAAAAAAACAAAAAACCAACAAAAACAAAAACAAACAAACAAAAAAAATAAACAAAAAACACCCAACCAAACAAAAAAAAAAAAACAAAAAACCCCCAAAACAAACAAACACACACAAAACCAAAAAAACTCAAAAAAACCAACCAAACAAAAAAAACAAACCCAACTTGTAACTTGGGGGTCAAGTCCAGATCCACTGCCCCCAAATACACACACTTCCACTAACCACTTTGGCTTTCACAGTGGAAGGAGACAACTTCAACGGCCTTCAGATGTGCTGATTCGATTCTCTCTCAGTGAGAGCAGCCATTTAATTTACAAGCAAAACCGGATTTGAAAGCTGCTCTCAATTAATGTGCAACACACCACTGCCCACCTGACACTGTATAATCACAGGGTGTTCAGCTCAGGATGCAGCAAGCAAAAACATCTCCTAACCATACTGGAGGACATGGTGTTTAGATGCAGGAGGACATCGGACCAAAGGTCAACAGACCTGCCATGATGCTTCTGGTGTCCTATGATAGGAGCAGACTGGATAAGCCAGCATTTCAGGCCACTCACTCCACCAAGAGCTTGTCCGATCTGCACTGATTCTACTCAAATTAGCAATAAAACTGAGTCAAGAATGACCAAACAAAAGTGTAACTTCCCAGCCTGAGCCTTTGCTAATCAGACATGCCCAGTTCAAAATATTTCATGAGGTGTATGGCAAAAGTGCTTCAGAGATCTTCAATCAGACTTCTTTATTCTCACATGCAAAAGGGGATCTTGTCAGATACTGCAGAAATGAGCCAGTAAGTGCCAAGAGATCCCCTGATCTGAGCAAAGAAAGGCTGCAGTCACTGTGGACACTTTTTCAGGAGAAGGGAAAAAAAAAAAAAAAAAAGAAAAAGAAAAAAGGAAACACCATTAAAGGATGAGGAGTCCTTGGGAAAGGCTGCCAGGTCTGAAGAGCCTTTAGCAGCCTGGCAGCCCTGCCCACAATACTACAGTTTGATACAAAAGTCTTTGCTTCTGCTGCCCCGAGGACAGTTTCATTTACTTTCCTTTAAACCTGAAAAATAGGTCACTTTTCTTCTCGTACCTCTATCAAACCTCAGGTAGCAGAGACAACGTGAATTTACTTGTACTTCATAGGAAAGCAAGCACACAAAGGGAGCTTCACCTCTTGGCAAAGGGCAGAGATGACAGACTAGTTCCCCTCCATACAAGGCTTCATTCATTCCAGCAGGCAGCATTGATCCAAATATCTTGGACCCCTTTATCCCTGCTGCAAGAGATGCAGCCTGCCAGCTATTTTGCAGATAACATAGCTGCATAGTCAGAGGTTCCATTCAGAGTCTATACCTTCTTCCTGAAAGATACAGCCACTAGGATCAGCTCTGCCCCATCCCTGGGAACAGCTCTGCACAGAGCAGTCAACAGCTCCCACTGCCTCTGTGAGGGATGGAGAACCTCCCAGCTCATCTACTGCACCAGTGAAGCCAGGAGTGTGACAGCCACCTCCACTCCATGCATGTACATGGTGTTTGGACCAGGAACAGACATGGGAAGGAAGAGAGGAACACTGGAATTCATCTTTCAACTACTCCCAGGCAGACTAGGTTGAGATATGTTAATAATATAATTTTTAGTCAGACTTTTCATTCAAGTGCTGTTGCCTTTCATTCACTTATAGCAGGCACTCTACACATATTTTGTTAGAGTCTACATAAGAAAAGGACAAGGAAAGGAACCCCACTCCCTCCTGGGTTTAGAAGGAAAGGACTTACGCTTGCCAGAACCACGTTGGTATATTTGAATGCAAAGTTAAACAAATCCTTACAAATAGTGTCAGCATTTGAGTGGGAAAGAAACCAACTGGTTACGTTCTTCTTGGACCAAGTTTGCAATTTGTCCAATAAGCAACACTAGAAAACAAGCATTGCTAAAATCTGACTGTTTTGTTTGCAAGGTAAGATCCTATCAGCAGCACATGAATAAAGATTAACATCTTGAATTGCAGTCATATCTGAAGATTTTAAAGACCCATAAAAATGCAGACTTCAGTGGGATAGCTGGAAGACTGTCATGAACTGTCAGAATTTGAGAAATGGATTTTTCTTCTTTAGATTTGACTCACAAACTGAACAAAAATAAGCCTGTACTGCCTTATTTGAAGTCAGTTTACACTCCAGTTTGAATAGCACCTGCCCTTGGGTATGTTCCAGAAGAACATCTACCTTTCCACAAAATGCAGCTAACACCCATTGTAAAACTTCCAGAGGCACATTAGATGTCTGTTCCCCCCCCAGCAATTTCACCCTTAGAAGTAAAAGGAACACTGCCAGTTACAGCCTGTGCTGAGGAAACATGAGTTATAATTTTACCCTGGGAAAACTGCTGAACTGGGAGCTTCTGGTGTGGCATAGGTCTTGCCTTCGCAATCCAATGGTTCTTTTGATTCAGAGAGGCTTTGAAAGGGTGGTGATGAAAAACATAGCCTCTCCCTTTGAATCAGCCAGCTGCCTGCTTTCCTTTGCACTTTTAAATTTGGTTTATTAATTTACCTAGGAGCAGAAAGAAATAACACTGACCATCTAGAGAAGATATGTCCAAAAACATATCAACAGAACGTTATCTACTTCAGCCTGAACATGCAGGCAACACCCCCCGCGCCCACGCCCCCCCCCCCCCTCCCCGCCCCCCGCCTTCCCTTTGTACTATCCAAAGAATTTTATATCTGGAATTACCTTACCAGGCTTAACAAAAACACAAGAAAGCCCCTATTAGCTCTTCTGGCCATATGAAGGGGAAAAAGGAAAGGGACAAAATACAAGGATCTGATAAAACCATGTTGTAGCACACAAGAGCTCTAAGCACTCTCCAGATGTTTTTTGCAGCAACCAATAATAAAATATTCTCAGATGGAATTGCAATTTTGAAGACATGGTGTCCACTTCATAATTACAAGACTATCCAAAAAACCAGACAGCTTCATCTATAACCTGACTGCAGAAAAAAGACATGAAAGTGCTATAAAGCCATACATTTTTAATGATCTAATTTATTATTAATATGTAAACAAAACCACAATTTTGACAGTTACAGCCCAGTCTGGTAGAGAATTAGAAATAGGGTGTGAAACT
The DNA here is from genome assembly GCA_035583155.1 of Acropternis orthonyx. Lineage (NCBI taxonomy): Eukaryota > Metazoa > Chordata > Aves > Passeriformes > Rhinocryptidae > Acropternis > Acropternis orthonyx. The sequence continues at coordinate 107,027,713 of JAWWEU010000081.1, forward strand.
GTAATCTTAAATTATATATCCCTCACTCCAGTATTGATGAAACACCATGAGCAAAAAGAACTGATCTTTAGGAGCTGTGTATCACTGCTCATTTTCCTCTTGTCTGATCTACTTCCCCATCCAACCTGTCTCTGAAGCTGAACTTAGCAAAGCAATGTCCCTGTCCCTCAAAAGTGATAATCTATCAAAACCTCAGTAGAGGGACAGAGACTGCCAGGAGGGAAGACAGTGCAAGGAAAAGGTAAAAGTTGAACTTACTGGGATGACAGGCTTTTTGGAAATCCTTGTTATGATGGACTGCAATGGGGAGCATTTACCTGGCTCTACCACAATCCCATGCATATCCAGGGCTAGCTAGGACTTTTTCCTCTCCTCTCATAAATCCCATTAAAATTATCAGCCTACAGATTTCATAACAAGCAGAAGAATGAAAAAACCCAAACACTATCACGAGAGAAATCGTATTATCATTAGCTATTTCAAAATGTCTGTGCGTTACTTAATACCTTGGGACAGGCAGCATAACACCACACAGGTGCTCACTGTATGGGGTCAGGAAACAGCCTCCTGCTAAAAATACACGTATGAGGCAGCACACAGCAATGGGGGCCTCACCCCAGAGCTCTGGAAATGGGCTATCCATGTGGCACATGGGACCTAAACCCAAAACCATCAGTGACCAAGATACTTCCCTGCTGCTGCCCCATAATAAAATCTGTCCATCTTTGCATTTTAAATCCCTTAGGGGAAGCTGGTATGTTTTGGGGTGGCTGGTAGGAAGGGGTTGAAGTCTTGAATTAAGCTAAATACAGCTGTGGCTAAATTCAAAAGGCTCCTTCAATGCAGTAGTGTATGAAGGGGTTTACTTCATTTTACCTCTTTTCAGGCATTTGAAGTTTTCTTAAATGCTGGAAAAGTATTTAGGGATGAAGGGAGAAAGGGAATGGTGGATATATGACTATGGGGGTCAAGCAGCAATTTTTTTTGTTAGTGTGAAGGGCAGGATCCAAGGAAAGAAGAACACAGGAGTCTGCTCTGGCAGGCAAAAAGAGTGCTTGGCAAGACAACGACTATATGGCATGTGAACAAAGCATATTTTAGATTTGGTTTGTTTGATTCCATTATATGTAAAAGATACTCTAAGATCCATGGCTAAGAAATACAATTTTGACTATTATTGTTTTCAGACCTGTAGGGATTTCTCCAAGTAGTCATTGTAGCTCACAAGATAAACACATCCATTTGGCAGCTAATTTTAGTATTTTTTGCCCACAAGGGTGATTAACCCTGAATCTATATAACCATGTGCTTTCAGAAGCCATCATTGCCCCACCACCCTCACGAAGCAGCAATCCATGATTTAGTTGTAGATGAACAATCTCTTCTACTTAGCTCAGCAAACACTTGATTTTATATTAAAAGGCTTTTACTTGATCCAATGCCAAAACAGACCATGCATATAACGTTAGAAAAACAGATACAATTTACATTAAATACAATATGCACCTCTTTGGATGGCATGGCCTGCTTCTAAGTCTGCACATACACTTCCCTAGTCATTACCAAAACACAAAGTACCAGTGGTTGGGCAACAAAATATCTGAAATATCTAAAGAAGCAGAAAGTTTATGCCTGTCAATCAACAAGAAATGCCTATCTCACTTTCTCTAGCTATTGGCTTTTATGGCCTCCAATGTACAACACATTCCAGTAAAACTGAAAAGAAAAGCACATTAGCATAAACTGATAGCAGATACAGTTGTGTCATGGCACAGAGAAGAATTACATCATTAGATGATACCAAGGGACAGCTCAAAATTAAAATGACAAACAGTGGCTTAAACAAGAAAATGAAAACATAATACAGTTGCATTATGACCAAAACATAGAGAACATAAGTCAGACAACCCTGGACACAGACTGCCACTTGCCACAGCTGGACCAACCACCATGGGGTAATAAGCATTTAGGTATGAAATAAATGTCTCTTCTGTTAGGCTGTTCTGTAACAGGGCTCTCAGAGAAGGTGGCCCTTGCCAGAAGGCTCAGGTCAGCTAATTTAAACTGCTGATGAGGCAGTAAGCTTTATCTGAACTTACACTTTTCCAAAATAATACTTGAAATCTTCTGTTGGGTTTGTGGGAAAGCAGGGGAAGACTTCATTTAACCAAACCTAGAGAAAACAAACTCATTGAATATGATGAGTGATAGTAACAAATAACACCAGGCTGCTAAGAGGAAACATCTTCTATAGACCCAAACTGACAGTTTTCAACTACACCTGTCTCCTGTAATAGAGAAAAAACAACTTTAGAGAAGGATCAAGACTAAAAGACTGGGGGGAAAGAAAGACCTAAACAAACAAAAAAAAACATTAAAAGAGCAGTTTTGAGTATCAAAAGTATGAGAAGGTGTCAGTTACAGACAACCACCAACTATCATGAAATAAATTTTTTAAACTGTATGCAAAAAACCCACCACACTACAGAGACCTGAAAAGTGGAAGAAACCATCACAAGGAGCTGACAGGTAAAGGAGCAGATAAAGGGACAATTGTATACAGTGACACATCCAGAGTCTTTTAAAGACCAATTCCAGAAAAAGTCTGGGAGATAACAACAGCAAAGGATTTTATCTGGAATCAGGTAAGTTTGAGGGAAGCATCAGGGATGCCTTAGAGCTTGTGTCTCACTTCATGCTTGTCTCCAGCTGCTTTACTTGATGCCTGTCTCCCATCCAGCAGCAGTGTAGGCAACCATCAGCTCCCTGCCTGGTGTGGAAAGGAAGGAAAGCAGAGGCCGAGGAACTTAAAATTCCTGCAAAGGACAAGGAAAGGGGCAGAGACATCGAGTGCATGTTGAGAGTGGGAAAACCAAAGCATCCCCTTTTAGAACAACAAAGTCCTGCAAGAGAAAGGAAAGATCAGATAGAAGGAGAAGGCAATAAATAGGTAAGAGTGGAGAAAGCGGGGGGGGGGGGGGTAAACAAAAAACCCCAAAAACCAAAACAAGCCCCCCCAAAATGCCAAACATTTAAGTTGACAGGTTACTCCTCCAGAACAAATATTTGAGAATCTTGGCTGTACAGAAGAACTGTAATGTCAGAAATAAAAGAGCATTTGAAACAAACATGAAAGATTTCAGGGGTCTTGCAGTGATCATGTAGAAGAGTATAACAGAACTTCATTTCAGCAACAGTTCTTGAATTTTAGATAGTCTCAGCTATCTTCCATCCCACTACAAACACACTCAACTGAATGACTGATTTCTCATAAACACCAACCTAAACTTGAAGAACTGAAGTGGAATAGCTTGGAGCCAGGTTTATCCGTGTGGAGAGGGGTTGGAGTGGAAGGATGCATCACAAGATTATTTTGTTTTTCAACAGAAACACTAAAGCTCATGATTTCCACCTTCACTGCCTTGCAAAAGAAACAGAACTTCAATCCAGAAAGCAACAATGGGTGAGTGTACGTGTGCACCTTATTCTACATATTTGACAAGCAGTGTGGAATGAGGTGTGGCAAGAAGTGGAATTCCTAACTCTAGCCCTGACAAGGAAAGGTGGCTGGGTGCCCAACCACGCCATGATGGTCTTGTCAACCAAAATTCAAGTAAGGTCCTGAGGAGCCCAACAGTTTCTCATACTGAGGTGTGCTACAGATGCAGAAAAACTTACATTACAGTCACAGGGTTTGATAGCCACAGGAGTCTTGCCTGCTACACACTTGCTTCAACAAAATCTCTTAATCCATCTTGCAGTGATGAGCCTTACAAAGTGTTCAGCATCAAGTAGCTTCACCAAGAATAACACACTCCTGTCAACAGCAACTTCACTTGACCAGAAGCTAGTCTGGAAGTTGCTAGGATGCTGATACTGCGGTATCTAGTAATAAGGATGGAGGTTCACCTAGTGAGGGCACAGTGAAGCAAGCCAGGAGGTTCATCTGGGACTAAGAAACCCAGCAGAAATCTGAATCCATGAATGAGTTTAAGCAGTAGCAGTTAGATTAGAAATGGTTTTAAACACAAAAAGGGAACAGAAGACAAGCAGATAAACTCTAATACTCACATGCAAATTCAAATCAATAATGATGATTGATTTTTATAAAGGGTCTAATGATACAATGCCAACTAATTCTTCCCATCTGAAACCTGGGCCCATTTAGTATATTTAATTCAAAAAAACCCTGAGTGCATTTTTTTTCTCCTTCTTCTGGCTCTTTTGCCATGCTGATGCTTGTTTGCATTACATCTCTTTTGAGCTAAATTAAATAGGAGAAGCAGAGTTTTGACTCAGTAGTAGCAATAAATGGAGTTTGCCTGGCATTGATCTGTGTAAAGGGGCCAGAGCTAGGACTGCCAGAAGCAAAACATGGTCAGTGAACTCTACAGCACCAAGAGTGACCCTGCAGCTGAATTCCTAGCCCTGATTACAACAGAAAGACACTTGCTTTCCTGAACAAAGAGTATTTCAGGCAACAGATTAGCAAGAGAAAGTCTACTTGCAATGGCAGACTGAGGAAACCAACCAAAAATAAGAACCACAGCACACTTTGGAGGATGTTAGAAAGCTCCTGAACAGTGCAGAACAAGTGCCTGCCTTGCTCTACATTTCTTGCATGGCATCATCAGGTCCGAACGCTGAAAAAACAGTATTTTTCTTTTGCATCTCAGTTAAATAGCTTTAAGTAGTAAAGTGTGTGGCAGGGAAGATGAGCCAAAACCATGCTGAGGATAGCAAGCTAAAAAGTTCCCCTGCAGACTAAGACCATTTGTCTTGCAGCCCTACAGAAAGGGCAATCACTTTTACTCTAAGAGGAAAGGCTGCTTTTATAAATCATGCTTTAAATTCAGCCTGCAAATTTGTATAGAAGGAGACTTCTACAATCCTTAGGAAACATGCATCAAATTTGCTTGCTCTCTGGGTGTTTGTGCTGTTGTGCAATCCAAAACAGCAAGAGCACAGCAGTAAATCTAGCCTCCTGACTATCAAGTTTAATCACGGTGTGTCTACAATGGAGAAAAAAGTGCCTCTTATTCCCACTGCACTGTGATCCCACCGGATCTCAAGCCAAGCAGGGTCGGTTCAGGCCAGCATTTGGCTAGAGGCTGGCAGAGCACTGGAATCAGCAGCTCCAAGGTTGAAGCAAGCTCACACCTTGCTTCCAGTGAGGTCACATCACACAGGAGAAGCACACAAGGTGTTGGGCACTCAGTCATCCCCATCAGCACCTTCAGCCACTGCTCCTAATGCTTTGGCCCGTCCCCTGGCTATTCTGTTCTGTACACAGCAAAAAGCTGGTGAGAAGCACAGACCTGCCAAGTGATCTGAGGCCACTGAGCAGCAATGCTTCCTATTCCCATTTTTTTATCCAGGACAGCTGGGTGACACAGTGCCGTGTGTCCAGAGCTCACTTGCTAGAAATCCTGAGTCAGGGCTGACTGCCAGCAGTGCAGCCCCACTCCTCGTGCTGGCTTCACCAGGAACAGTGGGGACCTCAGCCCTCAGTGCAGTGAAAAACAGAGGATCACTCATCATCACTGCTTCGACTTTCAACCTATTTCTTTTCCATAATTTACACAACCATTTCCTTAAAAAAAGGGATCGCAAAATACAGAGCCATGCCAAAGCCTTATTTATGAGCTATTAAAAGCCTTCAGCCTATTTTTCCACACACAAAGTCCCATAAGAGATTTTTGCTTGCTGTTTTACCAAGGGGCAAGGTAGGGACCCACAAAGGAAAGAGAGAGAGATTTAAAGGGTTTGCTGGTGTACGGACAGCCTGCAAAAAATTAAATCAAATCTGCAAGACAGCAGCCTGCTTTTTTAATGCTGCTCACTGGGCTTGCCACTCTTATTAGGGGTTGATTACATCCTTCTCTCGAGTTTTGCGGTGGCCGGAATGTCAGAGTATGGAACATGTGGTTGTCATGACTGGGAACTTGCTGACTGATTTATGAGAACTTAGAAACCCACAAAACCAAAAGATTTTTATTATTCATTTACATTCTGAATACTCCTTTCACCTTTCATTGAATAGACCTTCAGCAAGTGAAAGTTTGTTTCTAGTTCAAAATTCAGTTTCCCTTCTGTAGAAGGGTGCCTGAGCATGATACACCTTTGCTGTGGAAATCACGCCACGATATCCCTCTGAACAGCTCGAGGTCAATATACCTACATCGGTAACAGCATCTTAAAATTAAGCTGACATTTTAACTGTTTAGCAGGCATTGAGCCATCTCAAATAGATCAGTTCATTATTAAAAGTGGCAATTATTGTAAATTACACTCTTCACAGGAGCAACCACCTAAGCTCAAATATGTTGTGATACCTCCCTGACCATCCCTTTAAATGAGCATAGCTGAGGGCTCAGACATCATCATGCAGCAAATATCAGTGCAATTTCGGACTACTCTTTTTTTAACCACTCCTCTCCCAAAGGGCTACCACCCCCATAGCAGAGCTGGCAAAACAGACTACACACTCCTGCCTCCTCTCTTCCAGTTCACAGACTAAGCATGGCAACTCAGTTTGCGGGTGACAATGACAGCACCCAAAAAAGTAATAATCCCTTGACCAAGGTTTGCTGTAGCTGCTGAAGTGCAGGCACACAGTTCTTTTGCTGACTCCACGAGGCAGCAAAAGCCTTCCACAAAGGAGGAAAGCAGCCGAGGGCAGTAACATCAAGCTAAGATTTGCCAGGGCTTGTCTGTCAGAGGACAAAGTTTTGCATTTTAACCACTTTTGGCACATTCCACATTCGGTATTTTCAGGAGCTTTCTAGGATGTTTATGAAACAACTGCAAGGTAGGCAACTAAATTGATGGCGGCACAAAGAATGTCTTCCCACATTCCTCTCCCATGCTCTTATTGTTGAAATAAATGAAGATGTAGTTTATGTTTCTGTAATTACAGTTTGTTAAAAGAAGAACAGGTTGTTAAGTTATGGTAAGGAGCCCGTGAGCCTGTCCTCTGCTTTGAATACCACAGCGATGCAGATTTTACCAAATAAAAAGACCAGTCAAAACATTACTCAGAGCGAATCCACACTCCGATACCATCCAGAGTAAAACTATCTGCTTTTAACCTAGTCATGTTAATCAAACCAATCAATTGGAAATTGTTCTTATGAGAGCTGTTTTAACACAGGTAACATTCAGAATACTGTCAAATTTCAGTCATTTAATATTAAATATCTAAAGGATAATATTACATTTTTGTTTTATGACATTTTTGTACCATACATCATCTGCTGTTTGGTTTTAATCCTGCATTTCCCCTGTGTAAATGCTTACAGTATTTATATAGTCTCATAAAATTCCAGTACAAAAGAATAAGCAAGGAGAACTTTTCCCCATACATTACTTACCAACTTAACAATGTAACACAATGTGAAAGGTTTATGCACACCAGCTGGATCTCATTACAGCTAAGTTTCTGTCTTTTTAAAGTGTACTTTATCTGAAGTACTGAAATCACTAAGAATTTCACTTAAAAATACATTGAGTTGGCATACACATAAGTTTCTACTGCAGGATGCTAACTCACTAAATAGGTTTACAAGTCAAGCGGAAGTTTAAAATGCATCAGCTCCAATTTAAATATCTGAAGCCAACTGATGCCTCAGTGTAGTTTGGTCTTTCCCTTTCAAACATCACAGTAACCAGAGATGATCCACTTTGTATAGTAAGAAAATCAACAAGAAAAATAAGAAAGGAAAAATTTCAAGAGGGCATTGGTATCACCTCCCTACTGATTGGTGCTAAGACTCAGAGGTGCTTCAGCTTTATATAACAAGATGCATCTAAAAAGCAGGAGTCTGAGCTGGGATGAATTCAGTAGCAAGACCATCAAGGAGGACTATTAAATGCACAGCTGAACCAAAGCAAGCCTGTCAAACACTTTTGTGTTACCAGTTGAGAGAGTCCTGTTCAATCATGAGGCAAGAAGTGTGGTTTAATAAAAGCATAGAACAAACCCAAGCATAAAAAAAACCCATGTGCAGTGATTTTACTTTTGTTGTATATTTGACTGTGATTACTGTCTTAAGTACTTTAATTGCCTGGCATCTCCTCAAGTGCCTTGCCTGTGGGGAGGGGAGGCAGGCCAGTTTATAGTTTGTTATTAATGAATGAAGTACAAACAAGTTTACCTTGTCTGTAATCAACATTCCCATCAAAACAGTTTGAGAGGAAAATGTAAAGGGGTCCATTCATCCCACAGACCCAATGTGACTGTGTTAAAATCTGCTTTTTAATGATTAATGTGTTTCTGCCATGCCACTTCCACCTCAGAGCGGGAAGTGGCAAACATCTTTATAACACCCACATGAGAAGCATTACCTATCTGTCCATTTCTGTTCTCTTCTACAGGCATCTGCTCTTGGCCACTAACATAGCGACGGGGTATGGGGACAAGCCCTATATCACTTCCTTGCATGCTTTCTAAGTTAGAAAAGGGGATGTGCAGGCAAATCTGTGGGGCCATTTACAATAGCTCTGGAATGACACACATCCAGCCCTTCTCTACTGTAAGTAATTTTTGTCTGGAGTGGAAATGGAGTGCAGGGAAACAGGAATGAATGACAAGAAGAAGCTTATACAGGATAAAATAAAACATAATGGTCTGTATCATTAAGAAATTAATATTAGAGTCAAGAAGCCATAAGTAAAAGTCAGTGGAATTATATGAAGAAGATGGTAAAACCAGGAGGATGGAGAAACAAATTGCTATTTTTCACAACTAGTAAAAGGTGCACAGAGTACAAATTTGGCCATTAGTCCTGTTTTTCCACTTAAATTGGTACAGCAGTCTGCTGCTTTTAGATAACATCACAGCCCAGCAAACCATCCAGACAGCAAGTGTACCACTCGCAGAGTGAGCTTTCCCTTGTGGCCATCAGCCTGTCAGGAGCTCCCCTCTGGAGCCAGAGCAAGCTCTTCACCACCCAGGCTGCCAACAGGAGGGACAATCAAAGTGAGTTCTAGTGCCTTCCATTGCAAGGATACTTGTCCTTTAGGATCCAGACTGAGACTACTAATTTTCCCCCAAGTCACCAAAAAATGTGCTTTAAGAACAGCTAACAACTTTGCATTTTTACAGGTGGGCACTTTTTTCCCCAACCTCTTTTTGGACTGGATCACTAGTGCAACCAGAGTAACATCACAGCATGTAGCCTGTATCCTCTTTATTGCCTTTCATCAGCTGGTACACCATCTCTAACACTCTCATCTCTTATCTCTTGAAACACAACTTCTTCCTTTCATGGTACTGTCCCACTGGCTCACAGGCAGCACACTTGTTGCTCCAGGGAGCTCTGTGTTGTGCTGGCCATTTCTCATGTACTTTTTTCCACAGTAAGACACAATTTCAAATGACAACATATTTTACAGTTTTTCCAGAGCACAATCCTACTGCTTCTACAACAGTGCTCAAAGCATCCCCCTACCATTGCCAAAAAGCAGATATTGCTGATCAGATGAACACACTTCTTACAAAGTGCATAACCGTGTATTTTGATACAGATGTATATATAAAGCATGGAAGCAGGCCCTGTCAATATTGATTTAAGTCTCCTACTCATGAAGATGCATAGGAAGCAACTTGACAGAGGATATCTGAAAGAGCCTGTAGAGAAGTTTAATATATACTTATTAAATGAAAAAAAAAAAAAAAAGAAAAAAGTGGAGTACAGTATGACAGCAAATGAACTTCTACTCAAGTCTGGTTTGCTGAAAGGTAGGACCCAGCCATCCACCACTGGAACCAATGAGAAATTCCTGACTCTTCAGAGCTATGACACTACATTTGTTTCCTTAGGGAGAAACAAAAGTGTTTTGATCAAGTACACCACTGAGGCATTTAAGGCTGTCATGTAACATGAACTGACTATACAACAGAAACACAGGTATTAACATACACAAAACAGACTAGCATGCACAACACATTTTGGATGGATGCAGACAGCTATTCATGCAAATAATTCAACAATCCTAGTATTCCACTAGGAAACAGAGTCAGAAAAACATGGGAAAAACAAGACTCTCCAACTGTCTCCTCTTGACGCTGTATGCTTCCCGCATGCCCTCCCACCACCCAGTGGAGCTGCTCTCTCTGTTTGGCATCCAGGTGGGATACAGCTCTTTGAAAGCAGGAACCCACTGGGGTTCTTCTCAGGAATTTCATGAAGTAGCTTAAAGATTAATAGAGTGTATGACTAGCTTCTACAGCGCTTTGATCAAAAACATGTTTTCCCAACTTCCTCAGTGAGTTTTAATCAGATGTGAATGAGAAATTGATCCAGACACTTTAGTTTACAAGCAGTACTTCAAGTAGCTTCAGGAAACTACTTTATTGTCCATTAGGCATAAAACCAAACACAATGTTACAGGCTATTTTACCACTGTGCTGACAGGGGATTTCTTTCAGAATACATACCCAAGAACCGATGCTTGCTCTGACACAAAACCTTACAGGAAACCACCGGTTTAAATGTCACATTTTTTAAGGTTAAGGAAAAAACCCTTCAGTTCCCATAAGAGGCAATAATACAATATACTTAAATTAAGCCCTACTCTTTTTTTTTTTTAAACTAAGTCTAAAGTTAAAGAAAACCAAGACTTCCCTCCCTTCACTGTTCTTTTATATTTTTGTCTAGCATTTGTAATTTAAAGAAAAAAAGAAAAGCCACACAGTTCTTCTTTGCTATCCCTCTGGGTCTATCTTTCCCTTGATCAAATTTTGTTTCAGTGGAACTACTACATTTGTTATTTAGTGTTAGGACAGAAGGACTTTCCCCTCCCAAATTTCTTCCTCCAATTTCAGCCCCTCTCCAAACAGAGCCATTATTTATTATTCCTTGAATCCACTAAGATAATCCAGAAGAAGCACACTGGTATATAGGAGTTAATCTGGTTCCCAAACAGATATGCTGCAACACGATGCGGGATAAGGTTTTCTCACCCTGCCTTTCCTCTCCTCATTTTCCATTTCATCTTCCATCTTTTTCTTCTCACAAAATTCTCATTCTCTGCCATCAAAATCCTGCTGGCACAGTTATTCAACCCTTGCTTTCTGGCCTCCAGATAGGTTGGAAAGTTCGTATCTGCTCTCCTCCCATGTTAAAAATCTAGTCCCTTCAGTTAAGTAGGCAACAGCTATTTCAGACCACTACAATTAACGGTAAAGAGAAAAAAAGGTTTTCAGATTGGGACTTTTTTGGAGCTTTTTGATTTTATACAGATTGTGGGAAGGGGGGGAACATTTGAGTTTTTCCTTACAGCATTGGCTCCCTTTTGGGGAGGAAAGCCTGAGAAGACCTGCAGAGCCCTGAGCTGGCAGCAGCGCCCATCTTCCCCATGGCAGGGCTGCGTGATCACTGCTCAGGTGGCAGCATTCCTTTGGCTGGAGCATGAACCAACTCCCTGCAGGAGGGATGAGGCCACAGAGGACCCTGTCACCTCCTCATGTCAGCCAAGGGGCTGCTATGAGGGTTAGTGTAGCTGGGTAGTTGCTGCAGCTCTGTTGCTGGAAACCTTCACAGAACAATGCCAGGACACCACCATACCAGAGTATTTTACAGCAACGAAGACTGGAAAGTTCATAAACCTGTAGCAAAGGAAGTGTCCAGTGGAAGCAGTCCAGCACTTTACAGAAATAGAAATGCCTTAATAAATTAGAATAGTCAGCTAAGTTTCCAAACGCAGAAGGAGGAGAAATGTGTTTTACTGTTTTAGCAAAAATTTGCACATCGGCCTTGTGAAATGTGAAAAGAAAAAAATATTTGTCAGCTATTATATTTTTTTCCAGGAAAGACACAGATTTGACCTGATGCCCTGGTATCTCTTATTAATTAAAGCAACATACAGAAGCCTCTGAAAGTGTCTGCTGCACATTTCACATGACAGCAACAGTTACTACTGTATCATTACCCTGTACTGCAAATGCAGCCTACTATTACATTCATGATCCTGATTATATCCATTAGGGGTCTGGAAGCTAATATACCATACTGAGAAAAACTGACTGGTTAAAATTCTACTTTAGCACAGGCATGAGAAATCTTTTCTTAATGAATTACCATAGTAAGCTCTGAAGTGTTGAATTATCCTCCTCTGTACCATGGGGATAATTTTATCAGTTGCACTGTAGTGCTGCTTCCATACACCAGTACAACACATTAGCAACTCAACTAATATTATATTTAGTATTAAGTCACAATACATTTTACATGCAGTACCCATTTTGACACATTTGTACTTCCTAGTTACAATAAATCTGGTTTACCTCAGTTTTATGGTTTTGGGGATTTTTTTAATATTCCTTACTTTTGGTACTTTTCAATGCCTAAAACTGAAGGGAACAGCTAGTGTCTAAAAGTACTTTCAGTGGAAACATTTGTATTCAAGTCCTACTTAAAAGATACCAAAAAGACTCAGTGTTTTACTGGAAATGAACAAATGCAGGTGCATCTCAAAAATAACACGCTAACAGTCCTCTGAAAAGGTAACTCGCAAAGACTTCTAAGAGATAAAACCAGTAATAAGTTTACTTTGGAAGTGTGTCAAATGCCCCAAAAGGAAGGCAAAACTACAAAGTTCTGAAAGAACATTAAAGTTGTTTCTGCTTTTCAAAAAATCAACTGTAACTGTGTTACACAGGCTGCTTTGGATTGACAGCAGCTTCAGAAAGCTGATTTTGCAGCAGTTTGAGTCTGACACAAACCATGTTAGTCCCACTCTGCCTATTGTATTTTCTAAAGGTACTTGGGCAAAAGAGCCACATTCAAAGGCTGACAGATTTTCATTGCCATCCCTGCTAAGGAATATCACTTTTTAAAGTGTTTGTGCTGGGAAAAAAAAATCGTATTCCTACCAACATCAGTCAGTTTTAGAGAAATTAGTTTCCCTCACCTGGTTTCATGGACAACATATCTTTGCATTATCTGTTTTTTGTCAAAGAACAGTTACTTTTCCATTGCTGAGTTTGTCAGTCACTGATCAATGTGTGATTTCAGAGAAAGTAGTGTTTCTTTCAGAGAAACTGTATTTTCAAAGAGATAATCAGCAAGATACATACTTTAACATTACTGAATTAAGAGACATGAGAAAGTGTAAAACAGAATGAAAAGCTAAACAGTTCCTTTTGAACTGCTGATTAGCCAAACCCCACAAGCTTAGACAATCTTTTTACTTCCCCCCAATTCCCCAAAAACCATTTTAAAGATTGAGCAGAAATGTGAACCTGGTCTTGCAACAGTCTAGGAAACGCTTCCAGAAACTGGTGTATCGTGACAAGAAAGACACAACATGTTTTCTAAACCCAAGATGGAAACTAGTACTGATCAACTTGATGAAAGCTTACAAAAAGCATCACCTCCTGATCACCAGAAACAGCTGGTATTGCTGTCATAGCTGAGATGAGGAGTCACAAGCATCCTTTATGACTTGCCAATGCTGCTAGTTATAAAATTATTAGAAACACTGGGAAACCCTCAAAAAGGCAACCAATTTAAGCATGTTCCCTCTTTATCTGAATTTCACACCCCGTTCATACTACAGACATAGGATTCTGTTATGACATCTGTGCTCCCATTTACACTTTCCAACTTGTCAACTCAACTCTCAGTTAGGGCCTCCTAATCTGGCATCAAAACTAGGTGAGTTAATTACAGCACTTCGATGACTCACATACTTTTGAGCCAGGCGATTTCAATACAAGGGAAGGAATTTATCAGATATGTCACAGGTAACAGTCAGCTCTTGTAAGAAGGGAGAAAGGAAGTTATTTAACTCCATTTCACCTTCCTTACTTCTTCCTCTTCCCCACATTTCAGGGAAGAGAAGAAACAAGTCTCAATCTACCCCAATTAGAAATGAGATGAGGAGGGCAATGCAAGCACATTTCCTCTTCTCTTTTGTGCTAAATCCACACACCCGTGCTCCCATCCCGTGCTGGCCAGACACACCACATGCTTCAGCTGCTGCTTCTCCAGGGGAGTTTTAAGACAGAGGATGCTTGGTAATTAACCACTGACGCTTTCCTATTGAGCCCAAGAGTTTTGGTGATGTTCCTTCAGGTGCACTGCAGGCTCCTCGCCCATGAAACAAGAGCTCACACCAGCAAGCTGAGGACAAGCTAACCATCTGGTCACCTCAGATCAGAGTAAGAGCTCAGTATGATTATACTGGGCCTTAATAACTCAAAGCCAAAATATCAGACACATTATGCCCCTACTGCAGATCAACCTCCCTTTGCCACTTTTGAAGCCTACTATAAACAAATGAGAAAAATCAACAGCAGCAAAAGAAGCTGCTATACATACTGCTGCATGAGTTAAAGCTCAGGATTCAGCTCATGGGTGTTGAGAAACCAGCCGAATTTTTTTTCCAGAAGTCTTTAGTTTTAAATATACATTAGTGTACACACTGAAGAAAAAAAAGAGAGCTTAAAATAAAGTGGGGTTTTATCAAAGTCATTAATTTATGCATCACACTTCTGACAGACTGACACAGAAGTAGTAACAGCATACACAGGTGCCAGTTTGCAGAGAAGCCTGAGAGCTGCAGCTCCTTTGTTAGAACTACCAAGCACAAGAGTCTCAACCATACAGCCTTCTCCTCCTCCCCATATCAAAAAACAAACTAAAATGACAGCATCATCAGACCTGGTCCCTGGATTTTAAGGAGGACAGTGGGAAATGAAGTGCTGTGCCAGTGAAAAGTTCAGCTCAGAAATCATCCCAGCACCTCCACAAGACTTTCGGTACAAGAAAACAGAAAGAAAGAAAAAACTCAGCTTCACACCTCACCTCCTCTAAAGAGACTTCTGCTCTTCTCTCTTTGCATGAAAAAGCACTCCAGCCTGAGCTATTTGAACAGCACCTACCAAATAAACTCCCTCCCACCATAAGCTACCCTCACTACCAAAAACCCTACAGTCAAACCTCATCTCCTACCCAACCTTGGGGAAGGATTGGTTTCATACAGCCGGTGACACTGTTCAAGAGAGAAATGATTACCTCTTGCCAAAACCTACACAATAATGCATTAATCAGACTACACAACCCATTTTAAGTACCAGAAACACTGCAAACTATGTCAGGATACTCAGGCTAGGACTTGAAGCAAGTCAGAAGTCCTAAGGAGGTGCTGGCTCCAGACTGTCCTATATGGAGCAGATGTGTCCTAAATATGCAGTGAAAAAAAAAAAAAAGTCTTCATGCATCAGTAAAGTGAATAGGGCTTTAAAATTTCACTCCATTTCAATGTCATTAAAACGATCTGTCCTAGCTATAGAAGTATACAGATGCATCCAATAGGCTGCATATCAATTAACCAAGAATTTATTAGAAATGTAGTGCGCAGATGCAGTTTGTACAACTTTGATTCCTTCCAATACTAAAAATTGCATTAAGAACACTAAGGCACTTGTCCTCATTGGGGATTAAGTCCTTAGCAAGTCTGAAGGTTTTCAGATCAACTAACTAAAACTAGCTCAAGCAAAAGCATATGAACATCTAAAAGGCCAGAAGAGCCATTTTTCCTTGTTGATAATCCTCAAAAAACAACCAGATCAGAATTCAATCATATGTCTGCCAATGTTACTTTTAGATCAAGGTATTACGAGAAGTTCCAATCCCTTCCCTATTCCCCCCTTCAAATGCCTGGAAGAGACTCAGAAAGTGTTCCCTGGAAACATGATTATATATTTTTACTATCACAACACTAATAAATCTCTTCTACATCAGATAAAATGCAGTTACCAACACTTGTCCCTTGAATCCAAAATATGATAAAAAATTATCTTGCACATACATATTTGGCTACATGCCCTTAACAATTTCCTTCTGAAAAGAAGGGTGCACTTACTGCTTCAGAAACAGAAAAGCAAAATAATAAAAAAGAAAGGACACCGGGGAAAAGATGAACAGAAGGGCTTCGAAAGTGACTGAAAATCTACAACATCTCTAATTAGGTTCCAGCTTCGAACACAATAGTGGGGGTAGCATGGTCTGTTATCAAGTTTATAGCCAAGGGCACAAGACAATACAACCCCACATTCAATTTAATTACAGCCTATGGCTTTTGCAGTAGTGGTGTGTTTCAAAGGGTTTAAGCACTCATTTATTTCCACACCATACATGAAATAAGGCAGCTCCCTGTCATACAGACTCACCAATTAGACTGAACAGTTTCTGATCTCTTGCTCTCTAGAAGCAGAGCAGTGGGCAATGAGAGATCTTTACAGGATAATCACAGAAGACTTTTTATTAAGAAAAAAACAACCTCTCTGCTGCCTTTAAGCTTGTGCATTTTATCTTTCATGTGTAGAGGGTACCAAGATATTAATTTCAGATTCTATAGAATGTAAAAGTGTCAAAATACAGCAGCACTTCAGTGATGCTGGTTTTGCTCCTAGTTGTACTAGAAAGGTCATCTTCATTTGAAATACACAAAGCTGATCACCTCTTGCATTTTTACCACCCCTGAAGGCAGGACCAAGCAAATTTTCCAACTAGTTCACTTCATGCAACTAAATAGAAGTAGTCTAATTTCTAAAAAGTAAAAGTATTTTGAAAATTAAAGTGATAGTAGAAGAAATCACCATCTGAAATAGTTACACAATTTATTACCTCCAACATATCATGCCAGTACAACTAAAAGGTTCTACACAAAGACACTATTGGACTTTAAACTCCATGGCCACAATTCTAAATGCATGTATCAAAACACCATTCTTGAATCTCCTCTGAAATACTCTCCCAAGTCACCTTAAATCAACTCCCTCCCTAACAGCTAATTCAAAATGGACCAACTTCAGTCTAGGAAAACAAAAAATCAGTTCATTTTGTTCCTTTCAGTGCGGGTACTGCCTCCAAAGCTGTATATGAGATCATTAAGTCTAATCTCTATTCTGCTTTTCCTGTACCCATCTTGGGAAACATTCACATGCCTACCAAGCCTCATGTTTGTTATCAGGAACACAGCCTGGAATATTCCACTTTCTTAAAAACCCCACCTCTCCTCAACAATCTTTAGAAGCACTCCGTTACAAACAACACTGACTTCCACTGAAGAGAGCAACAGCCAGGATTCATGTCTTTCACTATGGAGATTGATAAGAAAGCTATCTTTGGGGACCATACTTGACACCACTGCTACCCCAATCCCTGTGCCTCCCAAGGATTTCAGAACAATTCTGACTCCTATCGGGTATAACAGGTCCCTTCTACAGTTAATCATTTCCCACAACTTTAATTTAGTAGCAGATTACAAGATGCCTCATTAAAAACCTACAAGTAACAAAATAACAAACAGTAGTCTCTGAAATAGTTACAGTTTCTTAAAATGTAGGTCCTTTGTTTTAAGATTTTAAGCTCTGTTTCTCTTAAAAAAAAAAGACACCAAGAAAATCTTGGGTTTTCTTGCAACCTGGGATAATCCATTAATCAAAGCAAAGGGCACTAAGCAGGCAGTAGGGCAGCCAGCACTAACCTCTGAAACCTGATCAACGGCACTGCTGCCACAAGAACTAACAGGGTATTTAGCACTCATCAGTCTTAATAGCTACTGCACTTTAAGCCCTTAAGATAGGGATATTGCCCATCTATTACCCTTGTAGAATAAAGCCTAGCATCCTAACACCACCGTCTAAGTGTCCCTCTCTGAAGCCGTCTGATGAGTTCTCCTGCCCCGTGTAATACTGGGAAAACACCGAGCGATGCTTCTGGCACAAATATTTATACAGAACACAAGTCTTTTTTGTGGCCATTTAACGGAAGTGCAGAATTCTCAGATCAAAGATCAAGCAGAAAGATTCTTATCCAACTCCAAAAGCCAAGACTAAAAAGAGCTAGACTTACTAGCTACTTCTGATTTGTTCCCAGTTGTGTCTGCTGCCTACTCACACTCATCACGTGCTACTGTTCTGCCTTCTTTTGCAAAACCTGCATTCAGAACTAGACTTCTGGCTCAGGTCAAAGTAAGTCCTTCAAAGAGAGTGTAAGGCAACAAAAAGACATGTGCCAGATCAAAGGAAAGTAAAAAGGGCATATCTGAATTCAAAGCAGGGGGGAAAAAAAAGCATTTAAGGATTCCCAAAGCAGCCAAGACAAACACACACAGCTCAGGTTTTAATGACAAGTGTTTGGTATATACCTCAACAGCTGATAAACTCTTCACAAGCAGCCCAGAGAAAGCCGATCCAATCAGACAACCAACATAACCAAAGCATTTGAAAGTGACCGGCAACTCTCCTCCCTCATGGCAGAGGTCTATTCTCCTAGACCTATTTTTGGGTACTACTTACTGTAATAAGTTCAGCATATACCAGATCGATAAACCCCAAAAGCTACCACCATATTGTAGCATCAAAAGTTAACGCTTTCGCTATTATTCATCTTTCAGCAACATGAGAGATGAACAACAGCCAAATTACATCTTTCTGTCATCAACTTGAACTGAAGTACTTCTGTCAGTGGCAGGAAAATTGCTACATTTCAGAGCAAATAAGGACTGAAAAGAAAGTTGTGCCATGATGGCACAGTGCTGCACAATTAAAATACACTATAAACACTGCTCTCCAGGCTGCAACCCAAAGCAATAGTTGCATCAAGATGAACATTTAATGTATGTTTCTTCAGCTCTGGAAGAGGCTCCTGCAAACCCAGTGTTGAAAAGACATCTTGGGGCTAAACCAAAAGATTGGAGCAACTAGACAGAAAAGCACAGAAGTAACATTCTTGCTCAGATAGGCACTGCAAATGGAAGACATCCCATTTAGTTCTTTTGTTTAATCTTTTCCATACCTTGCTTAATGCTACCAATGCTATTAAAAAAAAAAAAAAAAAGCATGCAGTACAAAAATGCTAAGAAACCCACAAACCCACACAGCACACCACCACTTTTTCACCAGAGTACTGCACAAGTCCACGACTGCAGCAGAATCTGTCCCCTGGAAGACTAATTAGAAAGACAACCAATAAACCACAAGCTTATGACCTTCATGTTTTCAAGGAATCGGTAATATTTGTCAACAGTGGAATTTAGTGTCATGGTACTTGATGAGATGTATTCAGTAAAAAAGCCTGGAAACTCTGTTTATAATTAGGCAATAACGATTGAGGGCCAGGACATTTCCTGGGGATTAATGACCGGCTGGGAGAGTCAATGGCTTGAGGCAATGCCTTGGGCCATTAACCCCAGCCAGTCATTAATTCCCCCAGGAAATGCCCTGGACCTCTATTAGTGTAACTATTATAAAAGGTAGCTAAAAAGAAGAAGTTTAGCATTAACATTCTCCCAAGGAAATCCATTCCACAGCCAGTATTTTTTCATTTTGTCACATCCCAGAAGTGCACAAGCTAAAATTGACACAAGAAGGATTGGTGATTAAAAAGAAAAAAGAGTTTTCTTTCTCCTAAAGATTTAAATTACTGAGTTTTGTGGCAAAGGCAAGATTCAGCTACCAAAGTGACTGGACACCTTGTTTAGCTCATGAAATTGTGAAGGGAGGTGAGCATTTCCACATAATTACTGAAAAAAACTCACACTGTCTTGTATCCTTTCTGATTGCACATATTCTTTCTTGATACACTTAAGAAAACAGCAGATGCCCATATATTCTATTTTAGTTATTTCTCCCTTTCTCCCCAGAGCCTGCCACTAATGAGACTTACAGCTCCAAATGCTTCATGAAGGAAGCACAGCTTTGCAACAAAAGCTACAGCAGCTGGATTTCTCTCCATCTAAGCTTTATGCAAGTGTGAAGAGATTTGTGGACCAGGGTAGAGATCAAGTTCTCTAGCCTGATGACTGAAAGCACCAAGACACTTCATTTAACAGGTTAAAGACACGCATACTCTGTGACCACCGACTGCATCAGAACTGCTCTGCCCAGTTCCCTCTTCCCCTTCCCATACGCACATGCGCTGCTGCTCCTAAAAAGCTAAACTACGCCTGAAGTTTCAAAATTACTTTCAAGGTCATTAAAAGCAAGGGAAAGAGGAGTCCAGGGTTAAAGACAGCAAAGAGCTTTGGCTTTTACCTGAAATAATGAGCTAGAACAATAATATTATCTGCACATTATCAAGCCTCTAAGCCATACAGAGACACCAGATACACACAGCAGGAGATCAAGCTACAGTACTCCACCGAAGTGGTCCAAAAAAAGCCTCACTGCTAGAAAGGAGAGGTCACAGGTATCTTAAAGAACACAGACGCTTATGCAGGCATTCGCTGGAATCACTGCTCTCCCCTCCCTCCCCCTACCCCGATTAGCCTTCAGGCTGGTTGATTAGCTGGCAAACTCTTTGAAAGGGTCAGTCTGTCCAGAACTGGTATTTCCACTTGGGAAACAGCTCAGGCATGTCATATACCTGTGCTTGCCCAGCACCGTGCTCTCCAGCTGACAGCTGCGATCCCTGTTATTACTTGACACAAGAATGTCAGAGGGGTTTTGTAATCATGTAGGGCAGCCAGCAGCAAAGTGCTTGCCTGAAACACGGTATTTTATGGGGCACAACGTAACCGCATACGCTTTATAGATTTAGTTAGAACGACTTTCAAACTTCCAGCCAATTGCAGAAGTACAGCGAGTCTTTAATTGAAGTAATTTAGCTCCAGCACTCAAACACCCGAGAGGGAAGTACTTTTGGAGGGGATGGGGGGCAGGCACAAGTACGTGTCAGCACAGAGCAGAGGGGGGGGGGGTCCGCAAGGCACGCATTAAGGCACAGCTCAACAGCGTTTCTGACAACACAGTTTTACCTCAATGAAACACATCTAATGAACTTGGGCACGTTCCACAGTTAAGCTGCACCTAAACCTGTTTAATTGTGCTCTTACTGTATATTTCGCCACTATGGTAACTAATGCAACTAAAGCCAATTTGCCTTTTAAAAAAAAGAGAGAAAGGAAAAAAAGAAGAGGATCACTGCCAGGAAACAGCTATTTTAAATAAACAAATACAAGATGAATGCAATTGCCATATTAACCCTCTTGTTAACTTCTGAAGTCTAAAATTACACCCTCATTACTAGTGTGTAATTGAGTATTCTCCTGGCTGTTTCCTGCATTTGAGGTTATTCAAATAGTTCATTAGCACATCAAGAACACCACACACACTAATGATACCCTGATGCTCCTATCTACTATTCTGCTCTGACTTTCATAACTCACACCTCCTGCAAGAAGATAAATAAAAAACGGGGGAAAACAACCGAAAAGGAGCAAAAGGGGAGGACATCAGTGCTGCTGCCAACGGGAAGCATGGCAGCACCCAGGTCCACTCGAGTCCAACCTCCAGGCACGCAACGACCATGGGCACCAGACCATGGGTGGGGGCGTGAGGAAACTGAGGGGCAAGTAAGTTGGATAACTCGCATCTGGGCTCTCTGGGTGCCTGATGAGAGAGAATGACCCCAGGAGCCATCCCAGGGCTGGCACTGGGCATTGGTGCCCAGCCCTGGGGAAGAAAGCAGTGAGGCAGTGCGGACTACGTGGGACAGGGTGAGGGGTTGCCACTGGGGTTTTTTTTCCTTTTTTTGTTTTTCCGATTACCTGTGTGGGGGAAACAATAGCAGGTGAAACTACTGTGGGTGAGGTGGTGCTTCTGTGCCCATTTGCTTCGGGGAGGAGGTGAGGCAAGGGGTCATGTTTCACTGAGACCACCACCACGGCAGGTGCAGAGGCATCCAGGGGCTCAGCGGGGCGGCGGCAGAGTCTTTTGGGGGAGGCAGAGGGCCCGCACGCATCACCGCCGGCCGCAGCCCCCGCTGGGAACACTGCCTCGTAGAGTGCCCGCTTGGCTGGGGCCACCGTGGCCGCTTCTGCTTTCACTGGCGCAGCATCACCGTCTTTGGGCAGCACATAAGGGTTGGCAGTGGGCGGCCGGGGCCGTGGTCCACCATTGAGGGCAGAAGGGGTGTAGCAGCCCCCACCAGCGGGGTGGTGGAGGAGGTGGTGGTGGTGGGGAGGGGGGTGGTGGTGGGGTGGCTGCAGTCCTCCCAGCTTGGTGCCGATGCCAGCGATACTGTTGAGGGTGGCAATGGAGACGGCACCAATGCAGTGGTTGGTGTAAGTCTTGGAGAGCTTGGCCGCCTTGGAGAGCATCTGCATGCGCGTACCCAGGAGGTTCTTCCCAATGGCCTTGTTTTCGTACCAGGTGATGTCACCCTCGCTGCAGTGGTCCCGTGGGCGCTGGAAGAAGGCCTTGCAGAGGGGGTTGCGCTTGGAGAGGTACTTGACAAAGCTGGCATAGGGGCAGAACTCTGTGCCAGTCTCATACATGCGGGGCAGGTTCTCCTCATCGCTGCTCTCCGCCCGCTTCTTGCTCCAGGAGGACGAGCGAGACTTGTGGTAGGGCCCCAGAGCCTTGAAGTAGACGAACTTGCGTCCGTCCTCATCCACAGCCAGCCCAAAGGAGTCCTCCTCCAGCTCCCGCTGGTTCTCCCGGCCACGGGTGCAGAAGTACATGCAGGTCTCAAACCAGACCTTGTTGAGGAGCCCAAAGGGGCTCTGGGTGCTGAAGACGCTGCACGTGTAGAGCTTGCGGAGGTCGGCGCGGGTGATGGCCTGCTTCTGCACCACCGGCCCGGCGCCCTGCTCCTCCAGCTTGCGGATGACAGCGGCCAGGGTGAGGTTGGCGGCGCGGAGCTCGGGGTCCTTGGTGAGGTCGAGGGTGCGGCAGTAGGGCGGCTCGTTGAGGTAGCGGTTGAGGGAGCTGCGGATGCTGATGAGGGAGGACTTGGAGTAGAGCTGCCCGCTCTTGGAGCGCGCCTCGGCGTAGAAAGAGCGCAGGACCCGGCAAAGCGCCCCCTTGTCCATCGTCTCGAAGTCAGGGCTCTGCGCCTTCTCGCTCAGGTACTCGCGGAAGATGCGCACAGCGTAGCGGGTGGCCAGCCGCGTGTTCTCGCTCAGCCGCGCCCGCTCCGGCCGCTGCAGCAGCAGAGCCGCCTCCAGCTCCGCGTCCTCCGCCGCCCCCCCGGGGCCGCCGCCGCCCCCCGGGGCAGCCCCCGCGGCGCCCCCCGGGGCAGCCCCGACGTCGCTGCTGTCGCCACTCGCCGTACGGCCCGGGGCGGGCGGCAGCGGCTCCGGCTCCTCCTCGCCGTCCCACTCCAGACCCATCTCCTCTTCCTCCTCCTCCTCCTCGTCCAGCAGCAGCCCCCCATCGGCTCCGTCCTCCTCCTCCTCCTCGTCCCCCGTTATCTGCACCTCCTGGATCTCATCCTCCTCTTCGCCCTCCTCCTCCTCGCCGGCGCTGCAGTAGCGGTGCGGGCGGGGGGCGACGCCGCGGCCGGACGGCCGGTCTCCCGCATTGTTCCCGCCGCCGCCGCCGCCGCCGCCGCCGCCGCCCCCGCCGCCGCTCCACTCGCCGCCGCCGCCGCCGCCGCCGCTGCCAGGCATTCTCGCCATATTGCCGTCTCCCTGCCAGTCCTCGGGCAGGGCGCATGCGCTATATTGGACCGCAGCGCTGGAGCGCTTTTGTGTTTTAATGACCTTCAGCTACCGGGAGGCAAAGCCGGGCTCTTAAAGGGGCCGCGCTCCCAGTGGCTGCGGCGGGGAAGGGGCGGGAGGGCTTGGGATGGGTGGAGAGGAGGCTGAGACGCTCTAGCCGGGTACCGCCGGGAAGGGAGCGGTACTTACCGCGCCCGCCGCTCACCTCGGGTCCGTCCCGTCGAGCGACGCTCACGGGCGTGAGAGCGGAACCGCCGGGCAGGTGCGCCCCTGCCCCGGGGCTCCTCAGCCACCCTCGGCGCCCGTCCCACCTCCCCATCCCCGAAACAGAAAGCGCTCCGTGTGTGAAGCGGCTCTTTCGGTAGGGAGGGACCGCCACCGAGCAGCCTCGCAGCTCCTTATTCCACAGTAACTTAAACATAAACAAAACAAAAAAAACCAACCAACCAACCAAAAAACCCAAACGGGAGAAATAAAAGAACCACAAGGAAAAAAAAACCGCCCCAAAGACTCAGGCTGTGCTTGTCCGCAGCACGGCTCAGACCTCGATAGGATGCTGCCGGGGAGCGGGCGGAGGACCTGGCCCCGTTCCCCGCCTGCCGTACCACCGCGGCTTCGCCTGCCGCCGACCTCGCACCTTTAGTCGGGCGCCTGGATTTCGGTCGAGGGACTCGGGAGGAGGCGGACGCTCGGGGCTTTGCATCCGTGCGGCTCGGAGCCCGCCCGGGAAGTGCCAGTTGATAGCCGCGACACTCGCTTGGCTTGCGGGAGCGCCGGCGAGGTTGGCTGCGGAGAGGGAGCAGTAAGGGCTCGGGGGCTGACGGGCGCTCCGGGCCGCCCTCCCGCTCGCTGGGGCTGCAGACCTCAGGGCAGCCGGAGGACCCTTGGCCCTCCCCGTGCCGCCGCTGCCTCCCAACGTGCCGGGGCTCTTCCTGCCTGCCCTCTTCAGCGGCGGAGCAAAACCCGAGGGGGCTCCCGCAACTGCGCCGGGGTGCGGAGCTGCCGGACCCAATAAGGCCACTGTGCGTGGGTTGTGGCAGAGGGGAGCCCCCGGGCAGTCCAGCATGGAGTCCTGTCTCAGCCCTGCCCCGCGCCGGCTCCGTGCCCCCCGCCCCGTGAGCGCCGGAGGGGCTCCTCGGGCCGCCGCCCAGCCCTTCCCCGGGGAAGTCAGCTGGCTGCACGCTGCCTTACCCTTCCTTCCCGGGAAGGGTCCTTGGCCTGGCTGGGCGAGGGCAGGAACGAAGGCATAAGCCTACGGCCGCGCACCGCAGGGAGAGGGAGCCTGTCCCACTCGGGACGGGACAGGAGGGGACGAGGCGGCGGCTACCTGCTGGTAGCACCCACGCTACCAAACCAAACTACTCTGCAGAGCTCCCAGTACCACTTAGGGCGACTTCTTTTATTTAGCACATTGAAATAAATATTCATTACGACTGCTGGGTACACCTGAAATTATAGCCCTAATTGTAGAGCTGCTGGCCTGAGTTACCACATTTGCTGCTTACTCATCCGTAGCGAATTGCTCAGCGCCGGGCCACAACCGTAGTGGTTTACCTGGGCGGGGGGCTCGGTGTCTGCCAGCGCTGGGCAGCGCCGAGAGCCGTGGCCGCTCCCCCGGGGCAGAGACCGACGGCCACGGACGGGGCGTCCGGGACAGCCCCAGCTCTCGCCGTCCGGGGAAACGTGGGATCCCAAAGAAGGGATGCCCAAATTGTTGAGCAAATTAGGCCAATTCGAAATAAATAAGCACTGCAGGAAGAGAGTCTGCCACTCCCGGGAAATAATTGAAGAGAAACCCGGCACTGTTATATTGATGTACGACTGGAGTAATTACACGGAGGTCAAAGCTCTTGCACACACTACAGAAGTGTCACTCTGTAGTTTGGGAGCGGATTATGTTCCCTCTTAGGTCGATGGCACATATAAAATTATGGAGATTTTGCTTTCCTATGCACATAAAGAGGATATAAATAAAATGTTTTTTCCCTCCTGTCATACTCTGTCTGCAACCGAATCCTGAAACAGAGTCTCAAAGACCTTCCCATGAGATGGGCCAGATGCTGAAACAGCTAAAAGAAACAAGACCTTGTCGTTAAAATCTAAATGCCCCAGATAAGATCCTTTTAGGGGCTATTACAACCCACCCTAGGAGACAGAGAACTGCAGTGTTTGAAGTACACACCTTTTCTACAGAGATATTTTTTCATTACTGTTTCCATAAATGCTAAAAATTACATGACTGGCATTTACCTTTGATCTTGATTCTGTCTAAAGATTGTAGAAGATATGAAGCCACTTTTAAAAAGACCTTTTCAGAGCCATATGAGTGCAAATGGTAGTTGAATATTTTTTTTAACTTTGAAAAAGATGAACACCAGGTTGACAGCTTCTGTACTTGGATGTTCATTTAATCACCATTTTCTGATTACAGGAGGTGAACTATGTTGACAGACCTGGAGATGAATATGCTGCCCAGTATAGTAACAGTAAGTATAAAGGACGTAAAGGACTCACAGTGAGGTTAGAGGGGAAAAACGTATACGGAGCATCCATATTACACACATCAACTGGAAGCACCTCAGCAGCCAGGGGGAATTCAGAGAGTAGCAAGTGAGGTGTTTAGAATGCTGCAGGTGCCCATAATTGGGAAAACACATGCAGAAGGTATATACCTGTATAACCTATATGTATACATGTAAGTTAATCACATATGTGTAAACTTGTCTATCTGTTTACATTCCTAAAAGTAACATTTAGCCTAATCAGTTGTATTCCAGAAGTTTAAATCCTATTGTTCAAGCTTTTAAGTTAGATAAGGTAATCGAACTGCATTCCAAAACTGCCAGAGTTGCACAAGGTTGTCTAATGTAAGCTGGCATATAACATTAAATTTATATCCACTCCACCCTCCACATCACTGATCAGAGGTTTATCCTGCTGAGAGCTCCGTGCAGGCATAGACAGAATTCTGCATTCTCCCCTAGGACTCAAGGTTTGAGGCTGATTCTCATGTAGCTCCTGTCCGCATTTGGAGAATACATTTTATTACTGCTGTCAGTAAGGAAGATGTAACACCCACAGAACACTAATAAGGGGACTGGCCTCACTAAGGGTTATCCTTCCTTGTGTATACTTGGAGATTAGTTCATATGCTAGAGAATTAGCATGCCAGGTCAAACATAAAACAAAAAAACCTTCTCCATGAGTCAGCTGGTTTACAATAAAGGTAGTGCTTGTTACCGCCTTAGCAAATAGTTTCAGGTCTTTCCTCACTTCTTTTTTAAGTTACTTTCCCCCCTGGCCTTGCTCCTGGCAAGTAGAGAGTTTGCTAGAATTGTGTCCTTTGACAATCCGGCTATTGTGTTAAAGCTTTCCACAGCCTAATTCTCCTTCAGACTAACACAATCTACTTCTCTTGTAGCCTCTGTAAGTGGTTATTTCACTTACAGCCACCCAAACCTTCATGGTTCAGTGTGTCTTGGTAGGTGTTTCATCGTGAGGCTTCAGTAGGAACTAAACTGAAATATTCCCCCAAATACAAGAAAGAAAATCCACTGGGCACATTGCTTCTCAGGATTCAGTCCAGGCACCTAGAAAAGATTTTTTAAAAAACAGTGCTTTAAATAAGCTTGTGGGTTAACCCTAAGACTGACCACCTGGCATCTTTTTAAGAAAGTAACTTTTTCTTCACGTACACTTTTAGTTTAAATGCAATAAACATGTTCTTAAAATGTCTTAATATATTTTCTAAACAGGAGATGTTTTCACTTTAGAGGCAGGCTATGTGGAAATTAGTATGAGAAATCCATATTGACACTACAGAACTAGAAGGCAAATAACACTTGGGACTCTTGGAAAATTCACTTAGGGAAAAAGCATGTCCTAGAAATCCTTCTCCCACTCAGAAACATGCAGTTTTGAGATAAGCTTTTCTAGCATTTCAGAACTGTCTTTTCAAAGGTTAATTCCATTTTTATTTTACTCTTTTACTTGCACATGTGATGGTTCTAGTTGTTTCATTACTTCTTCATATTAGGGACAGCTAATGCTGACATATCATGTGCTATTACAGATTTTAAATCTCCTTTAGTTTGAATTTTTTTTTCTTTTTTCTTTTTCCTTTTTTTTTAGCATCTCCTGCCTGTGTGGCAATGAAACAGCTTCATATAACTCAACAACGGAGACAGTGATTTAGTAAAGTGAGGATCTATCCATCAGTGCTAAGTTGCAGCTGTTCTTAATGAATTTTTAAAATAAAAAGCTATTTCACCTCTTAGATTGTCATATTATGAAATGTTAGTAGTAGTTGCGCGTATCAAAGCACCAGCTACTACCCAAATGCTGTGAAATGTGAAGGCATCATCATGCCAGCCCCCTTGCAAAGCTCCACAGTGCCAATCGACAGCGTATTTCCTAAGTAGGCTCCTATTTTTTTTCCTCCAGGTATTTGCCGTTACTCACTTGACTCCTTTTTTTCTTTTTTTTTTTTTTAACAAAAGCAATATTTTTGCTGCTGAGACAAGACTTTGTTTCCTGATTGCTCCATTTTCAAAATAAACCAGAGAAAACCTGAGTCATCATCTTTGTAAGCAAGCACACCTTCAGTGCCTGGCAAATTAAAAGGCAAGACTTCATGAATCAACGTTATTTTCAGTGTCAAGCAGCTGGAGCATTTTTGCTTTCAAAAATGTAGAAGAGTTATGTTGTCAGACAGCTTAGAGAGAGGCAGGAAATAAATTACATTGTGCTGCATAAAGGTTTTAAGGGTCTTTTAAAGTGCGGTGGAGGTAAGTTCCCAGGAGATGTATTAATGGTTTTATTTAGCTGTATTTCAGATTTCAGTTTATATTTGTCTTTGCTTCTCTGGTGATGAGGCCACTTGAAACAATTTATCTGGTTTGTTGGCACAGGGGTAGCTGGTTATAGTTGCTCTAGCAGTTGTCAGATCATTTCTGTGAACTACTGACACCAAGCAACCCAGTGTGTTAGTGGCACAATGTTTATTCTCCATGAAGGGAAAGAGCTCTTTCCATCCAGGCTGATAATTGGTTAGTTTTTATTCCTTCTCAATTGAGTTTGTAAATTCCACATGGAAGTGAGGGAAATTTAGACAGACCAAGGCAGAAAGTCAAGAAAGGGAACTCCAAAGAGAGAGATCTCCGTGAAACTACAAAGCCTTATTTATAGGCGCTGTAGGTCTAACCTTAAGTTTCCATTTCACACGATGTTTTTAGTACTATGTAATAGAGCATAACTTAATGCTGTATTGGATATGGAGTTCTTAAAATCCTATTTTCTGATCATAATCTTCCAATAAAAGCTTCTTTAGAGCTAAAAGTTCAGGCTGGAAGTCACCCTGAACTGGATGAGGTCTAGAAATGCAGGGAGGGATGACTGGTTATACGACAACAAAGTCTGGTTAAGGGAACTCCTTAAACGGTCCTTTAAGAGAAAAGGAAGAAAAAAACTGAATCCAAACAAAAATGTAATGTCAAGAGACTCTGAAGAAGTGCACTTTCCAACATGTTTCTGTACTGTATGGATTTTATTTTGGTTCCTTTTACCATTCTCATTGTATGGCCCAAAGTTTCTGGGTTGTCATCAGGTGTGCTAAGCACTGATTCCCACACAGCGCCAGGTATAGGCTTTACACCCTACACAGCTTATTCATACCAGGCTTTTCTCAGAGCTCAGGGTCCTCAAGGGCAACAGTTGGCCTTCAGCCCAGCCTGGAAAAGGGAATCTTCTTCTGGCCATTGACTAGTGGCTTTAAAGCCTCTTTATACCATGAATTCACTGTCAATATAATTTTGTTTTAACTTACTGACTGAAATAAACTGATTATTCCCCTTTTCCACCAGTATTATGTCTGTGTCATCATGAATTTGGAAATTCCCTCTCAGGTATTTGCAGCAAAAACCCCAGCACCAATGGTCTGTCTTCTTGGATTTTCTTTTCTCAATTGAGTTATCTCAGCTGGGTTGACACAAACACAGTTTTAAGCAACTTTAAAATTGTGTGAGTTCAAAGGAAGCCCACAGAGGGTGTACCCGTACTGGTAAACAGTGTCAGAGCCCCACTCAGGCTGTCACCCAGACCCACCTTTCCATTGTTGTTGAATTGTAAGTTACACTAACTCATAAAGCAGCATTCTTCTCCACAGGCACCCCCTTGTCGCGGGGGAGAAGCTTGCATGCCCTTATGAGGTTGTGAGCTATGCTGGCGGT
>JAWWEU010000081.1:107057499-107084658 GCA_035583155.1 Acropternis orthonyx
ACACCACCTTTGGAGACTTTCCACTGTGCCTTTTGCAACCGGACTTGCCTATCTTGCATTGGCCTTTTTAGCCATCACCGTGCTTGCAGCAAGCGTGGGTAAAGCCCTTCCCAGATCTTCGTTCGCGAAGCCTAGCCATGAAAGCAGCATTTGAATAGAAGGGAATAAATTCATAGGTTTTATAAAAGAAGAGTACAGGGATAAAAAAAGCATAGTACGTTTACTAGCAGTCCCCACCACATCCTTTACAAGCATGATTTGACTCATACCAAGAAAAAAGTGGTATAACATGTGGTAGAATATTAAAAACTAAGGAAAGTCCTTCATGCAATAGCACTTGCATGAAATAAATGTTGCCACTATATCTGATTTCAGGTGAGAACTGGGGAAAAAGCTCCAGCATATTGTCAGGACTTTCATTTGAGGTTTAAAGCCAGGGGCCATGAAGGACTTTTCAGGTCTCTTTCAGTTTGCACCTGTATTTTAAGTTATAGAGGGTAAAGCCTGGAAAACTAGAAAAACTGAAAGCATTCAGAAAAAATATCAAGAAAACTTACAAAGTTTAGTGAAAAAGGCTGCATGCATTTGGGTGTATCTCTCTTGTGTTTTTTTGGCATCAACTAATAAAACAGACTAAAAATACCTTCTCAAAGCTGGTAAGCATCAGTATTTTGTTAGAGTTTGGTGTAAAAATCCCCCCAACAAGCTACTTCTGCAACTGTTGAGAATCCAGAAATACAAAGATTTTTTGTCCATCCCTGAGTTGTACCATGCTTTGAATAGCTTTGCCTTTTTCTATCCATGAAAGGTTAAGCTGGGCTTGAATCAGTTTTCCTATTTGAAGATCAAGGCTAAAATTCAGTTTATTTTTACAGAACTAAAAGTGTCAACAAATAAATAAAAAATAATTCAAAAAATATTAGAGCTAACATGTTGCGCATTCATGGACTGAATTATTTAATTACAAGCAGGTAATAATTTGCTAATAAAGATGCTGCTTTTAGGAGTAAGGAGCACTGTTAAAATAAGCAAGAAAGAAATTATAAGCTCTTCTTTTGCCGTGGACAAAACAAGGTCACATTTGCAATTTGCAGTCCATGGTCTCTTCATTAACAATCTTGGCAAAGGTGTATCAAGTTATTCTGAATAATTTCCTCCAAGTCATGAGTGTGTCACTTGGCCTGTTGGGGACTTGTCCCTACAGTTTACTCTGGTGTTTACCTGTGAATTGTCAGACTCATTCTTGCTGATTGGTGTCAAAGAAAAAGAAAAAAAAAAAAGAAAAAAAGGCAGTTTTTGAAATCAAAGCTTCAGTGTGGAAGGATATAAAGTGTGAAATCCAGACCCATTGCTTTCATTCTGGCTTTAGTGATCACAGAAACCTGCTGTAGGGCAGGACTAATCTGCCAGAAAATTATTATTGAGCCCTGGTAACTCAGATATATGTGCAGACTTGAAAATGTTATTCTTTGTGCCAACTACAGGTCCTAGAAGAACCTCACATGGTATCCTCCACCTGGCTCAGAAATATTCTGCATTCCAACATAAAGAGGAGGAAGTTTGTTAATTCCCAGGCAGCTGTGAACAATTTAATCTCTTTCCAAAGAGCCTAGCTTCCTATTCCAATTGTGAGTTTCTTGGGGCATGGATAGTTTGAAGGGCTGGTGAGACACAATAGGGCCTTTCTTTCAAGGTCATTCCTACAGATTTGGCCTTGACAGTAGCCTGCTAACAGGGTTGCCAAATCTCACAGCCTCATGTTACTTTGTGGGTTTGGAGTTTCTTCCTCCATATGCTGGAACAGAGGGGTGAAAATTAATCTTTGGAAGACAACTTTGAAACGTTGAATTAGTGCTCTGTAAAAATTGGAAATCAGGTGGAGAACCAGTCATGTAATTTTAGGAAGAAGAAATCCCTGTGACTTTTAAGATATGATTAAGAATTTATTCTGAAGACTCCTGGTTGGAATTCCTTGGATTTCCCACATAGACTAGCCTCTGAGAACTGAGCTGATAGCTTGAATTGGTTTTCTGGAACAAGTCTCTACTGACTTCTTTACCTCATATAATTTCCTTATTGAAAAATAACCATCCATATCCTACACAAGCCAATCTCGCTACCTCTTCGGATATATGTTTAGAGTCAAAGGATCACCAAGAACTACTTCAAGAAATTCATATTCAAATTTCTTTGAGTTCTCAGAATGAAAAACTTTGTTCTGATTATTAGAAGGCTTTTACATTCAAAAGCTATTCTACAGGTATTTAAGCCAGCTGTACTTTTAAACAGGCTTGCACCTGATATGGTTTCCATGGGAGCTGCTTGGTGCTTAGCCATTTGCAAACATGGCTGCTTATGTAGATAATTAAATTAGAGTTAGTGAACACAGTGTTCTTCTGAACAGCTGACCCTCAGTCTTTCTGGCACATGGTAGCAGAGTGAAGAAAAATACATTTTTCTGTGCTTTATATTTTCTGTAGTACAAATTTTTTTCCCCTCTAAAACTAGCTAGATGTGACTTTCTGGATACTTTACCAAAACCTCCCACTATTTCACTGCATTTTCAGCAGTTACACTTGAACTGTTTTGCACAACTCTAGACAGAGCATTTAATCAGCTTAGTTATTCTATTTTCACTGGAGTTCCCAAATTTTAAAGCTTTTCTTTTGTCCAGCAGGATATACTGGACTTGGCTTACATTAAAATGTTTAGTAATATTCCTGAAGAACCAGTTTTATTCCATCAGAAAGCAGTGGTGTTTAAGTACTTTGGAATCTCAGTCATATGTGAAGTGGAGAGGCAGAATTGCAGGAGCTTTGTTTGTGAAGCTAAAGGGATCAAAGTATCTGGAACAATTTGTAATGTTTTTGGGGGGCAGGCACTCTATCTGAAAGGAAGTTACAGATTCATTTTGTTAACCCCTTGCTTCAAATGAGTTTGTCAGATCCCAAACAGGGAGGGACAGGATTTTGGCTTCTGTTCCCATTTGGCCACTACTGCCTGGGTTAATTAGGGCCGACTAGAGAGAAACCCCCATACTGCTGAATAAACTAGAAAAATCCTGATGTCCTACTGAGGTCAGCAGCACTAATTAGCATCCACAGACAGGAAATCTTCTTGAACCTGCCTGCTGTGCTTCCTGGCTTTGACCATATCCAAAGTCATATGGGAAAATTATTCTGATGCTATGTCATGACAGAAACACACAGTGGGATGCTCATGGGCTAGCCTGTCCACCTAGGACTTTTATAATCATTCTCTCTTACTGGTTTGCTGAAACATTGTTGTATGGAGGATACAAGCCCAGAGGGTTTTTGTCTGCTCAACAGAACAAATTTGATCCTTGTGGGGGTACCTGTCTGCCTGACTCTTAAGCTCTGTGAGCTCCAAGAAGCCTGGTACTATTTTAGGAAGTCATGTTGAGAGTTCCAGCCCTCAGCAGTAGCACCAGTACCACACAGAAACTACAGACCACCTCGAGTTTGGGGAATTTTGTCAGGTCTTCATTTCTTTATACTTTCTGGCCACAAACTCTGAATTTTCATGAAGGTTCTCCCTAATCCCATGGACAAATGGCACTACTCCACTTCTCTGTCCTGCTCAGAAGAACAGCATGTTGAATTCTGGTTTTGTGCATGCTTTCTGAAGGACCATCTTGATCAAAGACCTCTTTATCTAGAGCTGGGTGACTGTTGTTAAAACAACAAATATAACTAAACTCCATACTTTTTCAGTATTTTTGATAATTCGCACTACCTGAAAGCTTATAGTATTTTTACTTTTTATCTGCTGGTCAATGGATGAATTTTGAAATAAAAAAATACAAAGATCTTTCACCCTCTGAAAGCTTTCAAAAAGCAAAGCAACATTTTTCATCATAATTTGAACACAGGCACTGTGGTATTTGTATTTGGCAAGTTTCCTCCACATAGGACATCAGTAAGAATACATTTTTTAATGAAAAGTGGCAAATACTGGACCTAGACTAGTAGTTTCTCAAAGTCCTATGCATAAATGACTATTTTAATAGGTAGTAGGCAAGCTATCGTCTGCCTGTAAGAAAGGCTTACCCTTCATTTTAACCTCAGAGAGAGAACCATTCCTCTCAGTTTCTTCTGCGTCACAGAAAGGACATGAAAGAAACAGAAAATTTTGTGAATGTTCCACAACTTCAGACAAGTTTTCAACCAGGAAAAAAAAAAACCACCAAAAACCAACCAACCAAAACAAAACAAAACAAAACAAATAAAAAACAAACGCCCAAACCAAAGAAAAAAAATCACTTAAGCTGAAAACAGACTAATGTAAATAAGGAAACAAAAACAGTTAATAAAACTTCTGGCTTAGATGAGACAAGAGTTTTACACAGTATTAAAAGAGCGTATTTGTCAAGTGTGTGTAAAATGCCATTGAATCACAAAACAGTATGCAGAAATGGGCAGTTATTGTTTCGTATTGGCATAACCAGTTTGAAGATACTTTGCTGGATAATGAAGAGGAAACATCTGTCATGTGGAAATTCCCTACTACTAGAAAGCACCTATTACCTAATCCTGCAAAGTACTTCAAGAAACACCTCAAAAGCAAGAAAATAGAAACCCCTGAATCTAAGACCACTGGTTGCACCTGTTCTTTTTGCAGCCAAGCACGAAGAACATCCTTCTGTTCTGGGCTGACACTGCCTGGGTTGACACTGTTGAATCTGCCAACAGAGTAAGGCTTAGCAAATAGATTGGGAAAAAGAGAATTCAGTCTCAGCTGTTTGCAGTCATCTGAGAGCTTCTGGTGATCCACCCCACTCTATTTGTGCTCGCTTCAAAATGTATACACCTTGGGGGAAAATATTAGTAGTCTGGGCACAAGAGCTAGAAAGTTTCCAGTAGAATAATCTGCATCACATATTTGGCTTAGTTTCCTCATGGAAGAAATAGGAAGCCCCCTTGCTCTGTGTAGTGAACCATCATTTGACTTATATTTTTAGAGGACATTCTCAGTAAACAGCACAGATGCCAAGACTGCTGCTGTGCCCCAGTGATATATGTAAGACCTTAATGTTCCCCTGTTAATACAGAGCTCAAGGTCATGAAGATTTTCTAGGAGAGAGCAGGAACTCCAGAAAATCTACCACTACATTAGCAAAACCAGCAATATTGAGGGGAACTCATCTTGGACTCATGACAACCAGTCTGGCACATGATAAACTTGCAAAGGCATAACAGATAGAAATAAAATTTCACCACTGACATTCCTCTTGATTAAAGACCTTCCCTGCCCAAAAAAAGAAAAAAACACCCCAAACCAGAAATCCAGACCAAACAGATGGCTCTTTCCTCAATCAGCATCCTGTCTTGCTTCTTTTGAACCACTACAACAGCTGTATCAGAGATTTGATACCAGGATGTCAGGGCTGGGCTGGGCTGGGTTAACCAAGCCAAATAAGATGGAACAATAGTGAATGACATGAAAAGGTGAGTGGCTTGATTACAAATGAATATGAAATGGTTCTGAAATTACTCCCACTCAAGTTGTGCTTTCCTCCAACAACTTCTGTGTGCCCTCTGAGATTGTTGGCAAAGAGCCAAACCCTTATGGCCCTAAAGCCATCCTGTTGTCAAACTGTGTGCAATTCATCCTAAGCTTTGCTGAGAGGAGCATTTAACAGAGGAAGATGTGGTCTGCCTACCTGCAGTTTCCTCCCATTAGCAGACCCAGTAGATAGAAAGAGTCACTGCGGGAGCATTCCTATAGTCCTGATCCATCTACAACCCTTTGGCACATACAGGCATATTCATGAGCTCTATACCCAATACAGGTGAATGATTCTCAGTAGTATAGCTAAATTTGAATTCTGCTGTCCTAAGGAAGGCCAGTGATAGACACAGTTCAGGGCAAGAGCACATTTGACACAGAAAGGGGAGGGGACAGAGACACAAAAAGGATGCTGTAAAACCAGATTTCCTTCATCCCACAGCTGACAAGAGGTGAGATCTGACTCTTCTCCCTCCCAGCAATGACTCTCCCTTGATAAAGGAAGCAGCAGGAGCAAGGTTCATTTTCTAGAGCTTTGGCACAGGTGACGTAGAACTGGGGCCAGAGCTGATTTGTTCAAGGTAATATGTTACCCTCAGTGGCTTCTGTGTCGCTAGAGCCTTAGGTCAGCTC
Organism: Acropternis orthonyx; assembly: GCA_035583155.1. Lineage (NCBI taxonomy): Eukaryota > Metazoa > Chordata > Aves > Passeriformes > Rhinocryptidae > Acropternis > Acropternis orthonyx. Next base: position 107,063,662 of record JAWWEU010000081.1, read on the forward strand.
TGTTCAAAACCTCCAGCAACCTTCTCTCAAGTCAAACTCCTGGAGTCACCAGCAAAGCCTAAGAAAATTTGCTGTGCCTGCAGGGGCATGAGAGGATTTCTCCTGGGATGTTAATAAGGACTCTAGACAGTGGTGCCAAGCAACACATATCTTGTCATTACGTTTGGCAGACAGGGTCACTTCACCCCAAAGGTGGCTGAAAGTGGAAAAAAAGTTGGGTTTTAAAGCAGACCAAGGGTTCTCTCATTTGCCATTTTCACAACCCCCAAAGGGGTACAAGATATTCTAGTTTTTCTTTGTTCACTCCAATTAAAAGAAACTGTGGAGATACTTATCTTTGATGCCACTCTTGGCAGTCCAGACTTGAGTGGTAAAACTGGCTGATAAATGTCCTAGGCCTGGTACCTTTCTTTCTGCTGTTATTCCTCTATGAGGAACTCCCTAGCTTTTTCCTTTTCCATTCTGCATCACACCCAAGCAATGGAAATGCTGCACATCAGTCCCATCTTGGACTCCTCATCCATCCTCCACTCTCTGGAAATCACGTCATGCTTTCTTCCATACCCTCTCCTTCACCACCTGCTTCCTTTGGGAATGAGTAGAGTTACATGCCCAGCTGCCTTAATTGTTTCCTAGATTTCTGTTAGTAGGTATTGGGAAGATGAAAGACAGGGGAAAGTGGTGCAGAAAATACACTAAGTTAATAAGTGTAGCTAGCCTGAACATCTCCTCTACAATCTCCTTCTGCTTTATCTCCTCTCATTTGCAATCCCTTGGAGACCAACACAAAAAAACCAGCATGGCTGTCAGCTTCAAAGCTGAAAAGAAAAACTTCTTTCTCTCTGAGCTACACTTATATATCAGGATATAGTCACACACTTCCCACACTTCTTTGGGAGAATTTCTGGCTGCTGCGTTTTTCCTATGGGGCCACACAAACAGCTGAACAAACAGTGGTAATATCTGTGTGAAAGACAGGATGATCCTCCCCCTCTTTCTCTAAGTTCCTTCATTTTTGTGTAACCCTGCCTGCCTCTTCAGGATGTTCCAGCTCCTCACCTTGGGCACATGGTGGCAAACAACTGTGATGCTCTACTCACGGTGGCACCAAGCACTGCAGTCCTGCCAGTATTGATCTCACCAGCCACGTGTGTGGGAAATCTAAGTGATTTCAGCCACGTGTTCTTGCAAGTGTTTGGGTAAAACAGTGCCCCGTCCTTGCCAATCTCAAGTATTCATGACCACATGATGTTCCAAAACAAAACATGAAGAAAGAGAAACAGCCTGTATTATTTTTGAAACAGTGTATTTGGGAGTATTCATTTAACTTCTGGCTTTGAGTTTTCAGATTGCAATAATTTTCAACTCCTGTTCTACCTTCCTCTTCTCCTACTGCTCTATTCATTTATCCTCCACCGGAAATATAAAGGCTAAGGATGATTGTTTTTTCCCTTTGAAATCCAGGAAACTCTTCATTCCTGGATATGAGGCACTGGGAAACATACTGGGAGGTGAGGAAAGAGGCTTGGCAAACCAAGAAAGAATGCAATAAACTAATAGTTTCCTTTCTAAGCAGTAAACTCTACATGCTAGTGTTAGTGGTCTTTATGATAGCCTGGTCAAATAGAAAAAGACACAGAAAAGCAGAGGAGAAAGGTCCTGTCTTTCTAAACTGATGCATGGACAAGGTGCCAAATTATTGCATTTCATTCATTTGCCATAAACTGGGTTAGCTTTGAGCTTGAAGGGGAGAGAATAGCAGGTTTTTAAGTACTGCTTCTGGGTCTGGCATCAACATTTCTGTTGCCATAATGAGTCAGACATCAGAGGCAATACACACAGAAGGATGCAGGCCAACGCCTAGGCAAACAGAAGTGGGAAAGGAGGACTGAAAAATAACTGCATGTGGCAGGGAAGAAGGTCTCTGTCCTTGCAAATATTTTGAAATTATAACCTCCATTTCATGCATTTTAGCAAATAAAGTCACTTCAAAAGAAAACTAACAAAAAACCCCAAACAAACAAACAAAAAACACCAAACCCTCTAGAATTCTGGGCAAGGTTAATTTGCTAGAGGCAGAGTTTGTTCTGTTAATTGCCATTTGCCATGTACTAAAGCCACAGTCTCCAAATGCTCTTGCACATTTCCCATCAGGCAAGCACACACATGATTAAGAACATTTGAGCAGTCATCCTTAGAACTGTGAAAAACATAAATCCTTAAATGAAGGGAAATCAGTCTTCTCAGCCACAGAAAACATGGCCTCAGATGCTCCTTTCCCTTGCTATCTACCAGGGTTCATGAAGGGCAGTTGGATGACTGGGGGTAGATAACTGACTCTGGGGACAGACTGTGGAATGGAAAGTGCATGGATGGAAAACACTTCAAACTCTGATTTGCACCCTTAATTAGGGGGTCCACTGAGAACTCAGAGCAGTCCAGAGACACTTATCTGGCACTTCTCAGCTACCTCAGCTGTCAAGTAACCCTCTGATTTGCTATCTTCTGCCTCATACTTCCATTGTATTTCCTTCCTCTTATTTATTTTCAGACCTTCTCCTCTGCCCTCTCTTTTAACCTGTACCATCATAACCTGGAGAATTGCTTGGTGCTCTTCTTTACTTTCCCTTGTTCTCTCCAACACTTTATCAAACATAATGGTCATAAAGAAAATATTTACTACAAGAAGTTACAGTGATCTGCTAATCATCTGGTAGAAAATGATCATCTACGGAACTCTAAAAGACCTCCAGGTCCCTTCCTATCCTCTGTTACTAACCTTCCTTTACCATATCAGGGCTTGTCTACCCTTTATAGTTTTACTAATGTGACTGATTAATGGAAAAGTTTTCATTTTACTTTGATCAGCAATTGTATATAGGCTGTCATCACTGTTAGCACAGTTGCTGTGAAGATGGCCTACATGAGCCACCTCTCTTATGCAAACCCCACCACTCAATTGCTGTCTGGGCATCACCTCTTTGGTCTTGGTTAGATCACAGAAACTACCTTCCAGCTTAGGAATTAAACTGACATGCTGCAAACTTTTGTCTTACAAAACTGTGTGACATAAAAAAACCTTTACTGAAGCACACAGAATTCAATACCCATGTATAAAAATCACTGGTACCTCCATTTCTACAATGTTAGACAGTGTTGATGCAGTATAAGCCAAAATGGTGAGGTCACTGCTCCGACAGGAACATAGTAATGAGGTTCAATATCCATAAAAAACTTGCAGTCACATGTTATTGTTCTGGAGTCAGTTAACGATTAACATGAATTAACTTTTCGTGCCTTATGGACATAGTATCAGGATTTCTCAAAAATGCAAGGATACACAGATATACCGTAGGGATTTTGAAACAGAATATATTCTTTAAGATTACATAGTGGTAAAAAGCAAAGATCTTACAGAATATTGTATATAATTCCTGACTTTGCTGCCAAGAACCAGCCGTCATTTTACATGTTGTGCCTTGGTATTTCAGGCCATGCCTGCCTTGTGTGATCCCACGCATGTGCTGAAAATAAAGAGAACGTGATAAGGCAGATAAGGAAGATGAATTCTGACTCTCTTATGCTGCTAAAAGTTTGTGGGCACCAAAGAGAATATGGTAAGTTTGCTCAGCAAATTAAAGGTGTGACATTAATACAAGTCACCCAACACTGGAGTCTGCCATACAGCCACATCTACAATAAAATCATTTCCCCACTAATTAGATTAAAGCCAATGTGGCTATGCTGCTTCTCCTGCTGCCACATTTTCTTCTGCACTTAATGATCTAATCACATTCTTCCTTTTTTCTGGAGGGCCTTTGCCTCATTCAGTGCCCAGGATGGATGCGACTCATTGAATAGGCATCTGTAGTCTGACAGTTTGTCTGCAGATTTGCCTGGAGCTGATCATACATGCTTTGATTATATCCCTGGCTCTGCCACAAAGTTCCTGTGTTAGGATACTGGACTAGTCACTTAAACAAAACAAAGCGGGCACCAAGACCCTCTTTTTTATGCTGTGGACACCTGACTATAATCACTTGGGATCTTATTTGTGAAAGAGCTAGGAGCTCATTGCACGCAACTGGGGCAGAATACTCCAAAGATGCTAAATATTCTGAAAAAGATAGACACTCAGCAGTTCAAACTTAAAATTAGTAAGACAGTTTTATCCATGATCTCTCTGGACTTCCTTTCCGGTATGCAAAATACATCTTCCAGCATAGGGATAATATGGCAGTTACAAGTACGTATCTGGGAAAACGTAGTTTTGAAGTTTCAAATCCCCATTAGGTCAAAAGGAAAACCATTCTCAGTTCTTAGGGGAGGACTTCTCATACAGCTTCCAGATGTTCAGGCTTTCCTACATAATTGCTCGAATCAGCAGACTTTTGGTATTTCTAGGTCATTTGTCCACTCAGTTTAATTAAGAAACTTTTCCCCTTCAGGATTTAATCAAAACTGAAAAAAATCAGCAAAAAGCTTCAGTTTTGACAGCACTTTTCTTGTCAGAGAAGTGTTTTGTACACATTTCCTGTCCATATTGCTGATACCATGGCAGGACTCTCTGGGATGAGTGTGCCAGTCCCTCTGTACAAATTTCTGTTTCCAGAAGTTGGTGCTCTGGGTGAAGTCAAACTAGGCTTGCAAAGGCACATCTGAAGTTCATCTGAACTCTTCTATACCAACTACGGATGTTCCACAGTTCCGGAGGAACTTGTCTGGCCCATGTCATCACGCCATGATACAGACACAGAGGGTGACCCATTTTCTTGGTAAGTCCAGTAACTCTGGGCCATCTCTCCAACATGCAAGGCCTTCAGGTTTGCTCAGAAGGGTACACTGCTTCAGATTCAACATAGTCAATGGATACACCATTATATAACCCATTTGAATGAGCCTGCCACCTATGTAAATGTTAAAGCTTTACACCTTCTTTGCATACATTCATCCCTGTCTGTGTTACATCTGAATCTCTTAATCTTTCAGGGGCAAACAATCACTCAGGAGAGAGATCACCTGTCCTTCAAGGCCAGTGTCTAAGGGCATCAAGGAGCACCTTAAGTGGCCCTATTTTTACTAGGCACTATAAAACCAGGTGTAATCAAAACTGTTCTAAGGAGAGGAGACACTCATCCTTCTTGGAGTCCAGCCAGGTATTTCTATATCCTTTTTCTGCAAATCTTCCCACCCTTGGAAGACAAAAAAATTTAGGCAAGACTATTAAAAGAGATGGAAAGATTTCAGGAAGTTGTGGCAGCAACTACAGGCTTTGCTGTCTGGTCTTGTGCACATCACTTCTAACAGGGATCAGTGTAATCTGGCATTTAAATAATGTTACTGTGGGAGTGGTTCTTTTCTGCAGCATGCTACAGTTTCTTATGCAGTGTCAAATTTGGTATCATTTAGACATCTGGTCTGTGGCACTCATCCATCTGTTGTAACTGAGTAGGTGTTGGGTGGGGTTGGCAGGAGAGGCCTGTTTAAGTGTTTGTTTTCATACTGTAGAGGAATGGCAGAGCCAGCTTAGTAATTAATTAAATACTCATATAAAAAAAAATTGTGTGTGCTAATATTCTAGAGAAACAGTGAATAAGACAGCTGGTGCTTCTTATTGCTGAAATGTGGAGAGTTTGTTCCCGTTTCTGCTTGGTTCCATTTGTTATAGGACACTTTCCTTATTGGGCTGGCACTCTGGTTTCTATTCCTGACTCAGCCAATTGCCTCCTGGCTGAATTTGGATAGGTCACTCCATCTTTTGTGCAGCAGTTTCCCTCTCTGCAAATGTATCCAAAGTAAAACATCTCTTTTTTTAATAAACAGTGAGATCTGCTGATAAAAAAACGCAATGGAAGAGGTGGCCATTATCATTATATTGATTTGTGGTTATTCTATTAAAATAATAATGGTTTTAAATTAACCGTTCATGGAGAAAGAGTAGTTCTGAGAACAGCAGAAACATGTCCACAACTTCCACAGCTGACTGTCCAGTTAAATCTGTGTATTTTGGGAACTTGTTTCACTCAGAATAAAGCACAAAAGCACTTCTCCCTGTTTAACTGCCTAGCCATAACCTTCTCACCATTCACAAACGTGTGGGGTACCAAGCAACCATTTCCTTCCTCCTGAATGACTAGGGAGTGTTCCACCTGCTCAGTTTTAACTTCTGGACAGACCCTGGTAATCATTTCTTTGCCTTAGGACAGTGACTCCTGCCATTCTGTTTGCCAGTCTACTGGGATGTAGTTGTGCTTTCCATTTGGGAACCAGTTTTACCCTGCTCTGTGATCAGTTTATGGATTGAAGAAATTATTGATAGCACTTATTGCCTTCAGCAGAACATCTATTTGCAAATGTACTAGATAATCGAGCAAACGGGGAACTCACTATGCATAATTAAATACAGCCACTTTGTCCAGTGTGTCTAATCCTGTGAGGTTCTGACTACCTCCACAAAACCCTGGCACAGGGAGGGATTCTCGGAGCAGCTTGCAGCCTGCAATTTTGTGACTGGCAGACAAGAATGCCAAATTCATTAATACTCAGAATATATTTAAAGATGTGCACTGAGCTATAGAGATTACACAGTCTGCCCTTGTGAACAGAAAACTGTGATGTGGCTTTTCTCTCTCCTGCCTTCCCCTTCTCACGTACACACAGCAAGAGGTGTTACCCTAGGAGTTCCTGTAAAAGCACTCGTGGACAGTTCATCAAATATCGAATGCTTGGTATTTTCTGGTGGCCTCTGTAAGGCCTGGCATCTCAGACTCTCACAGGCTGGCACTTTTGCACCTAAAGTTATCAGTCCTGTTTGACAAAAACAGAAGTCAAATCCTGGGCTTTTAAATGTAGTTTCTTATAAAATACAGAGCAAGAACAGAAGCATCCACTGGGGACACTGATTAAAAAGGACAAAATGTGACCTCCCTTTTTTTTGCTGTTTTAGATAAGTAACAAAAAACTTCAGTGTTGATAATACTACCCTGATGTCACCTACCATTTTATCTATAATCTCACTCTTTACTTCCAGGGAAAGGTGGACGAATTAAATTGATTTTATTTGTAGATCAGGTTAGGAAGAGAGGTTTCATATTATTATCTTAGCTTGCAGACTGAAATATGTACTGCATGTTGGAACAAAATTCATCTTCCATTTCTCCACTGTGATTTGTGTCATAATAAACTTTTAGTTTCTTCTCAAAATTATTTCCTGCTCTGTAATTTTCTCTGGTGACTCTTGGACCCTGAAGTGCCACTAACTGCAAAATTACAGATAGGAGTATTTTGAACTCCAGTCATTCACAAGAAATTCATAATCCTGACATCCCACAAATATTGTATTTGCTGTGAGATGAAAGGAACTTATTCTCTGCTTTAATCACGTCCTATTAATTTCTATAAACTAGGATTTCTCCTTATTCAAGTACCTCTCCATTTCTTTTTTGCCCACTCCAGGAATGACAAATTTCAAATGACTCATACCAAACTGAATACTTTTTGAAGCAGAACATGATCACTGCAGGAGTAAGGGAAGGAAAACATACAAAAGCAGTGAAAGGAACCTTTGGATTACAAAATTTAGTAAATTTTACAGGCAAAAACATATGAAGGGTCCAGTACAGTTCTCCTTAAAAATGGATCACAGCTTTTTTGGAAGGCACTAAGTTCTGTCTTTGCACAGCCTTCTCTCCTATCTCTCTCCCAGGGACCAGCCCTGAGGAACCTCACTGTGCCAGTCCATGCCGAGCTGAATGATATTTGCTGCCAGTCACAGACTAGTGACCACAGACTAGTTTGGGTTGGAAGGGACCATTAAAGGTCATCTAGTTCATCCTACACCGGGGAGTTTCCATTCAGTATCAAACTATAATTCCTCTTATCAGTTTTAGACTTTCTGCCTTTATGTTCCTTTTTCTATTTCTGATCTTTGTGAGATCACTGCCCTGGCTTGTTCAGTTTGCAAAGGCAGGGGAATATACATGAAAATAGCAGGAGTGATACTGCAGCAGTTCTAGGCAAAAATTTTGGAAAGCTAAGTATTCCAGGAATAACACCAGTTTCTTTTTTACAAACTAACACTGCTATACCAAGATTTTCCTAATATTATGGAGGAGCAAAGTGAAAGAAATAATTTCTTTTCTCAACTGTATTCATTATATCCTTAATATTTATAATATACTCAGTCTTCTCTTTAAACAAACCAGCTCTGTAGGTGCATTTTGGGTCCCCTCTGTGTTTACTCTAACTTTTGTTCAACAGCATGACCAGAAGAGTTCAGTCAGGTCAGAGGCTGTCTCCTTGCAGCTGAGGCTTTGTACCCACTCACCCCAACCCTGGGCAGCACTCCAGCACAGGGTGAGGAGCCTGGCTGCATTATGGGAGCCCTCTCTTACTGTTTTCCAGGTCCTGGTGCTGCTTGGAGCCTCTGCAGCTCTACCTTCAGGCAACTGAGCACCATAGTCTGCCCCTTCCATAATAATTCCAAATAATTCCATAATAAGAGTTTTTCATAACCTGAGAGTGTTCTCAGAGAACACAAAATATTTCTTCTCATATTTGGCACTTCTTATGTTGACAAAGCAACAAAATTAATGCCATCTTCCTCTTCATGTAAATGTATTTTGGGTCCCCAAGTTTTTCAGAGTCTTGTCTTGCCCGGGTTGCCAAGGGGCCCAGATAATTTTCACAGTGTTGTTACCTCTACATGTCCCAATTTATTGTTCTGACAATCTATCAACATATTCTACTGTGTTCCTTGCCAGCCTTTCACTCTGCATTCCTGCAGCACTTCCTTTCTTTTGTAAAACAGATACTAGGGCAGAATTTTGCATCTTACCTCATGCCCAGTAGATTTTCTTAACAACATCTTCTGAGAAAAGTTATCAAAGACTTTCTGAGATTTCCTTTAAAATTTGTATTAAGTGGTTCTTTCTGCATAACCCAGAGCTTCATAGGGATCTTCAAGGTTTTTTTGGGAAGTTAAAAAACGCATGCTTCACTGTTACTGGATCAGTCATGCTTAGCATTAAGCAGATTTTATAACTTGCTAACTTATATTCAACCTTTCTTTCTTTTTCATTTGGATGAGACAATCTTGATTTTAAAGTAAAATACATGCCAGGTTCCAGTGTCTTGGTACAGCAGAATACTCTATTTTTAAGGTAAACTTGCATGATTTTGTTAACAGCTATCAGCCTTGATTGATGCCATCTGCTCTGAGAGGATTGTTATTTTAGCATGTCAATCATGCAGTTTCTCTCCTGATACCTCAAAGTTTGACGGGTACCCATCTATAGTAATTAAATAGAATATGTAGAGAGTAAATGTATTTTCAATCAGTAAAGACTGATGAGAGGATATAATGCAGTCTCTTTAATTGTATCTTGTCATTTTTAACTGCCCCTTTGATCCAGCAAATCCACTAATTCTCTTTCAAATATTTGAATTTCTCATTTGTTTGTAGAAATGTGTCTCTGTGCATTTGAAATTTCCTCCCAGTTCTCCTGCTTCCCATCTTTTATTTTCCCTTGCCAGTTTGTGTTCCTTTCTTTTGGGTTAGCCAGGACTAGATTTCCTTTTCCTGAACATTACCTGTTTGGTTCAACATACTATGTTTGTTTTTTCTTGCCTTCCTGCTTCCTTTTTGGTTTCAGGGTATGCATACCTTCTGTGATGCAATTATAGTATGCTTAAGTAGTTCCATGTTGAGGGTAAAGATTGTAATGCCTTCACTTCTGACTCCTTTCATTCTCTGTACCTTATTTCCAACTCCCTCCTCCCTCCAAATCCAAGAAATTTAAAGGATTATATTTTAATTGCAGTGTAGTTTAAGTATTATCTTGTTATTAGATTTCTATCTCCAGCCTAGAAGGCTTTATATGATGTTTTGTGTTTTTTGTGTTTCACTAGGGTGGGGGAGTATTTGTATTAGCTTTTTTATTTAGGACTGGCCCAGATCCAAGTCTCTACACTTCTAGAAACTGCATGAAATGCAGTTGTAACAGAAACAAGCAGCAAATGCAATTTTAAACAAAGGTCCTGCCAAGGTGTTTTGAAGGGAAATAATAAATTCAGATTGGTCAGACCATTGGATGCTGGAGCATGCTTCACTAAGTTCAAGGGCACTAGCAGGGTTTTGGAAAAAAGCTGGATGTGTTGTCAAGCTGGTGTTCTCTAGAAAGGGAGGAGTTGATTTGGGCTTTTTTGCACCATGATCCTGTTTAACCATGAAACTAAACAAGAAACTGGGAAAAGAGTAAGAAAAACTTTCATTTAAGACCAAGAGACACACATGCTTTGTTTTAGCATCTCCCTGCCATGGTAGGACAAACTGCTTTAATCAGTTTCAAAAACCATGCACAGCTCTGAAACCTAGAGGAAAAATTGAGGCACTTAAAGGAAAATGCCCAGAGCACTGAGAAGGGGGGAAACAAGAGGACCACGGGGGAAAGAAGCAACATCTTGCCTTCTGCTCATACACTGAAAAGAGGAGTATGATCCATACAGAAACTAAAAATTAGGAAAGGGTCAGGCAAGGCTCTGAATATGAACAAGTGGTTTGCATATAGAGGCTGCCCACAAATGACACCGAATCACTGGACTTCAAAGGTGCAACCAAATCCACAGAGGTCCAGCTCAGAGTGGGGAACCTGGGAGTGTTTCAAATCTGGATGCCTGATCCAGTCCCATCCCCGTTCTGCTTTTGCCAAGAACCTGCTTCCCTTCCCTGTGAGTCGGTGTGGCAGCCAGGTGGGAGCTCTGCACCCTTCAAGTCATATCCCCAGTTTGGGTGTCTCAGGAGCACAGCAGGCATGAGTGCCACCACACACAGCAGATGTCACTTCAAAAACAGTGCCATCGACTTCAGCACGGCAGTATCAGGCCTATTTGGCTGTAGTGAACTGAAATCAATGGGAGAAGTGTCCTTCCTGATGTAAGTGCAGGGCAGACATCTCTACAGGAGAAGAAGCAGCAATCTCCAGTTTTACATTAAGTTTTCTGTAGCCCTGACAGTAAGGCAACATTACATTCACTTGACTTCAGCTTTAAAAGGAGGTGTGTAAAAGAGAATAATAGCATCAATATATTTTTAGGGCACAAAAAATGAAAAAAAAATTCCTTTTGAAACTGACCCTTGGCAGACTGTTTAAAAGAGCTTGAAACGATCTGAATTACACAAGAAAAGAAAAAAAAAAAAGAAAGAAAAACATGCCCCCAAGGGCTGAAAAATCACTTCAGTAATAGATGGCTTTTAACTTTACATCAGAAAATGTTTGGCAGGCATAATTTCAAAGTGTTAGGGAAATGTGTGTGATGACTGCTTGGGTGAAAGAGCAAATGTAGTCCACAGTGAGATTTATCAAATGTTCACGTAAGCAATCAGATTCTGGCAGGGCCAGCTGCCTATGGGGAGGGGCAAAGAGGACCACAGCTCTAAACTTTTAAAATTTAATGAAGCCCACTGATTTCTCATAGGAAATTTTTCTTTGAGCATGTTCATGTGTCATGGGAATGTTTGTGAGCAGAAGGCTCTGACAAAATGCCAGCTATAAGGCAAAAGACAAACAAAACGCTCCAAGCCCCACTAAATGCCAAACCACCCTTTTCCTTATTTTCAAAGTTGCAAATATTCTTGATGACCCAACACCCAGAGTATCCTTATGCGATATCCCTAACCACACAAACAAGCCTATTGACCTGACTGGGGTCATCAGGGCAGTCTTCCAGGAGTGGCCTCTTTTCAAAGAGACCAGAAGAGCACCAAACTTCCTGAGGCACGAATATGTGCAGATGCTTGAGCTCTCCAGTGAAAGGAGTAGGCAGTGGTGTCTGGGGGATTCATGAGAGCAGTAGCTGACTATCTACTTACAAAAGAAAAGAGAGACATCAAGGCAAAAAAAGGAGCTAGGGAGCTAGGGAGATAAAAGCAGTGCTCCCTCCCCAAAAAAAAAAAAAAAAAAAAGGCAATTTAAACAGGAATGTAGTTTTTCCTAGTTTTGTGCTACAAATACCTACACAGCCTGCTTTTGCTGTTCTGCTGGAGTAGCATCCTATCAAAGTGTATTCTTCCAGCATCTTTTATGGCACAAGGAGTTTTAAAAAAGAAGGTTTTATAGATCTCTTCTCCCCATGCTTGACACACTGCTGTTTTGCAGCAAGTGATGACATGTGGGAAGGCATTTGCTGTGCAAATCCTTGGAGCGTGGGGCCGTGGCAGCAGTGTACGTCCAGCCAGAGAGCTGCAGGCTCCCGTGTGCCAGAGACAATGTGGCACCAAGGCAGTAAGGTGCCCAAGACTTGGTGCAGGCTTTTGGAGAGTGATAGGGGTGCTAGAAATACCTAACAGCCAGGCCTTGCTGAAAATGTCAGGGGAGGGAACCAGATGGACGAGTCTTATGTTCCTTGTAAGAGTCTTGACAGGTTGTGGATAATTAGTATGTTTAGACTGGAGACAAGCCAGCAATACCTTAGTCTTGATCCCACATGTGGGAAGTAGGAGTAGGAGTAAGGGGTTCCCAGTGTCTCCCAGGAACAGGCTATGTCCTATGTGTAAAAATGTGACCCTGTTTTTCACTTTCATCAGGACTGTGCCGTCTTTCCAAGACCCCAAGGATGCATGAAAGTCATGTGTCTGTTTGGCCCACATTGTTTGTAACTCATACTTTCCATATGAAGTTCACCATAACATAACAAAGAGAAATTACTTAATTGAATTTGTTTGGAACCTAGTATCAGAGGAGTGTGACAAATAGAAAACAGCCAAGCACCATACAATCAGACAGTTAGTGAGAAGTTACAATTTCAACACACATGCAGCTGCCTTGTGGAAAACAATCAAAACTACCACATTTAATATGGCTGTGCATATATAATAATTTCCATCCAGACGTGGAGAAACACTTCATATTTTGCTCGAGATTTCCCCATACCATTTTCTGGGACTAAAAAGGAAACTGTGCATCTCTGCAGCTGAGTGATTAGCCCAAGGTCATAGGGCAGAAGATCTGGAAGCAGAACTTTGGAGCCTTAGTGATGTACTTTAACCACAAAGACTATCCTTCAGTCTCTTTCACGCTGATGACTTTGGAACTAGCTTTAAAAGATCCAGTGAGATGCAATGATGGGAGTGATAGATAGCTACACTAGACAGCCAGAGGCAACAAAAATGATTAGAGACATGTGCGGGTATTTCTAAATAAAAAGATTAAGACCAGAACTATTTCATTTAGAAAGAAAACCAGTAAAAGATGATAGAATTGAGGTACATAAAATAATGAATGATGTGAAGGAGAAATCAGATGCCCTTCAAAAAACAAGAGGGCACCTAATGGAATTTAAAAAGGTATTAGTTTACACATGGATATCACTCTCCAGCTTATCTCTCAGCAATCTGTGGAACTCCCAATTGCAGAACATTTATGTAAATACTTCAAGAACAATAAAGAAGAAAGAAAAGATTGTACGTAGACAGTAACAAATACAGATTTTTGAGCTAAAGAAAATACTTCTTCAAAGCTACAGTTTTCCCTGAAAGAACCACCTTTCTCCCTGAGAAAGAGCTAACTTTTTTATTCCTGATCAAGTCTCACCTGCTCACGTGCAGAAGGCCCAGCAGAAACTGCAACTGCTTTCTCAAATATCTCCAAAACAGGGACACTCCTGCCTACACATTTTTCAGGAAGTCTCTTCCTTGGAATAACATTAACAGCCTTAGAAATTCAGTTTTCTGTTAATGGCAAAAATCATGTCCTCACTTTGCCTCCAGGAATCCCAAACTGTCTTTGTACCAGAACTCACTATAAGGAAAAGCTGGAGAGTATGTCTCATTCTGTCCCTCAGATCACATCTGTAGCCACGTTGAATTTCATCATCTGTAGCCATCTTTCCCTCCCTTTCCCTCTTTCTCCAGAGCCAAGCTGCAGATCCATGAAAGATTCCACCTTGATCTCATCAGTGACCATCTCTTTAACGTCTAGGACAAACCCATTGGCCTTTTGTTTGTCTACACCGAATGGAACCCTAATTGCCCAGCTCTCTCTTGACTCTCTTTGACTCACTCCATTGGACTTTTACAGCCTTGAAGTCTGCACCTCTGAACTTCCTTGAAATTGTCCTCTGCCAGTCTAGTCAGCCCTTTCCTCATTTTCTCCTGTAATAGTCTTCACGCCTTCCCCCACAGTCAGCAGCTGGGACAGCTGCCTTGACATCACCACAGGCCTGCTCCATACAGATGTTAAGCTTGTCGAAGGCCTTTCCTGCCATACCACTTAGAGCAGAACAGGCTGCTATAGACAAATGGTGTCAAATTTGAAGCCAGGAATGTCTGTTTACCTTATGTGAGTGGTCCTTATCTCATGAATTCTCTTTTCAGTGTTTAGAAAAGCTTTGGTGTAATGGGTACATAATGGGATACAGAAATGATAACAATCTCTGAGTTATGCAGCACTATTCCCCTGTGCTGAACTGGAGGACCATCAATCTCTCTTAGGGCAACTTACATTTAAAACTCTGCGTGAGTCTTGGCTTATTTAGAAAGCAGTACACCTAGGGAAACTGGCATCAGTGTTTTAGCTAGAGGACCCCATTTCATTCCTTTCCCTAGGTCCTGGCGATCAGGGCACTCTTCAGTCCTTCCCTTGACATCTCTCTGATCATGCTGATGGGCCTGTACTCACTTTGTAAGCTGTGATATGCTGCATCTAATGCCCATCTAATGTTGCAGCCAAATTCAGTTCACAGAGGGAAAGATGTTCTAAGACAAAGTGCTCTTATGAAATAAACTTTGAGCTACCTTAGCAGTCCCTGGATACTTTGGTTTCCAACAGTTACTTGGAGTTATTCTCAGCATCTGCCATTCCTCTTCTCTCTTTCCCCTGCTTCCCTGGCAACACTGATAGCAGGAGCTATTATTAATTACTTGTTGAATACCTGCAGCGCTCTGCTGCAGCAAGAGAGATGCCCCACCAGGATTTATAAGCTGGGCATACAAGCAAAGTAGTGTGCAGAAAGTTGTCTGGGCAATTGGGTGATGGAGAGGATGTTTTAAAGCTCATGTTTGTAAGAAAGAGAGGAAAAGAGCTCTTTGCTCATGTTTCTTTGCTAAATATCTCATTTCCTTCTTATAGAGTATGTTGAAAATAAAGTGAATGCTACTAAATAAATCACAGGAAAACAGTGAGGACTAAAGATCTAATCTGGAAAAAATTAAGAACTCTAGAAAGAGAAATAGTTTTGCAGCTGGAACCAAGATGAAATTAAGGATCCTATCTAAAGAGCAAATCAGAAATTCCTCACACTAACAAAATTTACACAAAATTTTCACAGATCATAAAACCAGACCTTGACTAAGGATTTTTTTTCTGGGAAAAAGTCAGGGTTATTTTTAAATTTTTTCTATCAGATGGTCTTTTTCAAATTTATATCTAATGAACTTTCAAAATAAATAGTGGTTTTCAGGTATGGAAATTGTTTCTTGACCAATTTATTTATATATATATTAAAAAGTATATTTTCTTTTAAAAAGCTAAACCTTTTCCCCACTGACACAAATGCTTATAAAAAAACTTACTGAGTCTATTGGTCACAACTAATGTTACTGAGGTACTGGCACTGCTTTTTAAATAAGTATTCTCCATATAGCCCAAGTTTTAAAGACGTGCAAAGCAGAGTATTACCAAATTTAAGGTCTCACTTTCAACGTTGAATCTGCTAGATAATGTATCAGAAAGTTTTCTTGGTAACAACTGCCCAAACAGGCTCAGTTTACATCTATGTTTATTGTCATTTAGCTTGAACAGCTACTTCTCTTCTCTCCGGGATTCACTGTGTGTCTTTGCAGGGAATAGTCATATCACTTTCCAGACTACGCATCGCTAACAAGGACATTCAAACCTCTTCTAATCTCCTTTCAAAAGGTCTCTCCATTCCCCAACCATCCTTCTAGCTGCAGTTCCAGCTTAAGCTCACATTTCTGTGCTTTAGATTAAGTTTCACCTGTGCTTTACTGGAAAGTATTAACGTTTCCTCATGTCTGCTGGAGATACCTTGCCTGAGACAACCTCCCATCATTTCTGCCTGACCAAAACACAACGTGGAATCACAGTTCCTTCGTGAGAACTGGAAGTTGACAGGTGAGGTCTGGAAAACCTCCTACAGCAGAAGGAGACAGTTTTGTTCCCACACCATCTGCCTGCTTGACAGAGGCAACTGCAATCACAGTCAGAAGTGGGGTGCACATGCCTAAGCCTACGTACTACTAGTTACAGCCCTGCATGTTAGCTGTACCGCAAATCATCCTCAATGACACCAGTGAAAATAAGGGAAAACCCATACGTGCCTATACTGAACCCGAGGTTTGAGGCAGAACTGAGTCATAAATTCTGGCTGAGGGGGAACCACCACAGCTGTAAGGCCTGGCTTGAGAATGAAAAGCAGAAAGAGCCATAAGCCCCTGTGAGACAGAACTCATTTCCCTATCATCTTGGCGCAACCCTGCTGTGCAGTGTTACTGTTTGTTTTGTTTTGTTTTTCTTAAGGCTATTCTTTATTCATGAGAGAACTGGGCAAGGAAGACCAGTGGAGTAAAAGCCACTAAGTAATTTGTCAAGATGAGTTGTCCTTTGCCCCAACAAGCACTCCTAAGCTTTGTATCCCTCACCCCTAGACTCTGGCTACATACAAACCACCTGCAAAGCCGCATTTGTGCTAACCTGCCAACCACATCAAACCGTAACTTCCATCGCCACTGGGGGTTGCAGCCAGAAGAGGAGCTATCAGGAAAGGGTTATCAGGTGAGCCATTCATTTCATAAACACGGGCTTACAACTACTGAACGTTCTACAGCTTTGGTTCAGTTGAATATGGGACGTTATTTGATTTCTGGATTAAAAACATGATTAAAATAAACATTAGAGAGCCCAGGATTATTAAAGCTTACAACATACATCATCAATGTGGAATGTGTTAATGGCTTTCAAATACGTTAAGATATTTTTGGAAAGTGTTATCACTATCAAGATAGTAGCTACTCCCTTCTCCTGTCTATAGACAATCTCTAAACATATATATTCAGTTTAATTTACCAGAGAAGTACAGAGATAGTTCTGCCTGCACAGGTAGTAAAGGTGGACAAAAAAAAAAGATGTGCATTTTATATTTGTCTCCTTCCAATACCAAACTTCTGTCTTTAAAAAAAAAAAAAAAAACAGGAAAGAAATTGTGTTCTGGGGAAAATGGGACAACAGAAATCTTTATTTTAACACATAAAGGCAAATTAATTCTTTGTGAAACAACACAGAAGTCAGTGGCACTATACCAGAGATGAATTTTACCCAGGCTGTAAAAAGAAAACATAAGTGCAACACAGACCAACAGAAAAGATTCCATTTAGAGTAAGAATTATGTTTCTGTCAGAAAAAAATAAAAGACAACTAACTAAATTTATTTCCTGGAAGGAGATCCAACTTGGCTCTGCTACAACAGTGTAAAAGGATCCAAAATAAGAGACAGCAGGCACCTCCACTAAAATTTGCTTCTGATGGACATTATTTTTCCTCTGGTACCAGAGAAGAGTTGAACATATACTGAAAGTGAGGCACAGGTTTACTGCACAGAACATGAGAAAAGGGGGTAAAACTCTGTCATTTAAAAGTCTGCTCAGCCAGGGAGTCAGTACATGGTCTTAATCAAACCACATGCACTCTCTGGGGCTAATTCCCAGGGCTTTCTATTTCAGACATATGAACTCAAATTGGAGGGGGGGAGGGGGCAGAATAGTCTTAATTACACCCATGTTCTGTGTCTGCTTCCCCACACATTAAGATATGAGGTCTGACCTTCACTGCAGGGATTTAGCAACATTGAGGAGCTATCAGCTCCATGAAGTACAAGTATCTTACTAAACCCAGCTGATAACCAGTTACATAAAAGCAGGAACTTTATATTATGCTGTAGTGGTGGCAGTTTGTATATACCTGCACACATTAATAAATGAAGAGTAAAGCACTGCAATCACAATCTGTGCATCTGTGTCTGTTTTATGGAATCCAGGAAATGCTTCTAAAGTAGTTGGAATACAGAAAGCAGAAATTATTGTTCCTTCCCAGCTGGTCTCATGTGAAATGCTATCTGACTGTGACTGGCAGATTTGGTATTTTGTTAATTGTGAGAGACCCCACTTTGAATAATGTACAAACATTTGTTATGATCAGTGAATATTTCCTTTCACATCGCATTTTCTCCATACATACACTTATCATAATCCAATAAAGAGCCTGTGTGAGCAAGACTTCTCCATGCAGCCTTTCCTCCACACGGGGAAAGCCTGGCTTTTTGTTGTTGTGGTTGTTGTTGTGGTTGTTGTTGTATACAATGTTCATGCAATTTTTCATTTTTGCCTGACTGAGATCTGCAATGAATGGAAGTTTCCCTCATACAAAATCATTTCTTCTTAGGGTGTTCCAAATTCAAGGTTTCCTTCAGAGACATCTAGTAAGATGCATTTCTCAAAAAACAGTAACAAGGCACTAGGCATTAGGAAATTGTTCATTAAAAAAACCCCACAATACCAAAACCCAACCAGGGAACTATGCTAATGTGACAAATGACATTGTTATGGGGAAAAAATAAACTAAAGACAGCAAAGTCCTAAAGTTTTACAGTAATTTGTCCTTTAAAAACTAGATGTACACCGAATTTACATTAAGGCAGTGTTTCTAAGGACCAGAGCAACACATAAGGTCCAAACCTGACTTAAATCCAGAAGAATTCCACTGAAATCAATGGTTAGAGCAATGCAAATCAGCAAGAGATCTAAATCTGTCCTAGCTGATTCCAGATCTATCTTTTATTTGCTATATGGCTTCAGGCGAGTCAGTGACCTTCTTTTTATTTCTCAGTTTCTCCATCCGTAAAATGGTGATAATATTGCTTGTAATACATGAAGACTGGGAGGACTAGTCAGTTCCCTAACATGGTCTGGATATGAAAATTCCTAGGGATCAATCATTTTTAGTCACCTCCATCACCTTTATTGACTCTTTATACTCTTAATACTTAGCTTTTTGCTTGCTTGCATGTTTCTCTTTTAAAAAACACAAGCCATAGCCTGGAATCCTTATTCAAGTTTTACACTGCTTACTTCCGTGGCAGGATTCACATGAGAAAACAGAGTACGAAATTTGGAACTTGGCCCCAACAACAACAAACTGTAAGGATATTTCAAACAAAACTCATAAACCACTGCATGAAATTAATCCTGTTTACGTTCATTTTTTTAAGCGCGCAGCTTATGAACTGACCCACTGATGCCCAAACGACAAGGACACAAACAAAAAAGTCGCAAATCTTTCTTCATCCTTATTTGAATAATGTATGCTGCGCTGGCATTTGAAGGAACAGTCGATTTTGTTCAATTAAAGCGCGGAAAAATAAAGAACAACCCAAGCTGAAAACACCCTAACGTCTGACAGCTCTGAGAGGGACCTCTAGTGTGTGCTAGAACATTTTGTGTTGTGCCTCGGGCGCAATTAATACACCAAAATCACCGCAGTCATTTTGAATAGGGGAAGTTTCGCCAAGCGGCTCCGACCCGCGGGGCCTGCATCCTTCCGCGGGCCGAGCATCCTTCCGCGGGCGTTGCCGAACCCAACCCGCAACTATTAGATTGACACTTTCTTTTTTCCTTTTTTTTCCTTTTTTTTTCTTTCCCCCCAGCCTCGGGTTGCGTAAGGAACCAACTTCCCCGGGTCATCGCGGAGTTTCGCCGCTCTGCACGCTCTCAGCCCCCTTCCACGGCCCCCGGCTCCCGGCCCCGGCCGCTCGGGGGAAGATGGAGCTGGAAAGTTGCGTTTCAGGCGCAGCCTTTCCCCCGGGCTCGTGACCGGGAACAACAATAACTCGAGCCACCAGCCCCAGCGCGCCCGCCCGCTCGGTGCCGCCCCCCGGGCGATGCCCGCGGCGCTCCGCGGGGTTCTGCCCCTTCCCTTCTCTTCCCCTCCCTTCCCTTCCCTCCCCTCCCCTCCCCCGCCGGGAGCGGCCGCTGTCCCTCGGCAGCCCCCGCCGCTCGGAGCGGGGAGAGAGAGACACAGAGTAGCGTTTCGCCCATCTTTAATTCTCCCGAGCAGTCCGAGCACGCTCGGTGCCCCCGGGGCACGCTCACATAAACTTGTACCGCGCTGACTGGAACCAGGCGGCGGGCGGCTTTTTTTCCTTCTTTTTCATTTTTTTCTTTCCTTTCCTTTTTTTTTTTTTTTTTTTTTTTTTTGGGTTGTTCTGTCCTTCCCTTTTTTTTTTGTTGTTTTTTTTTTGGGTTGTTCTCTCTCTTTCCCCCCCGCCAGGCTTTCCAGCCGGCGGACGTGGCTCCCCCTCCTGGGCCCGTGCCGGGGAGCGGGGCCGGCACAGCGCGGCGGGTCCCGGGGGGGGCCGCCCTTCCCTTCGCCGCCCCCGCCACAAAGGGCGCCGCGGGGGGCTCCGGAGGGGCCGCGGGGATGGGGGAAGGTGCCTGCCGCTCCCTCTCTCACACACACACAATGGCGGCCCCCACCTGCAGCCCGGCGGAGAACAATGCCCGCCGCACACCCCCGCGCCGAACAACACGCGTTTCAATCAAACGCACCCACCCCCTCCCCGCACACACCGCTGTGTGAGTGCCCTTCGGAGCGGCGGCGGTGGGGAAAGGAGGCGCCCCTCGCCCGCCGCGCTGCCCCCTCCCTCGCTCCCTCCTTCCCTCGCTCCCCCTTCCCTCCATCCCACCCCATCCTGCCTCCCCGCCCGCCTCCCCGCGGCGTTGCGCGGGTTTGCGCGGGGGAGCGCGGCGGGCGAGGCGCGGGGTGCGAGCGCCCGGCACATGCGTGGAAGCGAGAGGCGCCCGAGTCCCTCCGCACCCTGCGCTGCAAACAACAACAGTCCCGAGCAGCCCTTACCTGGAACATCGGAGCCGACAGTGTCCCTCTTTTTTTTTTTCCTTTTCGTTTTTTCTTTTTTACCCCCCTCCTTTTT
>JAWWEU010000081.1:107084758-107127469 GCA_035583155.1 Acropternis orthonyx
CCTTTTTTTTTTTTTTTTTTTTTTTTTTTCCTTCTCCCCTTCCCCCTTCGTTCTCCCCTCACCCCCCCCAACTCACACTTCCGATATTTCTCTCTCCCGGCAGCGGTCTGCTCTCCTCGCTACACCAGAGAGAAATGCAATAGCTTGGCTAAGGTAGACAGAGCAAAATACAGAGAATAGTTGCTCCAGGGCTTTGAAACCCCTCAAGGCAAGGATCAGGATACAATTAGCTCATGTCTCTACCTCCAGTCTGAATCAATCTCCGAAATAAAAGTTAAATTAACTGATCACACGGGCATAAAATTGATCTCCTTCGAAACGTGCATATAGAAAGAGATATATATATATATCGCGTGTAATTTTTTTTTCGGATTTTTTTGGTGGAAAAAACAGTCTCATTCCAGCCTCCAAGTTGCTTTTTACTCTCCTCTTGCACAGAAAAGCTGATTTTAATCGTTGTGATTAGTTTTGATGTAACGTTTCCGCGGGCGATTTCTGCAAATGGATGGAGTGTTTCTTTGCCAGAAGAGGGAAAAGCAGCAGATGATGATAATTATAAGGATTGTTGGTTGTTTCTTTCTTTCTGTCTGTCTCTCTCTTTCTTTTTATTTGTATTTAGATCTGTCTCTTCACTTTCCCGGGTTGACCTGACATTGCCATTGCACTAAGGTCGCACAACTTGTTGATTAGGATCATCTCCCGTTTTGATCGAGGGATATGGGATAATTTGGCAGTGGAGCAACACATTTTCTGTTCCCTTGGCTATATAACTTCCCAAATGACGTGTATAAAAATAAGCACATGGAGTCTGCTTTGCCCCAATCAAGTCTGAATCAATGCCTGGGGGTGATACACAAACTCATTTCAAATGTTCAACCATGCAGAATTGCAAAAAGATTGAAGGAGTTGCACTGCATTTTTAAAATTATATATATATATATATATATATATATATTATATTTTAAGCAGCAAAATTAAAAGCAAACAAATCTATGTAAGCAAAACCAGAAATGTACCACTTAGATTCATGTAACGTGGCTCCAAATGCTACTAACTTTCCTGCTCCAATTACCCAAATACAATGAAACCTTGCCTTTTTAATTTTCCATACCCTGGAGTTTGCAGCTTCCTTCTCCTCAAGATAACAAACCCGGGGATAACCAAATAATTTACACATCTTACTCTTGATCAGTTTTTCCTTGTTCTACCTTTCTTCACCTCCCACTCCACTCTATATTGCTTTGTTCAAAGCTCCTGTGCGTAGAAGCTGTATTAATTTGTTGTTGTTATAGTGGACTATTTTGTCATAAACCCACGGGTCACCTCCCATTAGTGTCACATCCTTGCCGTATACGTTTGTGAAACGGTATGTTTCTAAGCACTTCACAGTCCATTAATTCAGGGACTTTGCTGGCATTTCTTAGGAGAAAGACCAGGCAGTGTGGCCAAAACTGCCCAAAAAAGCCCCTGAATTGAACAAGAAAATACCAGCAATTAGCTTTTTATGCCAAGTTTTTTGTATTTTAAATAAAGTAATGCAAAATATAACGAGCGCCTTTTTCTCCTAAGGAAGCTGCTGCAGCCTAAGGAATGACTAATTCTCTGTCTGAAAAACACATCCAACCCAATACACTCTTTTTGTCTTTCCTCTTCAACTAAAGTGATAAACCTAATAAAATGGTAGGACTTCTAGCACAGGAATCACACCATTTGCGAATGCTTTGTCATTCTGTTATAATGAGAACAAATAGGTTAATTAACCAGGAATGGCTGACAGAATTTAAAAGGAAAAACTAAGCAATCACACGCTTACATGCCTCAAGAAAGACTCAGCGTTGCTTTGTCTTCAAATTTTACTTTTAATATTCTTCCAAAAACTAGTAGCACACAAGAAGAAAAACTCCCCTCAACCATATATATATATGCCTTCCGCAACTGGGTCTGGGCAAAACAGAATCATTGCAACCCTTACTAATGTTTGCAGCTTGAGCACATTCATTTTAAACTACTTAGAGCTGGTTTAACAACTTAAAGATTCTCATGGTTTGTCAGTTCAAACACAGTAAAGAAGATTTTCAGTTTTCTCTCCAGATGAAATAAACAGTTTACAAAGTTCAGTACACTCGTGTCTTGACTTAACTTTATTTCTGTTTTACAGTGTTGTTGCTACAAAAAAAATTTTATGGCTCTGTGTATGTGACTTTTAAATGCTTCAATGCTTTCCTCTTTCTAATAAATAAATAAAGCCATGCCAGCAGCCTAGCACTCATTAGCGACCTGCATAATACAGAGAAAAATAATCAGCAAAGGAACAAATTTTAATTTCAAACTAGCAAACGGTTATTACGGTGAAAGGTGAAGAAAAATAGCAGTATAGTATCCTTTAAAAATCTGAAAAACATCCTTGTAATGTTATTTTACCTGTAGCAAAGGGTTTATCAATTGATGTCAGCACTAGATAAGAAAAGGCATATTTTCTGATGAAGTAAAAAAAAAAAATAATTATCTCAAGAAGACTCATTTGATAAGACTTTCATCTCCAAGTCAGAAAATCATGGGCTGAAGTCTCAGATCACGTTTGTGGGATAGGGTAAATGCCTGCTAGGTCAGTTGCAAGCCCTTTTGGGTAGGTATTTTTGCCTCAGCTTGTCCACTCTCACATCAAGATAGGACTGCAGCCTGGTTCTTTCCTCTACCTGGAGGTCCAAAATAAAAAGGCACATAAATAAAGGGAGGTTTTCTTAAAGAACTCGGTGTTAACGGCCCCACTGAGGTACTATCTGCACCTCTTTTCACATGCAAATTAAACATTTTCCTAGTACTTCCCCAGAAGAGGAGAGAGATCCTGGCTTTGGTTATTCTTTCTCCTCGCAGCCTGCAGTATCCAAAACCTTCACTGCCTAAACTGAGGCCTCAGTTTACTATCGGTGTGGCCAAACGCTGATCTAGGGATGTACTCTTGACATTAGTGGAGTTCACAAGATCTAAATATAACCCATATAGGCTGCCATGTATGTCTGAAAAATTTAGCAATGTTTACCTGTATTAACTGCTTGGAGGTAATTTGCATTCAAAGGAGAACACATTAAACCAAATTCTGTTCCATTTTACTTGGAGTTATCTTTTTTTAAACAGGTTTATATAAACTACAATGTGTTTGTGCATTATGAATATTTTACTGATGCTGAATAGCAACCTTAATGAGCTCAAACTGAGCTCAATATTTGACTTCTGAATTTTTCCTCAAATCATCACCTGTTCATAATTAGCTTCTGGAAAACTATAGTAGCTTTTCCATATTATTGTCCATGTTAACAGTTTGGAAAATTGCAGCTTTTGAAGACGCAGGTTTTCCAACGGCTGCAGATCATATGTGTCCACTTGCCACAGGGCATTATTTCTTACTTAGCTGTAATCCTGTCTGGAAACAAGTACAGGGGCTCTTCTCAGGAAGGCCCCTGCTTCAGCTTCACCTTTTTTTTAAAAGTTCCCTCCTGCAGTCCATGGGCTTCATATGCGCAGCAGTCTTGTTTCAAAAATATTAAGAAGAGCAGCTCAGTGTGGAAATATAAAGCTAGCGAGTATTGCCTGCATTAGATATTTTGTCAGTGGCTCTTTTTTCTTCTAGAAAAATAGAAAGGATTTTACATTGCATTTGAAGGGGGAGATTTATGAACACAGTTACTTCAGATTTGTTTTCCCCAAGGAGTGTTAAAAAGAATGTATTTTTTCTTTATTACCAGTAACATTGTGATGCACTATTTGAAGAAATAGATTTTTTTATTTAGCTGTGAAATGAATTGAACAGTGTGGACCATACCAAACAGTGAAGTAGCCTAAGCAACAGCATCCCTTCTGCATTGGTGAGAATAACAGGGAATCAGGTCTGCTGTAGGACGGTAACTGAACTTAGGCAGCAACAAGTGCTTCTACCCGTTTTCTGCATAGTCCTTGTGTACTGCTTGCACTTATGTCCTTTAGCTGGTAGTTGACAAGAATAAAGGCACCAAAATCTCTTGTACTCCAAGCTCATTCAGTTGTCTGCTTCAGAGTGTGAGTTGTCTGAGTAGCTGTTTTAAGGTGAAACAGCATCACCAGAGTGGGACATAAAGCTCATTTATGTAATTTTATCATTGGTGTGAAAACTCCCAGAGTGAACTCTCTTCTCCAGAAACATAAATTTTCAGTGTACAAAACTCTCCTGGGAGTTTCTTGCTCCCTTGTGAAGCTATGGATAATCTTACAAGCTGCATGGGTAGTCAAGGGATCACAGAGCAGTTTCATAGAATACCCCTTCAGATTTTTGGGGCTCTTCTGTGGGTGTCTTTCAGAAGCCTTCAGCACTCCTAAATCCCTCTGCCAGTGATGGGAGCTAGAGATGCTAAGATGTCTAGCAAGTCATGATACTTGTGGATAGGTTAAAAAGGTTAGAATATTGCCTTTGAGCATGTAGGATTGAAAATGTGAACCCCGATGTCACCATCTCCTGTGTGCATATGCATTTATAATGAATTTTGGGAAATTCTCTGCATTTCTCTGATTTCTGCTTTTCTCTTCCCTCCCCAGTTACTCTTTCCCCTGAGAAGCAGGTCTTCTGCTTGCATGGTGATTGCAGAGGCTTTCTGAGGGGCACAACAAGATAGTACCTCACTGGCTTGGTGTCCTGCCTTCAGACATTTCTGTGCAGAATTATTTATTTTTTTTTCCAAGATAGGCAAGAAAGGACCCATTCAGTACAACCAGTGAGGGCAGAGGCAAGTCAGAGTTCACCTCTGCTCGTACTACCTTTGACTGGATTTCCCCAGTGAACATTAGAAACCTCTCCCCTCACTCCAAGCCAGATGTTTTATTCAGATTAGTCAATACCCTTTGTAAAATGATTAATGCACTCTTACGGTCATTGTAAGCTTTTCTGGGCTGGATCATGTGAAATACCAGCAGGGTTGAATATGGAAGGTAACTTCAGTTGGCCTAACCGTTCCAATAGAGTGTGCAGAATTCAGGGCATAACTGATAATGTATCTCATGAGACTGTACAAATTGCTCTAAGATCGTTCCAATTTAACTGCTCAACCCATTCTAATTAAAGACTACACTGAGGAAAAGCTGGTAAAGTGTGCTTGTGTGTGTGTGTGTATGTTGGGGGAGAAGGGAGATTGGTAAGGAGAAAAATAAGCATTTGATTAACTTGGTTTTGCTATTTTATATTTCAGTAGCCTATAACAGAAAACATGGTTTCTAGAGGTAGTATAATCTGCCTCATTCTCAGTTCATCTAGTCCAGAAACATTTCGTTTTACTTCATGGTCCTATTGCCTGAGCCAATGCTGCTCATGAGAAGCCCTATAATACAATGGCAGTACCTTCAGGGCATCATAGAAATTTATGTTAGTGTATGTCTTTGTGCATCCTTTGGGTGTCAGAATCTGTCTGCATTCCTACCTATAAAAATGATTCCCTAAGCACACCTATATACACATAGACAATGAGCAGAGGTATTTGGTGTTGTTAAATAATAAAACACACCAACTACCTTCCCTCCTGGATTTTTAACATTAAAACTACCATTCTGAGAAGTGTTACTCAGCTGTACCATGAGATTTCAGAAACAAAATTGACATTGATGTTACAACACTCCCTTTCAGTAGAGATGTATTTCTAAACACACTCCTCCAGAAAATGTGTGGTATCAGCATAATATGATAATACATCGAGATCATTATTTGAAGTATGAATTTCTACCCAGTAAACCATCCTTTTGAACTGAGGAAATATTTCAGAGGGATACATAGTACAGCTGCAAGAGAAACTCAGGCTACGAAATCTGGATTTGTGCCTGTGTTTTGAATAGCCCAAAGTCTGGGGATGTGTACATTGGTCTGGGACTGTCAAGCAGCTGGATAAAGACAGGGGCAGATTGCAGAATTTTAACAGGGCTATTACTTCATCCACCCTTCAGAAACAGTATGTTCCAAGGTTTTAGACTTACAAATATTGATTGTAATGAGTGATCTGTAGATTTTGGAACCAGTTTAATTTTTTTAGACTCATTGTAGAGCAAGTATATCTTGTCAAAAGGATAATTGAAGGAGATACTACTACCCTTCTGCTAAAGTAACAGCAACTGTCTGAAACAATCCCTTTCCAAAACAAAAGTATGTTGTAATTTGTGTTATTTTTCTGTGTGACAGAAATTACCTTTTGCTTTCAACACTATACATGGGCTTTGAAAAACTGATGTTGCTAGCATCTCCTTTTTATTTCTCTGTAGAAACAACAATCCGTGGTAAGCAGCAGTACTTTTCTGTTTAGAATAATTTGAAAAAATCCACTTTTAAATCAATAATGTTTTTCTCCCAGCCACTTCCTGAAAAGCAGCAGTTCTTTACCTCATACCGATTTTATATCATTGTAGTTTCCTAGGTTTACAGGGAATTATAGGAACTGGGCTACTCTGGCCATACTTGATGGATGAGTTTATGTAAAGGAAGAAAGGGACATAAATGTTAAGGTACTATGCATTTCCTTCTTGGTTCCATATATAGCATATATATCCCAGCTGCAGTTATAAGGGTAATTTTTAGTGATGTTTTAGTAAGGTCCCAGTACCTTTTTTCTTGTCAGAAACCTGTAGACACTGGGTAGTGATAGACAACAGTAGTTTTCTGCGTAATGATAGCGGTCGGGGGTATGAATTTTGAGTACTCATCACAATCCTATTTGTTAATTTCTTGGTCAAAAACAGCGGCTTACCAGAAGCTCATAGATATTTTAATCCGTGCCCTGCTGGTCCTGTCACAGCTGCTAGGGGAACATGAAGAGACCTACAAGTTAAAGAGGATTTTAGTTGACTGCCTGTGAAAATAAACAGTCATCTCCTAAGGCAGAGGCTGAAAATGTCTGCCAGGGAAAAACACCCATCTGGCAAAACTCTCTCTCTCATGCCACAGTCACTGAAAATTGCTGTGCTAGTTCATGCAAAGGCAATAGTGCCATACATACCTCCAGGCCACCTTTCTCCATCCCGACCAGCAAAGACAGATGTTGAGAGAAGTCTCTTCTGCTACACTGCTCTGGGTTTTGTTGTGATATTTCTCCTGGTTTTCAGTCTTGTGAGCAAGAGAACCATGGAACGTACATAGTAAAGGGGAGCTCCTAGAAAAGAAAGGACATTATGATCACCAAGTATAAATCCAAAGACAGTTCAAGGAAGGTGACACAAAAGAAGAATCTCAAAAGTAAGCACACATCAGCAAGTGAGCATTGCTGCCAAGACCATGTCTATGCTAGGAACATTCCACTGACAGATACAATAGCAAACAGTGCTGGCAAAGAGTCTATGACTTAATGTTGCTGGTGTAGTTGTTGGTAAGGGGCAGTCCTGTGGTGTAAAGGAGAGCGCTCTGGACTCTGAATCCCAAGGGCCTGAGTTCGAGTCTCAGTGGGGACCATCCCCTGGGCAGTTAAATGCCTCCCTGCCGTCAGATCTTGGATGCTCAGCAGGGTCAGCCCTGGTTAGTACTGGGTGCTGTAGACAGTCCCAAGGATTTCACTGTCACTGTCCAAGCTCGCTCGGCCATGGCAAATGGACCTTAGGACTTAAACGGAGGGGCCAGTTCTGTGCATGCTGTGCCTCACCTAAAAATAAAAATCCACTGCACAGGCTGGAAGGGCACACCCACGCGGGGAGAGCCCTTCCCAAGATCTTCATTCGTGAAGTCTGGCCATACATATACAGTTATTGGTACAAAGAGAGTAGTAGGGCTTGTGTCAAGGCAGTTGACAACCTTCTCCTCTCTCTGCAACTACACTACATGTGTGCACAAATAGCTACTCCAAAGTGAAAGACGACTACTGGAGATGCACTCACACTGGCAAAGCTGGCTTATCCCTCTGTGTCTCGCACTTACTCTTCCCCATGAGAAACTGCTGCTAATGCAGCAGCAGCCACCCTCACTCTTATGACATTGGCCAACAGAGAAAAGCAATTTCCAAAATGATCAGGAAAGGTCACAAATGCTGAGAAAATATTCCTTTGTTTTTGCCTGGTGATTTGCTGCCACATGTGAATGGCTTGGCTGTGATACTGTCTCTTTTGATTTCTCTCTTAGTTTTAAAGAATTTTGTTCTCAATTTGCTTTTCTAACTACATGGTCAGTTAAACCACCCACACTGATACCTAGGAGTGGTTCTCAGTTATTTCCCTATGATATAATACAGGTAGACATGAAAACATACTGTTTGTGACTGTGCAGGATATTCAAGCCAAAATTAAATCAAAGTAAAAGCAAGAAGTCACAGAGAAAACCCTCCCCATGTTTATTTGCTTATACTCATCTGAGCTAAACTTCATTTGAGCGTCAGTCATTCCCAGATTCAGGATACACCAAGGCTTTTCAGTTCATCTCAAGCTTCTCACAGTCCTCTTCAACTGCATGGGACAATGAGCATCATCAGCAAGTGTCATTCACTTACTGTTTATTTTCCTCTGCCAGCTCACTAGTGCAAACACTTGTGGAGAGAGGTGTACCTCAATTCTCCTTCTTTCTCAGAAGCAGCCACGCCCAAAAACTGAACC
This sequence comes from Acropternis orthonyx, assembly GCA_035583155.1. Classification (NCBI taxonomy): domain Eukaryota; kingdom Metazoa; phylum Chordata; class Aves; order Passeriformes; family Rhinocryptidae; genus Acropternis; species Acropternis orthonyx. The sequence goes on from JAWWEU010000081.1 coordinate 107,093,336, forward strand.
ATGTCAAACACCCCTGGGCATGTCCTGGGATCCTTTAACAGCTGTGGGAGGGGGGTTGGTGTGTGCAGCCTTTTTCAGGAACAAGTTGAACTAAACTAGGTGGAGTCTTTGTCAAGGCTAGGTTTGTTTTTCTTCTGGTATTTATTTCCTGTAGCACACCTTAGAATTTACTGGTTGTGACTTCCCAAGAAGCTGAGTATTCCTGCTTCCCTGGGAGAATCGGATCAATACTCTTTCAGCTGCTTTACACACATTGACTAGCTAATCCATGCAGTACCCCTCAAGACAGGAAAATGAGGCAGAGAGATTATATGACTTGCCCAAAGTCACAGCAGGAATAAGTGTCAGGCATATTATGAGCAGGACATACAGATCAAAGGAAATACAATGAGAACTCAGGAGTTCCTGTCTCCCAGTCTGCTTTTTACAACAGAGAACAACGCTTTTTCTACTGTATAGCATTTACAGGATTTTTTAGTAAGGGGTCTTGTCAAAAGCTTGAAGGAAATCCAAATAAATCATCTTAACTGTGGTGTATTGATGCAGATGACTTGCCTTTGTGAAAGGAACGTGCATGCTTGCCAGATTTCAGGGAGAAATGATGTAAGATCACAAAGGCACAATCTCTTTCTGAAGTAAAGTTAATACAACAACTTCCCTCTATGGTCTTAGCTATACAACTGCAGGATTTCTTTTTATGTATTTTTAAATCTTCTTTTCTTAACTAACTTTGTGGCAAAACTTTACTAACTGAAAGATTTAAGTTGCAAACTTCCTTGTAATGAGTGCTTGGCTTTTTTATCATAGCACTTCAGGGAATGAGGAACTTACAAATAGACATGTACCACACATCAGCCTTCTGGATTTTTCAGTTATGTTACACTTCTGTGGTTTGCATATCCCAAGAAAAAATAATTTTCATGGCAACTGTTCTCCTTGTCAAACAGAAGTCAATAGCAAAGTTCCTATAGATTTAAATACCCCAGATTTGTACTTCTCATTTCTATTTTGATCTCTAAATTAACTTTATTGTGGGGATCATATCACAGTTCCAAAGCATAAGCTTGTGGAAAGAAATATACTGCAATTTCATATTACTTTTAATACTGGAAACAATTACATTGTGTTACCTTTTTTCCTAGGTTTTAAACACAAGAACTTCTTTACAGGACTAGGAGTACTGAATATTCTTCTGTGAATATCTGTATGTGTATATAAACATATACCTATCTATGAGCAGCAGAGGCAAAGCTATGCATAAACCCCTTACTTCTGCTATCCCCAATTTTAAAATTATGGACTATACAATCAATGCTCTATTCAGAATGGCTTTCTCCAACAAAGTTTACTAAAATAATTTATTTTTGAAAGGTAAATGGGAAAATCAGAAAAACTGCTGGGCAGACTATGGAGAGAGTTGAAGGAAGATATGTAAACACCATACTCTTAAATTTCTGAGTTGGATCACAGACTGCTTGAAGGCTCCCTGGAGGTCCAGGTCCCCATCACCCTGTTCAGCTGTTGGCTTTTCCTGGATGACTACAGATGGCAGCCATCCTTGTATGCAATGGGATCTCCAGTGATGGGATGTGACCTGTTTCCTGATTGTTATTTGGAGATAACCTCATTTTTTCAAAGGGTGTTGTCTTAATTTGACTTGCTGGCTTCTGCAGTGTAATAGTATTAGATTACTTTTTACTGTTTCTTTTTTTGCATGGAAATGCCCATCAGCTCCTGCTTTGACAGACTGCTCACAATACTTGAGTATTGTGCTCAGTTTTGGGCCCCTCACTACAAGACATTTAGGTGTGTGCTGGTTTGAAGGTAAACTGGCAGGAGAAATGAACCCAACTCAAGAGAGATTGCAAGTCAGTTACAATTTACTTAAAAAGATTACAATAAATACAGTGATACAGAAAACAGTTGGTTTTAATCCACAAAAACCAGATGTATAATCCAGCACCCTGGGGCACAAAGAGAATGGTGTTCGTTAGCCCCTGTGCTGTGCACCATGTGGTCACCCTGAGTACAAAGTAAAAGGAAAGAAAAATCCTGTTGGTGAGGATGATGGTCTGGTCTGGTCTGGTCGAGAGTGGCAGTCACAGTCCTGTTGAGGTTCTGGTTCTCCTCTGGATCTGACAGGTGGTACCAAAAGTCCCCAAACCCCAAGATTATATATGCTCAGGTTCAGGTGGGAATGCCCAGTACAGTTCCCCATGGCAGGGAGTGTCACAATGGGTGATTTGACTCTGTGAGTCATGGAATATTTTTGGAATCTTTGATGGCACCCATTAGCACACATGACCCCTCAGGCTGTGTGTGAAGATGCTAATGCCTTCCCTGTCTCACAAGGCTCTTTAATACCCAGTTTGTAGCCTGAGGTGTCAGGTGTGCCCTGGGCAGCTGCTGCAAGCAATCCATTATTAACTGTTCATCAGAGGTGACTCAGAGGGTGTAGAATACACAGTTTTGGTTACACCCACACAGTGATAAACTGGTTCCAACTGCTGTAACTAGGACAAGGTGCTAGAGCATATCCAGAGAAGGGCAACAGAGCTTGTTTAGAGCACCAGTCTGCTGAGGAGTGGCTAAGGGAACTGCTTCTGGAGAAAAGAAGGCTCAAAGGAGACCTTATCATGCTCTACAACTACCTGAAAGGAGGTTGTAGCCAGGTGGAGGCCAGTCTGCACTCTCAGTAACAAGGGACATGATGAGAGGAAATGGCCTCAAGTTGTGCCAAGGGAGGTTTAGATTTGATATAAGGAAAAATTTCTTCACTGAAAGGGTAGTGCCAAGCATTGAAACAGGTTGTCCAGGGAAGCAGCTGAGACACCATCCCTGGAGGTATTTAAGAGATGGGTGGGTAGCTGTGTCACTTAGGGGCTTTAGTGGTGGACTTGGCAGTTCTGAGTTATTGGTTGGACTTGATGATCTTAAAGGTCTTTTCAAACCAAAATGATTCTATTCCATGATTCTATAATAGCAACAAGTTAGTTCACCAGTTTTAAGAGTTTTATTTTGCCTTTCATACTGCTTATTCCCTTTCATTCTTTGCACTCTTAAACTTTACACTCAGAAATTTTCACTCAGGCACTATTTTCTGAAATCATATTATGAGTGGTCTGACTTGATCAGTATACATTTACTTCTCAGTTCCTGTATTGTCACAGAACTAGCTAAATATTTAAGTAGAGACTTAAGTCCCATTAAGTGCAATAATACTTAGCACATGTTTAAATGCTTTAAACTGAGGCCCAAAGCCTCCATAATGTTATTACACTGATTACGATGCCAATTAAAATTTGGTGTTTGAAAAACTGAGTTATTTCTGACATATGGTTAGGATGGCCATTCTTTTGAGCTACTTACTACCTTAAGACTGACAGAAATGCAAGTTTTGTTCCCCCAGCACAAAGTGAAAATAAACAGCAGCAAAAGAGAAAACTCTTTCTTGTGGGGATGCTGGTGCTTCCAGAATGTCTGCAGCATAGTATTTCGGAAAAATGCTTTTCCCAACCAGTCATGTATGAACGTGCAAAATAAGCTGGGAGTAGGTAAAATATTTGCTGTCATTGCCATACTAAATTCTGTAGGTAATTCTGTGCCAGATTACCTTTTCCTGTATGGAGAGTATTCCTCCTAATGTCACTTGCTGCGTCATTTGAGAATAGGGTTTGTAACACACCTAGATTCATAAATCTCTTGGCTATGATGTTTAAATAAACACAGTCCCTACATGTTTTATTGGTTTTTGGAGGTTTGTTTGGTTGGTTGGTTTTTGGTGGGTTTTTTGGTGGGTTTTTTTGTTTGTTTGGTTTGGTTTTTTTTTTTTTTAATGTTGTTTGGTTTGGTTTTTGCTTTTTTAATTGATATTATTTTTTCAGTTTCTCAGTGCATGGTTATACCCTGTGCATTGACAGAGTGAATGCCTAAACCCTGCAGTTTTATTTAGTTTTGGTTGTGCTGAGCTTCATTTCAGATTTGAGAGGACTCCAAAAGGTAGGTGATGCTTTGCTGCCTCCGGCATATTTTGTCAGGTGTTGGCACAATTTGCAGGACTCCTGGGAACTGCAGTTCCCCTGCAGACCTGGGCAGGCCTTTCCATTGTTTCTGCTTCACTGGGATGGGAGGCTAGCTGGCTTACCTTGTTTCCTAGCTGTGCAATTCTTTGCTTTTCTGCTGTGCTTCCTATCTGAAAAGTGTTGCTTTTTCAGTGTTTAATGGAGTATCCTGAGTGGCAGTTGTTGCCTCCCTGGGTTTACCTTCTTACCGCTTGCTTACAAATGACATGAGTTGAAAATAGGTGAAATTGTGGACAAACAGATCTGAACCATGTGTATACAGAGAGTAAGACACATAGATGCAAGAAGGAAAGTTTTGCTTATCTTGAATGAATTTGATCAACACCTCTTGGCATGCCTTTTTATTTGTTACTCTGACACTAAAACCTTTAAGAGAGAAAAGAGGTCTCATCTGATTACACCCAGATGACTCCAGCAGTGATTTATTTACTAAGTTGACAATACCTTTAATTTTGGATGCTTCCCTTGTAAATGAGGTTAATACACCCAGTGTGAATGTGTAAAGTGTTGCTTCATTCCTCACTGTCCCAACTGCACTGCTGACATCTTCCAGGAATAAACAAAGTTATTGTGAACTCACTGTGAGGTTTCACATCGCAAGGAGCTAATGTAAGAAAAGGACAGCAGCATTAGTTGAGCTTAAGGCCAGTGTGTGTCCACAGACCCTTTTCTTCCATGGAAATGTATAAATAGTGGTAAGATGATTTTAGTTTTTAGGATAAAAAAAAAGAAAAAAAAAAAATCCAGCTATCTGGTGTTTCAGGATAATGGTGAATACAGGATACAGTCCTGCAGGATGGAACAGCCTCATGCCTGGCTCATGTCAATGACAGCACAAGGTTATCAGCACCATCAGCTGTCACTAAGCACCGTCAAGACAAAACAAAGAGATTCTTCTCCAGATCTAAGAAAACAGCCGTCCAATGCCTGACATTTTTTATTGTCCATTTGCCACATTGTTGCAGATATTAAGATACAAATATGAGTTCTTAATTGAGGGCAATCTGTGCAAAGATATGGACGAAATGACTGTGTCCCATTTGTCTCCCTGACCAGGGACTACAGCATCGGAAATACAGGTTTATGGCTTGCTTCAGAACAGAGTAGCAAGAGAAACCAGACTGGAAGTAAAATCTTGTAAACACAGAAAAAATGCAGTTAATGTAAACATTGGTTTGAGTTAAGCTGAGCTCTTTGTTCTGAAGTGAAGTAGCTTACAAGAAATTAAAATCAAAAGTGTTATAAAATGATGGAGTTTTCATAAGCTGCTCCTGCCCTTCTTGGCCAAAACCTCAGAAGGTATCAGCCTGAAGGTATCAGATGAATTTTCATCATGGAGCTTGCTTTTACTTTTATTTTTGGCATCCTAATAAATAAAATAAATTTAACATTATTTACACAGGCACACTGTAAATGAAATGGTGTGGACTGATTTATTTCAGCTGAAGGTCTAGCTGATTATTATTTGTGTTAAAAATATCAATGTGGAAAGAACTCTCACAATTCTTGTAATTTCCCCAAATAAACTTAAATTATGAAGAGTGCATGTAAAAGGAATTACAGAAGAAAGGAAGAATGAGTGTCTTGATAATTAGTCTTGTCCCCTTCTCCCCAACCAGACTATCCTTAACATTACTGTTTTTAGAAGATGCAATTTTAAAATCCTCCAAACCAGACTGCCCTAATTGTCCAGTGGAATTTACTGTACTGAAACTGTATAGTTTTATAGTGGAATCTACAGTGTGACCATAAACCAGTCTTGCTGTGTCCTAAATTTTACGACACAAAGATTGCTTAGAGGAATAACCCCTCTTGTTTGGCACATTGGAGCCCAGATTGCCATGACTGTGGCTCATGTTTTGTTCATGTGTATACATATGTATATATTTTCACTTTCCACTCCTTTTCATTTCTCTTGGAGTGCTGAGGCTTGTGTATTCACTAGTTTTAGATTTCTGCAGGAGGGGAGCTGAGGAGTTTGCATTTTATTTTCCCCCCCTGTTTGTTCCCTGAACTCTTCTTGTATTTTAACAAGTCAAATACAAAACACAAGGGGAATCAACATCCACATGATGGTACCATGTGTGATATGGCTTCATTGATTGGATATACCGCATTGGAACATCACACAAAAGAGCCTGTAACACAAAAAAAATCAGTTGCCTGGAGCTTTGAGCTTTCAAATTAGTCTAAAGAGGTTCCCCCGATAACCAGCAGTGTTGAAGCTTTCAGTATTATTTAGCTGCCCAGGCATCAGTAACAGTTTTGAGTTAGAAGAACCCAGAGACCTAACACACTGCTAAGGTAACCCACCTGCCCTCTCAATACTTTGGGATCAGAAAGCCTATCTAAAAATCTTCAGTTTACCAAGCGTAACTGGAAGTGAATGCAACTCTCCCTTCTTCAACACTATCTCTGTCTGTGCAGCCTATTTTGCATCAAAAGATCCATTTGAAAGTAGAGATCCCTTAGAGCTAAATATTCTAAACTGACAGAAGAATTTCTAGTGGCACACCAGCCTAAAGCCATATTTTTATGAGGACATCACTTTCTATTTCTAAGCTTCAGTATGCACTCATGCTTCCTCATTGCCAGGAGCCATGCCACATCAAGTTGCCTCCTCCCAGCTTTTATGTTTTTTTAATGGAGTCCGGTTTTCCGCCTAACTGCTGGCTATCTCCCTGACAAATTGTCAGACACCTGTGTCACTAGGATGGAGGTGTCCTGGTGCAGCACAAGCCAGAAAGGATGTTGTAGGTGTCATTAAAAAATATATGGGACAACCATTTGTAAATCTGATTGTTCTTGAAGGTTGGCAGGGATTAAAAAAAATAAAAATAAAGGAAACAGAGACAAGGTGCAGTATTTAGTCCTTAAGTATAAGGTATGAACTTACAATAGACAAGAGCTTTAAGTTCATAGGGCTGATCCTGGATTGCTTGCCACCTCACAGTGTTGCAGTGCAGAGGAGATGTGCTGGACCCTTGGCACCAGTAACGTTTTGCTCAACTGCCCTTGGGTTGCAGTCACCCCGGGGCAAGGCTCCTGGCTCCCTGTATGTCTTATTCAGCACTGAGCCAACTGCTTGCACTTAAATAAACTGCAATCACTTTGGCATCTGGCTAGAGCCTGACAACTCATACTGCTGGGTTTAAGGAAACAATAATGGACCTTCCTCGATTTCATATCACAGGAAAGCACTGCTTTTATGGTAATGAAACTCATTTTTTTCCCCAATGAAAAGGCATCAGGGTTTAGCTGCTCCCTCACAGTGTCAGGAAGTTTAACATTCGCTTAAATATTCTGAAGGCCTAGTGCAGGATTTCAGTCCTAAAAATTTCACATCCATCAAAGAAGGTAGGAATTTTTATGTTTAAAGAAGAAAGATGTGCTGTTGTAAGTCAGCAACTTAAATGCCTTTATCTATACAGCCTGCAAGACATCTGCAGAACATTCAGCAATTAAATATGCCCCCAGCTGAACAATAATGTTGCTGCCTGGTCTGCATATAAATTAAAAGTGAGTTAAGGGTGCATATTCAAGATGGGCTCTGTTGTTGTCAATATCCTGTGCCATAAGCTGCCCTTGAAATCACCCTGGAGTCTGCAAAGGGCACTTGTAAAGGCCCCAGCCGCACATCTCTTCCCCTCTCACCCCGACAAAAGAGAGTGCAGATCCTTCAAAGTGTTATAAGTACTAATCATTTATCATCTTACATAGGTTAGACTGTCTCTCTGCCTGCCACAATATGCCTATTTGGGAGGGACAGAGGAAAAAGAAAGAGAACATGGAGTAATTGACCTCCAGATCCCTGTTGAATGTGAGTGCCAAGCCAGGCTGGGAGCATCTGATAATCTCCCCTCCTAGTACATCACCAGGGTTTTGCCAGAGGTGCTACCATTCCTAGAGTTCGGTTTTTAGGCTGCTGGACTAATTGCAGCTTCCTCTGCTTGGCAATTTTAACTGAAGGGCCAACAGACTGTGTTTTCTTCCTCCAGTAAATGGCCTGTCCAGCTGCAGTTGGGAGCTCCCAGCTGTGTGTGTATGTGTGTGTGTGCATGCTGGAGGGGCTGGAAAAAAACAGCCGGCAAGGCCCTGCTTTTCTTCCACTGCATCATTTCTGAGGACGACTAGAGATGTTGGCACACCTGGCTACTCATCAAATTTTTATTATAAATATATCTTTTCTCTAGTTCCTTCTGTGTAAGGATCCCAAAGTATTTTGAAGATGTTAAGATGTTTCATGAAGCTGCTTTATTGCTCTAATGTGGCAGACACACTGGGGAAGGAACTATGGGTGCCCACTCACATGTGTAACAGCAACAGCTGCAGTTGCTCAAGGGTTGTCAGTCCTTGCTCTGGTTGCTGGCCCCTCTGCTCGACCAGAAGTTACCCTGTGCAGAAGTAGAAGTAGTGAGACAGATGCCTGTTCATGACTCCATGGCTCCTGCAGGGGCTGAAGTAATCATGCACATCCATCCTTGTTCCCCAGGGAACCACAGGGAGATGGAGCAGGGAGGGCACTGACACATGATGCTTTCTGTGGCCTCACTTGGAGTCAGGGATGGGGAGTTTGGATGGAGAGCTGGGGATGTGCACATCCACAGGATGAGTTTTGCCAGAGCTCATCTTTCAGGACTCCAAGGTATTTGCTTCTGCTGTGACTTACACCTTCCTTGTGACTGTAGCACCTTTTTGCTTACACTAAATTGCCTTGAGATAAAAAAAAAAAAAAAAAGCATTTAGCTTTAGCCTGTTGGGGCTTATCCTCCTGCAGAGCAACAAAGGCCACATCTGCTATATCTGAAAAAGAGAGGCACTGGCTTGCTCATTGCTCACAGGTGCAACTTTGTGTTGATAACCTGGAGAGCACAAGAAAACATATAGCTCTGTGGCACATCACCTTGCATGTTAACTGAGCTCAGGCACATGTGGTTTTATAGTCAAAAATCCAGTTAGAGCTCTTTCTTCTGGGCAGAGCTTTCCGTGTCACTACTCAGCAGGAGAGAGCTACTGATTCGGTACCTTGAATCTAATTTTAACAACATCTTTCTCTATAGGCAGTACAGAATCTCTGTTTTCTTTCAGCAATTTTGTGGCAACAAGCAACTTATACCTCTTTTTCCTTCTCAGATTTTTTTTTCTTATTATTTTTGTTCCTTTTTCAGGCTTTTGAAAAGAAGGCCTGAGTTTAGGCTGGTACAAACATCACTTGACTTGTTAGAGGTGATATAATGGAATAAGTAGACTTATTGTGAGCAGGGTAAAGCCTTGCATTTCTTGGTAACTGTATAAGCTTCTGGGAGAAAGGTACAGAAATATCCAGAAACAGTAAATATAGTAAGGTATGCATATGGCAACTTCAGACCATTATCTAGGGACCCATACTGGAACACTGCCATCTTTAAAGGCATTTTTGTTTTTACAATTTTTATGACAGTTTTATGGCAATTCTGTAACTACTCTACTTCACTGCTTCACAGTGATTCCCTTTTGCCTCCTGAGATTATTCTAAGATGTTAGGATGTAATATATGGGGAGAAGAGCAATCATTGCATAGCAAGTTGCACATAAAAGAGTCATATAATCTAGTGTTCTGATGTCATAAAGTCACAGTCCACTGATCTGATGTCACTGTGATGGATTGGGACTTTTAATGCTCTTTTTCTGGTGTTTAATAAAAAACAGGGGAAGGCATGGCTATGTCAAAACACATGCCATTCTTAATGTGGCATTAACAGAGCTAAATGGGCTGCCAAAATGTGAGCCAAGTTTAGTGTTAACAGCATAAATGTGGTTGCTTCTGTGTGCTTTCAGAAACCAGTGGGCAAGAGCCAGGAGCAATGAATATTTACTCCAGCTGAGGAGCTCTTCCAGTGTTTTAATTAATAATAAGGGAACTAAGGGCTCAACCATGACTTTGCCCGAGGTCAGGGGCAGCACATGGCTGTGGTATCCAAGGAGCAGCCTCGGAGGCTGTGGCTAGTGGTGTTGCAGTCTGCTGCTGCTTCCCACATGCTTTGGCAAAGGAAATACCCCCAACTTGCCCTTTCTTTTCCTTACAGTAACCAGCAGGTGGAGAGAGGAAGAGGAGTGGGAGCTTGACCAAAGGTTTGCAAGTATTGCCATGGACAGAACTCAAGGGACACAGCAGTCACACTCAGGTGGCTCTGCTCCCTTCACTGTGGTCCACAGCTAGGGAAAGCTTCCTGAAAGGGAAAGGGAAATGGGCCTTAGTTTCCAGGCGATGCAGTACAAGATAGGTCATGTGGGGCCATAAGATTCAAGGCATCCATAGATCACATACTGTTAGGATTTAGGACTAGAAAATTGTCCTGTTTCAGTATTTGCACTCATGAGGCAAGGGTCATTTGGAGGGGCATGGACTGCTACCTTTTTTTGGTCACTGTGTGGTGAGGAGAGAGAGTATACCACTTTTAGAATGGAGGAGCTTGAGGCTGGCATTTCCCATCCTGGCAGTCAGCCATAGCCCTCTACTAAAACACATCAGGTGACTGTTTCTTCTCAAATGTTGGTCTTGAAAGTGTCACTGGAGTGTTTTCAGGGTCTATGTCTGCTGGGGACATGAACAGGTCATGAATCCCAGAAATTGCTGTGGACCCACAGGACTTGGTTTAATCATGACTCATGTTAAGGAGCTTTTATTTGCATCCTGGAGGGCTGCGAAAATAAAGTTAATCTTTATCAAAAAACACTGCCTTGAAATAACCACATACATTGGTGTTAAGCATAAGAGCACCACTACCTCAGTTTGTGGTAGGCATGTGGGCTTTGCACCTGGCCAGGCATATGACTTGAAAAAATAAGTCATTCCCATGCAATAATCTTCCTTTGTCCTGGTTGTAGTTAAAAGATTAATCGTGGCATTGCCAGACAGATATGCCAGAGCTGTTGGCTCCCCTCTCCCTCCTCTCATTTCTCCTCTCTCGAGTCTCCTCTTTACTTTCACTCCTTTGCCCATAAAGTCCCTCAGCCTAAGAGTGTCCCTCCTGACTCAGCAAAGGCAGACACCCACACAAGTGTTTCCGGCAGGCTCTCCAGGGCATATCAGTCCAGTGCTGGAGAAGACCTGTGGGCTCACAGCCAGACAACAAAACAGGCTTCCCCTCAGCAGTGGAATGGCACTCATTTAGTGCCCAGGGATGGCCAGAATGGGAACAGAAGATCTCACTTGCAGAGTGAAATCCTCTGACTTCACTTGGAAATGTGCTGTGGCTTCTCAGGCCAAAAGTGAAGCAGTTTATCTTTGTGTTCTGGCATGGTGAATCTTCTGAGGCTTGGGAGCAGGGCTTTTACTGCCACCAGAAACCCCCCAGCAGAACCACTGCCCTGTGCTGCTCTGCATCTTCCCCGTTATCCAACGTATTTTCTCCTCCATAAAGGCAAAGCTGAAAAAGAAGCCAAGGGATCCATTCCAGATATCTGTATTAGTGCATATTTTTTTCACCATCATTTTTGAAGTATCATACAGTCCCCTTCCTTCATGTTGAAAACAGAGTAGAGAAAACTCCAATTTCATGCCCTCAGGCCTGAATGAAAGAATAAAAACAACACAACATTTGCATTTGTTTAGCAAGCTCTGTTCTAGAAGTCACCATGCAGGAAAAAAAATGGGGGGAAAAGCCCCAACACTTCAGGTGACATGGAGCCATTCAGAGAGTACTGTGGGAAAGAAAGTCAGAGAAGAAAATTATTGTCATAAATGACCTAAGAATTCATGGCCTTATGATTGCAAACACAAAGTCTAAAAAGGTTACATTCTCTTGCTTCTCTGCCTACCCCCGATATCAATGAACATCAGCTAAAGGTGGCTGAAGAACCAATTTCATGCATCTACTGTAGAAGGAAATGAACTGAGCCAAGGGCAAAAATAAAATTATACAAATGTTATTATAGACTAGCCTGCTTCTGTCCTAGTTTAATTCAAATTTCAGTGCTGCAGGCTTTGCTGCTGGCAGTAGCCTTCCTGAATAAATCAACATTTGCTTACATCTAAATTATTAGAGAAACATGTGACTTTGTTTATTGTATAAATTATACGCAAGGTTAAAGCATTAACTGTTCAACGGGCTGTGTGGAGCCACACAATTGCTCCCATCCCCCCAAACCTTTCTGCCCCAACACTATTTTGAGGACGATCCATCCAAGGGGGGCTTGGTGGGGGTTGCCCAGAGGGAGCACAGCTAAAGGCATCATTTTAGGGCCTTTCTCTTCATTGTGCTGCCCTGGGGGAAATCAATCACTGCCGTGCAGAGCATACAGGGGGTGTGAAGTACCCTTGTGCTGACTGGGTAGCTCTTCAGACCACTGCAGCAGTGCTTATGGGTGCAGGAAGTGATGGGGAGAGCTGTCTTCAGTGTCTAGGCAAGTTTACAGGCAGAAGGAAGGAATCTGCTGCTATCAGGACTGTTGTGATGGGTGAAGTTTCATGGTTACTGCTGCTGAAGTTCAGCTGGGAAGATGCTCATTAAAAAACCTAAGCAGCTCTGTTGCCTTCACCCTGTACCAGCCCTGAAGGCAGGGGCTGACAGGGCAGCCAGAATCCCATCCTCTGGCTGCCAGCTCTCAGTCTGTATAGTAACAACTGGTATGGCCCTTCCCAGCTGGACTAATTTTCCATAGCTGCTTTTCTTACTGTTCCTCAGAAGGTAAAAAAAAAAGCACTTTTCTTCTGTTGGAAATATGATCCTATTGCATAGGAAAGATCTGCTGCAACAGTTCTAAGCACTGCAGCAGGATAACTTCACACTGCAATATCTGGGATTATTGCTGCAAAGTATTGAAGGATCCTCTTTTAAAAAGAAGGATCCTTTCTTTTAAAACAAAGTAAGCAAAAAACCAAAAGGAGCCCTTCTCCCTCAAAGCCAGTACTCTCTCACAGACCAGTTGGTACTGTGCTTTTTGTCACAAGTATATCACCACATAGCAGCTGAGTAAATCTTTTCCACAAAGGTATCAGGTGCTGCTAGCTCAGGGTCTAGGATATGGAATCCAAATATGTCCCCTGGGTTCCTGCACTGAAGTACTATCAGGAGGTTTCTGTGGCCAGAATGAACTGAATGCTTTATTTACATTTCATTTACACTTGCAAATTAATATACAGATTCAATGCTGTTAAAGGGCCATTGAACAGAACTGTAGTTTTATATTCAGCAACAGGGTGTAATTTCCCTATCAATAAAATTGTTGTTTGTTTTTCTCTGCATTCGATTATTATGGAAATTTCACACTTTTTCAACTACAGTGATGTCTAGTGAAATGAGCAGGCCATTTATGTGGAATTTTTTTCAAGTGTCCTTACTCTTTTCTATTTATGCTAATGTCATCTCATGCTAATAGCAGACTATATTTTTCTTTGATACTATTAAAACCTGGCTGGCTTGAGTAAAGAGAACATTTTTATAGTGCTTTCTGGAAATGATCTAACACAATAAAACCGTCTCCATTACAAGTGTCGTTTTGGAGGAGACTCTGTTTGCCTACCCTTCAATCCAAAAAGTGAGAAATCCTTTAGACATAAATTAATTTCACTGACTCCTTTTCCTATTTTTATTCTTTGTAAATGATAACTTACTGTGTAATTTAGCTATGCTGCAAGGAGTTCTTCTTCCCAGAAGGATTCGGGAAGGATGTATTGTTTATCTCAGCCTGTGAACATGAGGTTTACAAATCCCATTACCAAATAATGGGGTTGGAATCCCTATTTCAATTTTTATGCGTCCTCCTGCAAAAATATGACCTCCTTCTCCCTCTTAAATAGCTGAGATCTTCCTTCTTCATTAACGGTGCTCTGCACCATTATAACCTGTCCTGGCTTCCTTCCTGAGTATTGCTCCAAAACTCAGCAGAATCTTTAAATACAAGAAATTCACTTTCAGCCTGAAATGTAAGATAAAATTAACACCAGCTCCTTTGCCTGAAATTTATATCAGACCTGTGAGAGGGGACTTGCTGATTGAGAAGACTCAGGGAAGAAAATGTAATCAATATTTAGGCGTTTCTAACTCCAGAGTTAATCCATAGTAGCTCAGTTTGTGCCTGCCTTTGGAGCCCCCCACCCTGGTGGCACTGAAAACAGTGTTAAGGAAAATGGGTTCAAATTCTCCACAGGCACCCCACCATGGAAGGTTCCCATGAATCCCATGGCAGTTTCAGGGGAGACTTTGCAATGCAAGTTAAGTCTTCCTTGGCCTTATGCTGCTGCCTCTGAGCTCTTACACCAGGGATAAAAATCTGGCGCAGCGACATCTTCCCTCGGTTGGAAAATTTGCCTCATCTGACTGGCAAGCCTGGTCGCCGAGGTCAGCTGGGAGGCCTGGCTGAACAGAAGGCTGTAATGAAGACATTTTCTCTCTGCTGGCTGACCTCCTACAGCCGACAGATTTGAATAACCTCCTCTCCAGCTGACAGAATGAAATACAGGCTAGCAGAGATCAAAAGCACTTACCATTTATCTATCTAGTTATTCATAAAGTCCCCCATCACCATGGTATCTGAAAGCCTCCAGTGAAATGGGGAGAGTTCCCTGGAGCCAAGAGCCTCCAGTGCTTCCTCACGGCAATTCAAATTGCTTCCTGAGGGTTGTTTTGGGGTTTTTTCCCCCTTCTTTATCCTACTCACAATTTTTATCCATTACTGCAAATCATCATGGGGATTAAAGGGAAGATTGAATCAACTGGGCAAAAGGCTTTTAGTGAATGTGCATACACACTCATCCAGCTCCAGTATTCTAGCTTCTGATCAAAAAACTTATTTTAATAGTAAAACAGTGGCTAAAGAAAGGAATTAAAACTTCCCAACCACAAAGTCCTGTCTAAGAGGAAATTAACAGAGACTAAAGTACCACTTTAAGACCAAGACTAGGTGTGTTTTACACATTGAAAAGGTAGGTAAGTGCCTGACTGAAATATTTTTACAAAAAGATTCAGAATTTCCCAGTGGGAGTTTTCTCCTTGCAATTTGCACAGTGTTTTGACCAGCAGTCACGCAGAGCAAATAGCTCAATGCCATTAGAGAGAAAAAAAAGACAAATATGAAAATGAAAGGGAATATTTCTTTAAAAGCATTCCTAGAATTTTTACACTAATCTCATGATTTCTCAAAACCTGGTTCGTAATTACTGAACCTTTACTGCTGACATTACTAAAAATATCACGACACAGACTTTTCCAAGCAAGGACTCCAGCTTCACACAAAAGCAAATACAGGTTTGGTATCTGATATCAAAAGCCAAACTGCAAGCAGGTCTGGCTCTCAGTTTTTGTCTGTAGCCTGTTCTTCTGACTATGGTCATCCAATCTAAAGTAAAAACTACACCCAGGACTGTTGAGGGACTGCAAAATGGTTATCAGGTAAGAGGAACTGATAAACAACCTACTCTACCTTGATCTTACCAATTTCTTTTGAGACTGCAAGCAAATTTTTTGATTGATCTTTGCTCTGCTCCCTATTTGTCAGTCTGTTTTTATGTCACTCTTCTACTTTCCATTGGTGCCGTGAGACCAAATCCTTCATTTTTTGAGAGGTGCTAGGATGCTTCAGTGATGACAAATATCCTAGTTTCTATTAACAAACTATGAAAAAATTTAGTCAGGGGATGCCAGTGTTTTCTTCTTCAGATTCACATTAAACAATCAGTGATTTATTAAGAGTGTGTTAATTAGTAATGTGGCAAACTTGATGATTAAAAAGAAGCCCAAAGCAACAGAGAGGAGAACCTCTACTGGATTATCTTATGGAAAATGCAATCAGGCTATAAAAGCAAGCTAAAAATAAAACTAATACCTTCTTCATTGACCCCAGGCAGTTGCAATTGGATAAAGCACTCTTCAGTTTGTTCCCAGCAGTTTTGTGCAGTGTTGCTCTCTGACAGGACTAGCAAGTGTATTCTGCTTGGAGGAAGTTTCATCTTGGCTGAGTGTGTGTGGGAATTTTGAGTTCAAGTGAAGCCTTAGAAGAATCATATTTCAGGTGCCTACAATTTTATAAACACAGACTCAGAGAGAAGTGGTTGCTCTCATAGAAGTACCTACTTACCCCTTTATTTAAACATCTGAGTGGCATGAGCTGTGGTACAGGTCATTAATGTGACAGGGCAGAAACACCTGGTTTAAAATAAATCTGTCCTTTGTTGCCCAGGTGGTGACAGGCAGTCCTTTATTTTGTAGTCTGGGCTCTATAGGAAACTGCAATAGCAGAACTCGGTTTTGGTGAACCTGTTTGGGTTTTTATGACACAATTTGCTTTGTCATTATAGACATATTAAACTACTTAAAGTTTAAACCAGAGTTTACCAGATGATTGCAGTAAATTACATAGTAAACCTATACTACAGTATATGCTATACTATATAAATCTACTATGCTACCACACTATAGTACAAAACTATACTATATTCATTGAGGAAATAAATGTAATGTCTGATGAAGTATTCTTTGCTGGTTTATTGGATAGCCTTTGGTCTCATTAATTTACAAAATTCAGTATTTCATAGTGGGGCTTCTACTAGCTATTGCTAATTAGCCAAATTCTGCCATATGTGTAAAATTATTGGAATGCATTCTGAGCAACAAGCTGTTCTGCCCACATGGGATACATCATAAACTGTGCACAGAGCAGTGCAAGAGGTGTTATGCTCCAGTGTCCTGTATGTATAAACAGTCTTGATTTCTTGGTTAGGAGCATAATGTTCTATCACATGAGAAACCTGGGCTGTGCTGTTAACCTCACCTAGCTCAGAGTTTAGGAGCATTGCAGAGGTGATACTTTCAGCCTTGGAGGGATAATGTATCATACTTGAGCACCTTGTTCACAGCAGTGCTGCAGTCCTGAAATAGGCTATCATCACTTCTTGGAGCTGATGGCTTTCTGCTGCAAGGTAGCAGTGGCACCTAATACTGTGATGTGAGGCGATGTGGGTGTAGAAGAACAGAATTTAACAAGAAACAGTACTTTGCAGAAGTGTTTTAAATTCCTCAGACTTGATGTCCCAGCCCGGGGTAAGTGAGGATAGGCACAAATAGCTTGGACTTTCACAGTAAAAAAAAAAAAAATTAAAGGGAAAAAAAATGGGGTGTTTATAAAGCTTACAATTATGCAAGGATCATTCAGGGAGTTTTACTTTTTCAGGGAGTATCTGCAGTGATAGCTTCAATGCTATGCAAATACACACAGCCAGACCTAAAGCAGGCTTTGCTCCAGCTGGCACACAAACCTTGCCCAGGACAGATGAGACCAAGTGGCAGTGCCATAGGACATGTACCATGAAGCCTTCAGTTCTCCATTTTCCTCTGTCCAAGGGAATTCAGGCTCTTCTCTCATTCCCAGATGAAGGAACCCTGAAGGATAAGGGTCATTGAATTGTTTCTCCCCACTTACTGAGTCCTCCATCCAAGGTCAGTTCCAGCTGTGAAAAGGACCTGCTCCTTTTCTCTTAAGCTGTTAGAAAAGGAGTGCCATGATCCACTTAGAACAGGATTCCAGTCAGTGAACCCTGAACATATGTTAACTGTATCTTATAACAGATTAAGAACCTTCGTCCCTGAAAGAGGCAAAACCCCCATAGTTTCATGCCATGTGGCATCTATTTTGACTGTTTTGGCTTCTGTTATGAGGTGGCTGTCTTTTGTCAAGCACTGTGTAGTGTGTTTTGTCACAAACTTTTGTAGTGATCAGATGCTCAAATGTTAGCCAATAGCAAATAACATGATCTTGCCTAAAGAAATTCTAGATAATTTTTGTGCCTGTAAGATTAGAACTTTGAAGCAGCCCATATGCAAATGTTAAGAAATTGGTTGAGCATCAACAGAGGAGTGTGGTACTAGATATGCTAGTACTTTAAGCTCAAGAATCATGATGTAGTAACACAAACAGATTTCAGGCAAGCTCACTTCCAGTAGGGAACCATATCTGTGCCCACTGATGACTCTGGCATTTCAGTGGGGGATTCCAACAGAGGCTTGGTTTTGCCTAGCTGGGGAAAATGACAAAATCTGAATCCAAAACATGATGACTATGAGAACACATGGTTGCATGGCTTTTCTGACTGTCCACGTTAAGGACTTGGTATCCCTTTTCCAGAGCCATAAAACTAAAACCAACAGAAGCAGACACCAAATCTAGACATCTCCATTCTTGTTATAGCTATAAAAGTTCTGAGATGTCCACAGGATGTAGGTATGGAGGTATGTATCAGAAGAACAGCTGGTGGATGAGGTTAGGAAATGATACACTTTCATGGATAGTCTTGTACCTGCTGCTGGTGCTGTGTAGTGAAGCTGTAGGTGCAGTTTCTTTATGCACTGAACAGCCCTGGTTGAAGGTATTCTTGTCCTAGTTGCTGGAAGTTATTACTCCTGCCAGAAGATATGATCCAGTGAGAGTTCCTGGGCAAGGCATCTGGGTTAGGTTACACAGATGAGGAAGGCAGTTTTTCTCGTTGTCTGGCTTGAAACAGATGAGGAACGGCTTGTGTGCCCTTTTCTTGGCAGAACTGAGGTGACAATGCTTTCTGGTAGGGGCATGGTAACCCCCAATTAGGAATGATAGTCTTTGACAGGCACAGCTGTTTGTAGAATCTATGACCTAGTAGGAAAACTTCAAGTGTCACTTGAAAATTAGTCAGACAATGGTAAAAAAAGTATTTACAGATGGGGAAAATCTGGCATTAGAGGTATTAGAGGGCTTGGCACATAGTACTCTGTCAGCCACAGGGTTACAGAACTCCTGGCTCACATCTTCCTCCTCCAGCCTCTCCCCATTTCTGCCTTCCAGCCTCCTGCAGTGGTAGGGTCAGCTGGAGGAGTGATCCAAGGGATGTTCTCCCCCATGATGCCATCCAGCATGGTCTGTCCAGCAGCAGAGCTCCACAGCTCTGATATGAAAGAAAGCACACACACACAGCCTGCAGTTTTGGCTGCCTGCAAAAGCAAAGTGCTGGCCCTCAGCCCTGGCAGCTGGAATGAAGAAGTGCAGAGGGAAAGGAACAAAAACAGTGCTTTCCTTTCTCTTCTCTCTATCTCTGCATTCAGTTAGTTAAGATGGTTTATGATGCTGTCTGTTCTGTGGGCAGCCTGTCATCCTCAAGCTGCTGTAACCTTGATTAAATCCAAGTACTTTAATTAGAAGAGAGCTGTAGCTCTGCATGGTAGTCCCACACTCTGCAAACAGCGGTAGGGAAGTACAATTACACATAGTGACAGATGGAGAGCACTAACGTAGGTGTTAAACCCATGTGCAGCTCACAGCCCAACAGGGGTGGCTTAGCCCCATGGCTTTTCAAGGCAAATGAGCTGGAGAGTTGGAAGTTGACAGAGTGAGTGTGTCTTTCATAGTTGGTCTTAAAATTCAAAGTCTCAACACCTTTCAACTGAGTGGAGGTTTGCTTGGGAAAATTTAGCAGTAAATTTTCCTTTCCTTTGTAGTCTTTCTTGCCAGAGGTGAGTCCTGCTTTTGTCATACTTTGGGCAAGTTATGCAAAAGAGATTTTGGTAAGAGCCTGCTTCAGGTACGTAAACAAAACAAAATGAAAGATGCCTTTAGCATTGATTTTTTTCATATGATTGTGTTAAAATCTCTTTTAAGAGCTGAAGTGTCGATCTTCCTGGTTTCAACTCTTTCATAGCATCTTCATTCTGAGTGTATCCCTTGCCATCAGCAAGTCTGGGATCCATGAACTTGAAAAGGATAGCAAGAGGGAAGAAGAGAGAAAATAAGCTCGGAGGTAATTTTTTTATCTCTTGATAAGCATCTTTCCAAGAGGGGCACACACAGGAATTTCCACTGCATTGCCCACCGTTAATGAGGCTGCAAGGGACATTTTCTCAGCAGGTAACCAGTCCCCTTTTGAGTGCTCAACACATGATATTAATAACATCACATAGTATTTCCAGCCTCAGCTACCTGCCTCCCTTTGGAAGCTGGGCTCAGCAACACTCTCCAAGATGGCAGCTATGGCACATAGTCCAGTGATGTTCTTCTCATCAATTAAAGGGCTAATGAAGTAAGTTTAACTGTAGCTGAACAAAGCAGGTTTTTCTTTGAGGATCTTTTGCTTGCACAAAAGGAGAAGGGAGACAGGAGTGAGTGCTCTGTCTCAGAATGGTACAAAGAGTTTTATTGGTGAAGTACAGCTGTGGAAGACAGAGGGTTCATTGTTTAGCATGCCCAGGCCAGGAAAGTGCTGGTAAAGCAGTCACACTTGTGGGAAGGGGAGGAAAGAGGGTTGTTAATTCAGTAGGGAAACTATAGAGACACAGACAAGCATTGCTCATGCTTCTCAAAAGTGCACCACTGCTCAAAAGGCAACATCTGAGGTCATCTATTAATAGGATTTATGCTACTGAGCAAGCTGTATGGAGAATACAATAGAAATTAGTTCCAGGGCACCTTTGCTTTCTGATGCTTTTGCAATCCAAACAACAAACAAGAAGTCAAGATTGCTATCTGTATTTTTTTGAACACATAAACTTCTGTCTGAAGTTTGGCTGAAGGTAGGCAAATTCCATCCAGCTGCATTTTTTTCTTTTAGTCTGCTTAAAAATCAGGTCAATTAATTGCTCGTTGACTTTAATAAGGGTAGAGGGAAAGGGGTAGGGGAAGGAGAAAGCAGCTTTCCAGCTATCTCAGCCAAACACTTGGCCACTGCACAGGGCTGTGAGGTGTAGGTGCAGTAGGCAAAGCCCTGGTGATAGGGTTCCTGGGATGCAGCTCATCTGCAGAACTGCCTATCTCTGACTCATCTCACGAGCTGCCTACACTGGCTGGAATGCTGAAGCTCCCACAAGGGAGCTGGAGACAGGACTTTGCTCTAGCCAACCCTGCCCTTTACGTTCCCTACACAAAAATGCTTCCAATATAGACCTTTGCTACAGCCACATCTCTGCTTAATTTTTCCCCAGTTACTTAAGTGCATAAATTGTGGATTTCTGCTGTACTGTCTCAGTGTATGCTGGAGGTGAGGGGGAGGCCACGTGGGACAGTTCTGCTGATTGTGCCCTGGGGGTATGTCTGCACAGCCTCCAGCAAGCAGATGTGGGCTTGCTTTGCCTAAGCCACATGCAAGTGTTACCTTGCCGCATTGCCGCGTGTCTTGTCTGCCTCCAGCTATGCTGCTTCCTGTGAAGAACCCAGGGCTTGAACCCTTGATCAAACCCAAGATTTTGATGCCTCCAACAGATCAATTCTCTCTTGGTGGTACAGCTGTGTAAGGAGACCTCATCACTGACACACTGCATGGGTGAACAGAAGTTTGGAGAGGGATTTTAGGGTTGACTTTTTCCACCTAGGTGAAGGGAATTGGCATGTAGCAGAAGGAACAACTTCTGGACATGCTGTAGATGTGCTATTTTTGCCAAAGGACAGAAAAGGTTTTCCATTCACTGAAAGCCCAAAGGCTGTTATCCAGGAAAAGCTGAAGGAGAGGCACACCTTTAAATACAAAGTGCAGGTCACATCACCCCCAAAAAGCTGTACCACAGACATTACAAAATAGGAGGGAATAAACATCAGTGGTTTGTGAACAACAGGGGAAAGAAAACTAGAGGACATTAAAGATACTTTTTAACATTTTCTTCAGGGATCTGGAATTTCAAAATCTCTGCTGACAAAATTTGCAGACAACTCTAAGGGATAAACAGAAGTAGGGATAGTCACACAGGGATCAAAACACCTTGCAAGAATGGGACCATTTAAACCAAAAACATTTCCATGCTAAAAATAAAAACTGTATATGAGGGACATGGGAAGTGGTCCACAGGGTGTGGCAGAGGGGGCAGAGAGCTCTCAGAAAAGGAGCTGAAAATAAACATGCTGTGGGTCTCTCTAGGTCTATGAAGGTGAGACCAGGGAAAGAACAACCATTCTGTGAAAGCCTTGATGAGACCAATACTGGTGTGCTACCTGCAGATCTTGTGTTCACATGGTAAAGGAAATGTGGAAGAATGGAAAAAAACAGTGAAGAGAGTCACAGTAATAGTTGTTCTGTGGTGTACGAGTAGAAGGACCTTGAGAGGGAAAAAATTACTGGGGGACTCTAAACTAGAACTGATGGCTGGAAGTTGAAACTGCAGAAATTCACACAGCAAGTAAAGTGCAGGTTCTCAATACAGAGGGTGATTAAATGTGAAGTAAAGGGGCCAGGGAGTTGACGGGAGTTTTGTTTCTCAATATCTTTAAATCAAGATAAATCAGGGAATAAATTACTTGAACAAATATTCTTTTTTGTCTTATATTTGATGAATCTTTGATCCTAGATGAGTCACCACAACTTGTGAGCATAAGGGAATATGCTGTTTTGTGCTTACTTGGAAAGACAGTGTATCTAGGGTTCAGGGTCTGTGTTTCTTCAAGTGGATGTACACAGATATTTTGATTTTGTAATGGGAAAAAGCAGTTAAAGGATATAGGATATAAGATGGTCAAAGCTCAACTGTCAGAAGAATAGCATGGATTAAAATATTCTGGTCTGAGTGTGATGGCAATGGCAGATTTTTCATTCTAAAGGTAATGCTGCTAAAACTTTTAATATTTGCATATTTTTGCTACCAAATATGGATCATGGAAAACTTTCTGTCTGAGGAAAGGATCTATTTCAATTGCAGGGAAATAAATACTGCTTCACCAATTTCCTTATCCTCTTTTGAGCTGCTGTGGTTTCTAGCACAGGTTTTCTGTGCCAATTCTGCACAAGTCTGCTGTGATTTTTGATGCTGAAGAAATAACACTGCAGGTGATCTTGAAGGTCAGATGAAAGCAGGAGAACTGCAAAACAGCATGACTTTGCACCCTACTGCAAGCTGATTGCAAAGAAAATAGTTGCAACTGGACAGCCTTTGTCCTGCTAACCTAAACCTCATGGGGACAAATGTCTTTCTTCATCTAAAGAGTTAGCATTTCTTATTGGAGTTGTACCAAAAAAAAAGAAATTAACCCCCCTTGTGGGATGTGATATTCTATTAGCTGATATTACCATCTTTGTTTATCCACTCCTATGCCACAAACCCTGAACATGTGCTACATATCCTTAGGCACTCATTGGTTAATTTACTTGTGGAGAGTAAGGCAACAAAATTATAATAATAAATTACAAAACATAGTACAACTAGAACAAAGATACTCTGCAAAAATTTTTTCTGCTTTTTTGCTTGATATTTCTTCTCAGTCAGAGATATAATACAAAACTTCAGGTGAAAGTACGGTCTGTCACATTAATAAATCTTATGAGAAAAACTAAATAATTCATTAAAACAAATTAACAAGTTAATAAGAGCAGAAGTGAGTTAAAATACAATAAAATATTATTAATACATCTCAGCCTGTATCCAGAGCCTGTTTAAAGTGAATCAATGCACAATTAATGGGAAGCTGAGCTCCAGGTATTTTATGATTATATATTGGGCAGATCATGCAATATCATCTAATCTGCAAGGTGTTTAATCTCTTTAGCACTTCTGAAATGAAACCAAATGTGGTCTGGACTTCAGGCTGTTCAGTTACTGCAGTGATGGGAATTTTAGAAGTAAGAGAAAGTGGTAGTCAGAAAATAGCATATATTTTTGTGGGAATACTCTCCATAGCCCCCAACTGCAATTTTCTATCTTCATGATTTTCCAGTTTAAATAGAAATATTTGGATTAAATAAAAACATCAGAATTCTGTCTAATAAATAATGATAATTTTAACTGTCACACATTTGTTTTGAGTGGGCTGTTAGACCTGTTATAACTGCAGCATGTATTCATGAAGTTTTCCTGTTTTTGTAATGAGTTATCTGTGGTGTCAAAAAATTTCTGAACAAAGAAGACTGTTATGGGAGAAAGAGCTAAAGGCAATTTGGAGGCCGGGAAAATGAACTACAGTGCAACCGCTCTGAGATTTTTGGGTGAGGACAGAACTTGAAGTCCTGCTGAGTGAGCCTATTTATGTGGTATCCAGGGTGTGGTGATTTCACTGGGACTTTCCAGACCTGGCATTGAAGAATCAGGTCTCTTCTCGTTGAGCTTTTTGCACTGTAATAATTTGACATCTTGAAGTAGATACTGTGGGTTTTGTGTGGCTTCATTTTATCATGTGTTTTATGTGCTTGTCACATAGGTAAAGGATCCAAGAACTCAGAGAAATTCCTAATTTAAACAGACATCAAATACCAGGTGCAAAGCAAAGTTTTTCTCAATGAGAAAACTGTTAGATTTGTCTCTGAAAGAACTTACAGTCCATTCTTGAACCTCTCTTTTGACATAAGTGCTGCTCTTCCTGGGGACAAGGCTGGGTTGTTGTGTCTCACCAGTGCTGTGCTCCCTGAGGACTTTTGTAAGAGATAGTACTCAGATATTCTTTTTACTTTGGTGGGTGTTGTGAAGATAAAAAGGCAGTTATGGCAGCAGAGGGAATTTGAGATCATTGAGTTTTCACTGCTGCAGAGGAGGCTACAACAGGAAGTAAAGCTGAGGCCAAATCCTGGTTTCAGAGAAAGAGGGACATTTCCCTCTTCTACTGTAATAACCAATGACAACTGCAAAGGCATCCTTTGCCTTGCAGTGTGATAACTTGTTTGCCTTTCCCCTAGCCACAAGCATGGTCCTTCCTCGCTGCCTGTTGTGGAATACTGGTAGCCCAGCCTTGAAAGGAGCATGGCAGACACTATGAGTCAACTTGGTAAGTTGTGAGAAACAGGCAGGTCCTGAAAGCAGAGATGTCGGGGTAGGGAGTGTGCAGCCAGGGACGTACAAGTCATTTGGTACATGTCACCAACACCTTCTGCACTAGAAAGGTAATATGGCCAGCAGAGCTGATTAAAAGGAAAACCAGGAACAAGGGTGCCTTCTAGAGTGATCTCCCAGCTTCCCTTCCCTGTGTCCACCCTGGTTTTATGAGGTATACTGGAGATCAGTGTCAGCAGCTTTGCCATAACAAAGCCCCAGATGCTGCTCTGGGTGAAACTCATGTCTGTGGAGGCTGAAGTCAGAGGGGTGTTGTGTCTCAAGTGTCTTATCCACTTGTCACATGGGAAGGAACTAAGCAGCCTTCTGGATAGGTGCCCACAATGGTTACAATAACTCTGCTCTGTATGTGCCCCAGGCTTAGACACTCGAATTTTGGAAGTTACTGCCATCTGTCCCCAGCAGCCTGGAGATTTTTAACACTGCCTCCATCAAAAGTCTGCCATTTCACCAAGGACTCACTCCTCACTACACACATTGAGATGCAACATATGCAATAGTACTTGACTTCTTGGCTAATACGAAGATACGATGGGACCGGCGTGAAACATTTCTTGTGTCACCTCAACAGCAAAACAACAGATTTTACCTGAGTGGGAAGACAGGAATTCCCCATGCAAAAGAAATCCTGGGCCCATGTAAAAGTGCTTTATGTTTTCCCTACTTGGCTCAGCCCTCTGGAAACTTTCAGGGTGCTGCAGACCCACAGATGGGTCTCCCCTCTGTCTTCAGTTCAGTAATGTGGGGCAGTAAAGGCAGGAGAAGCCTTCAGAGGTGTGGGTCTCCCTGTGTGGTGCTGACGAGAGTCAGATTCGTGGCAGTTTTATTTTTCCTCCTATATTTGGTTTGAAACCTTTATCTGAATTAACCTTCTGTGCAGTGATGCAGATGTTCAGCAGCCTGCATTCTTTTGAAAATAATGGGTTGTTTGTAGGGCAATGATTGTCCCATTTAAAATAAAACCAAACTCCCTTATCCTTGAAAATGAAAAAGCATGCCTCTCCTACTCTGTCATCTCTTCTAACACTTGCACTGAGGGTTAAAGGCGTGTCTCCATCTCCTCCCCAAATGTCTTTATTAATAGCTTTCAAATATTGGCTTCCTTAGGCCATGGGCAGATGCAGCTCTGGACATGCTAGAGGCTGCCTAGCACTCAAGGAGATAAGACAGTTTAGTTTAACACAGCACGAATGATTCCAGCCTCAAGTCCCAATCAAAGAGATTTACAGCTGTTTTAAAAAGACAGTAATGTTGACTTGACTGGTGAAAGAATGCATGAAACCACTCTCAATAAGAGGTCTGGTTTTAATAAGTAAATAAATATTGAAAGCAGAACATACATAACTCGATTATTACTTCATTAAAAAATTAGCGTAGTAACCTATTTGTAGCACACCAGCAACATTTGTACTTTTGGAATTAACAGTCAATAACCCACAAGACAAACACATCCTTTAGTTAAAGCAATTATAAAACAGACAGTGAAACAGATCTCCTTTGTCACCATTTAGGAGCAATTTAATACACTCTGTCCCTAATATTTTATGATGCAGAAATTCTATTTTCTAATTTAATTTTCAAGCCTCTATCCCAAAGGGGTTTTAATTTTATATTTTCTACTTCTCTAATGTAAGAGGTCTTGCTCAGCACCTCCCCAGATCAAGCCCTGGGAGAGGCATTAAAAGGTCAGAACAAGCCAGCCGTCCCTCTCTGCAAAGGGACAAAAGCGACCCCACCCCTTGTGAGGGGTGTCTCTGCACCGATGCTAATGAAGTGACCATCTGCAATCTGCATCAAATAATTATAAGTTGCCTCCCCTGACTGCCCTCCATGTGCTGGCACAGCCTGGTGGGAGGTGCACCATTGGCTGAGGGCTGCTGGTGTCCATGCACAGTGGCAGCGGAGGCTCAGAGGAGCGGATCATGTTTATTCCTTCACCACGAGGCACACAACCTGCTGAGCAGACAGGTGCTGGTTGTGCTGATGTCCATGGGCAATGAAGCCTGGTTGTCCTAGTAGCTGACATCTATATCTAGATCTATCTGGATTTTTAAACTGATACAACATGAAGAATGTCACTCTCAGTTACTGTATATGCATATCTTATGGATATCCTTTAAGCACAATGCCTTGACCATGTCTGCCCTGCTTTCTTCAGCTGATGGATTTTGCCATTGTAATGGGCTATTGTTTTCCACATTGTTTTTAAATTTATCCTTCAGTTCAAATGCTTCTGGACATGATTACTTAGACTCTTTCCCCAGTACTGTAACAACTCTATTGTTTCTACATATGCTTTTAAAAATTTTAAACTTCATCCTAATAACGCTCAACTATTGAAGACCAACGTAAATTCTGCCTTAACATATTTAAAACTTTAGAAGGAGCCTACTGTGCTAAGCATGTCTAAACCCCATTGATGTCACAGAGAACTGATTACACTGCATGTACTACGGCACTGCAGTAAGTTCAGTGCTTCCTTTTTTCTTCCCTTTTCTGTCTTGCATTCAGCTGCCTCTCTGCTGGTATTGGAAAGAATTTGTTGTCTTTGCTTGGTCCAGAGTTTCAGTAAAGTGAACACAAGCTTTTATAAAATCTGAAAATATATTCCCAAGATTTTCTGTAAAAGACAAGGATGATACATATTTTTACATCAATGTACTTTCTTAGGTAGTATTTGAGACTTTGCTACAACAGGACTAGAGCCAGCTAGAGAAAAAGGCAGGTATATAAAAAGAATTCTGTGAACAGAAAAAAAAATTCCATTTAATTGAGTCTTCACCATTTTGTTCACAAGAGGAAACAAACTGTATGTTCAAAGGAGTTTCAAAAAAAAAAAAACATTGTGGGTGTCACCCTAAGCAAAATTGGCAAGATAACCCTTTTATGTAGTCTTTGGTCCATTTTAGGTAGGCAGCATCCTGTAGTGAAAGTTTTTCTGTTTCAGACCAGGGCTGAAGTCAGAACAGGGAGACAAGAGGGTGTTTCATGTTCCAACCCATTTCTAGGTAGCTGCAGTCCTGCTCCTATGATTGCCTGTCCTAGAGACCCAGATGGGACACACTCGTGCACTGAGACTCCACTCTGTTCCCCATATGCCTGTCCCTTCCTGAAGAAACCAAGACAAGCATTTTCTAGCAATGCCAGTGGTGCCAGCCTTTGAGTAACATGGATTGTGCTTTGTGCGGAGGGGGTGAAATCTTGCTGTGCAGTTGTCGCTTGCCAGCATAGGTTTACAGAGGATGGGGCTAATGGGACAGCCCTCCTCATGTCAGCACCTGACAGGCACAGAAAAAGTGCTGGCAGCCATCTGGCTATGCAGCTTCCCTTCCTCCCACCCTCAGGTCATGGCACAGCTGAATCCAGGCTCAAGAATATTGCAGTTTTTTCTAGCAGCGTGCCAGCACACACAAGGAGGGGTAACTCCAGGCAAGTGGCCCTGGGAAACAATTTTAGGCCCTTTGCTCAAAGCAGCTTTGTCCTGTACATCCTCACGTACAATTTGATACATCAGTCTTGTGCTTGTGCTTGTCTTACACACCACTCTCCAATTCCTCAGAGATCTTCCCTAGCTCACATATAGTATCTGGCTGATATATGGGGAATCATTGAAACAGAAATCGCTATGGTATGTAGGAGTAGTGACTACTCTGTTGGGATTATACAGACGTTGTCACATGCCTTTAAAACTCAGTTTCATTTTTTCCCTCCAGGCTGTTTTTAGCATCCTTCATACCCTTGTGGATAAATAAAGCTGGCAGAGAGACCACCTCAATAAACAGTGAATTTTTCACTTCTCTATTAAGCCATCTGACCCTGTACAGGTTTGTCCACATGTTGTAGATGCTCAGATAAGGACTAAAGCAGCAGTGAAGACCTTGCACCAGTTCTTTTCAGTGGAAAAGACCACTTGAAAACTGAAGGTAACTTAGGACCTGGGACACACTCCTTCTGCTTCTAGGCTTGCAGCTGTCTTCGTAGGACTTCATCCCTCAGGAGCTGCTTTTAGGGCTCTTGATCTTAGCTGGTACCAGAGCTGTGTTGCACCTGTGTCACAGCCCAGCCATTACTGAAAACAAAGAGAAAAAGTTTATCTTTCCTTCAAAGACTATTGTAAAGCGAAATGAGTGGTTTCAGCTGGCAGGAGGCAGGTTTTACAGACCCACTCACCTTTTACCTGTGCAGTTTTCTCTCATCTTCCTCTCCCCCACCTGCACGCAGATGGAGGCAAAGGCTTTGGGGAAGGTCCAGGTGTGTAGCCAACACTAAAACAGAGGTAACAATTTTAAATTACTCTTTGGACAGAAACTCAGCTATCATTTGAGTTCTCTGGGCCCACTGAATGACCGGATGCTGCTGCAACATCCCTTCTTCCCCACAGCTCTAAGGACTTAAAGAACGCAACTGAATGGCTGCCAAGGCCACAGAAGGAACTTGCCATAAGATAAGCCACCACAGCAGGAACTTGAGATAAGCACAGAACAGAGGAATTTGTAACAAGAAGGCACTAATTCCAGGCCTGGTGAAGTTGACGTATGTTTAGCACATCCTGGTTAATGTATCTGGACAAAAATTTTGTGGCAAACTGTGTGAAAAGAAGCAACTGCTCATACATGTATGACCAAGTTTCATCACCACTGATCACCAAAGTGCTCCCAGACTAATTTCTCGGGCCTCCCATAGAGAACTGCTTATTATCCCCAGCGTTAAAACTCCCCTGCCAGGGAAGGTACATGAGCGTTCCCACCTGAACCTGAATGTATATTAAGCCATTGAACTCTTTGTTTTGTGGACTTCTATCCCTGACTGATCAAGAGTGAGACCATCACTCTGACTAATGGACATATAAATCCAACAATCAAGTCTCATTGCTGGATCTATGGGTGATGATCTCTTTGCTATCTACTCTCATCCTTTCTTTCTCTTTTTTCCTCTTCCCTATATATTTTCTTAAGTGATATTTTCATACTTTTATATTGTCACATTACTACAGAAAATAACCCGAAGGGCTACATACCTCCTTTCCATAGCAACCAAATTGTTCTAAAATATCTACCTAATCTCTCTATCTAATCTATCTCTCTAATCTATCTATCTCCCTATCTATCTATCTATCTATCTATCTATCTATCTATCTATCTATCTATCTATCTATCTATCTATCTATCTATCCATCCATCCATCCATCCATCCATCCATCCCAGTCATTATATTAACAAGAACCTCAGTTATCCTTGTCTTCAGGGTTGGGTCATAACATCAGCAAGTCACCTTACAGCAGTATTACTCAAGGCTGGGTCTACCATGAGCTAGGTGTGGTCACTACAGTCTGTCCTTACATGATCATAATCACATGCCATGATGATCAATGCCCACAGTGCTCTTGTTATCACTTTCCCTCTATCTTCTTTCTTATAACTCCACCCCTGTGATTACTTACAATGTAGGACACAAATTTTGAGTAAAAGTATTGAAATCTGTTGTTAAAGGTAGTTGTGTTTCAGTATTCCTCATATTTGATGTGGTTCACGTGGTGCTAAGTAGTACTTTTTTGGAAAAGTGTCATTAATGATAATGTTTTTCAGAGGGAGCTGCTCATTTCAGGTGAGCCTGACTGAAATCACCACATGATTTTTTAAAATAAGAAAGATCTGAAAGTGGCATGTAAGCCATGGATCACAAGTCAGGATGTCAATCTTCTGAGAGTTCAGAAAGAATTGAGAAGTAACCTATAAACTGAGAGAATACAACTGCCTAATATTAAAGACCTAAATCATATAAGAATTATTTTGGCCTCTCATACCCTATATTCTACTTGTACATCACCCTATGGGGAAGAACACCCAGTGTCAATCAATTTAAAACACGAGGCTCAGTACTGGGGCCAGTTCTGTTTAATCTCTTTATCAGTGATCTGGATGAGTTGATCAAATGCACCCTCAGAAAGTTTGTAGATGACACCAGGTTGGGCAGGAAGGTAGGAAGATTATACAGAGGGATATGGACAGGCTGTAGTGACGGGCCAAGGTCAACTGTATGAAGCTTAACAAGGCGAAGTGCTTGGTCCTGCACTTGGGTGAGAACCCCAAGCAGTGCTACAGGCTTGAGGAAGAGTGGCTTGAGAGCTGCGCAAAAGAGCCTGGGGGCGCGGGTCAAAAGCTGGCTGAACATGAGCTGGCAGTGTGCCAAGAGAGCAAACAGGCAACTCGGCCTGTATCCACAGTAGTGTGGCCAGGACTAGGGAAGTGATTGTCTCCCTGTACTGAGGCCACACCTAGAATTCTGTGTTCAGTTTTGGGCCCCTCACTACAAGAAAGTCATTGAGGTACTTGGAGTGTGTCCAGAGAAAAGCAACAAAGCTGGGAAAGGATCTGGAGCACAAGTCCTATAACTAGTGACTGAGGGAGCTGGGGTTGTTTAACCTGGAGAAAAGAAGGCTCAGGGGAGGCCTTACTACTCTCTACAAGAACCTTAAAGGAGGCTGTAGTCAGGTTGGTGTTAGTCTCCTCTCCCAAGTAACAAGTGATAGGACAAGAGGAAATGGTCTCAGGTTGTTCCAGGGCGGGGTTAAATTGCATATTAGGAACAATTTCTTCACTGAAAGTGTTCCCAAGCATTGGAACAATAGGCTGTGTGGGGAAGCAGTTAAATTACCATGCCCGGAGGTATTTAAGACATGTATATGTGGCACCTGGAGACATGGTTTAGTGGTGGACTTGGCAGTCCTGGGTTAACAGCTGGACTGAATGATCTTAAAGGTCTTTTCCAACCTAAATGATGTTATGATTCTCTTATCTTTCAAAGGTAATTTTAAAAATTTTTTTCCCTAAAGAGATATATATGATTATCATTAACAAAGGAACTATACTTAGTATCTACCTCAAAGATTTGCAAGTCCTAATTCAATCTATTTGTATTGGTGGGAATATTTCCTGTGACTTCAGTATGGCATGGATTAGGCTCTTGTTATAATACTTGTCTGATCAAGAGCACTGTGCTTCAGGCATCACTGCAACAACTAATCCTTATGCGGCCTTCTAGCAAATGGAATTATCATCCTAGCACTGGATTGGACAACTTAAAAGTTGCGTGGTGGGGTAGCTTGTAATTTAGGGTACATATCAGCAGAAACAAACCTAGCAGCAGGTTTACCACTCTAAAACAGGTTATAATAGGTGGAAACAAAATGCAGCAAATATAGGCAAAGACTGGATTTGCTAGAAAGTTCTTCCTTTTGTAGAAGGAAGGATGGTTTGGTTTTTCGTTTTTTTTCTTTTTTTTTTTCCTTTGATCATAAAACATGAACTCTGTCTTGGAACTGGGTGTGGGATTAGTTGTTTAAGACACCCATTTCTGGTCTTTCCAGTATTAAAAAGAAATTCAGGACTTTAGTTGAGTGTTTTTATTCTTTTTTTGACTTGCAGAATCCTACTAATTTCTCATTGGCCCTAAAGTGAATGGAAACCTGTTGAAAAAATTTTGCCTTTTTGATCATTTTTTCATGACTCCACTAAAGCAGTCCCCTGATACCTAGGTGTCTAGGTGCTCAGGTACTAACCTACTGTCTAACACTATGTCCATTGATGTTGTCACTGTTTTCACCCCAGAACCTCTGCTGACCTAGTCTACTTTCAGAAGCACTTCAGGGCCACTAAATTCTGAATGAAAAGACATGATGTTTTCTTACCTGGTCCATCTCTGGTAATTTAAATCCTGATGTTGTTTCTTTGGTTCTTGCTGCTTACTTAGGTGAGTTTATCCTGCTTACCAGGACCTGTTCCTTTAGTGGGGAGCCTGGACACCTGCCTAGGAACTGGAGGTCTATTGGGCCACTTGAGAGTAATGGAGAGTAATTCTAAGTGTAAACCCTCTTGGTGAATTTTGTCTTCTAGACAGTAAGGTTAGGCAGCAGCACTTTAAGAAAGTACACAGTGCCTTTGTGTATTTAAAAAAGCAAACCTACCTACTTTTTCAAATGACCCAAAGCCAGAGATCCAGAAATGTTTTGTAATGTGTCACAAGATATTATGGCTCTGTCAGATAGAGCAGCTATCCAGGATGATTCCCTTCGTCAAAATGGATCTTTTGCATGAAGAAAGGCTGGAATGTTGGAAATGGATCCTACAGATGTATTATGTGGCAGCTGGTGGCTACCCATGCATACATCTTTTTGCAGAATGAAGTCTCCTATAACCTAGAATTTACTGGCACCTTGCCAGGGAACGGTTCACTGTGTTAGGCAGCTCTTAACATCTGCAATGTCAAAATAAAACCATTATAAACGGAGAGTATGCATTCTGCAGTTAAAAAAAAAAAAAAAAAAAACAAAAAAAACCAACAAACCTTAATATAGTTCACTCACTACTTATTTAGGGCACTTAGAGATGAAAAAGCCGCACAGTTAGAGGAAGTTCATTCCTTTATAATGAACTGCTAAAGTTGTCAGAAGCTCTTTGGCAAACACACCCAGTAAAGAAAAAAAGCTCAGCAGATTGTAAAAAGTTAGTAGCTTTTCTACAGTGCTTTGTTTTATTTCCTCCAGCAAAAGTCAGAAATATGAAACCAAATGCTCAGAAATAATTTTGATTGAGGATTTTGAGGATATTGCTAATCTTTCTCATGTTAAGACATCCCATAATTGGTTGTACCAATTAGTCAAGGTAAGTGCCTCAGATTTCTTCTACTGACATTTACTAACAAACAGAAAATTAGCTTTCTACTTTGTAGAGTATATTTGTCAAGAAGTAGTAAGGTCAGTAGCAGGACCATGAGGTCCAAAATGTAAATCCAACCCTAAAAACACTCTATCCTTCTCTTAAAAACAAAGGTTATGGAATGCCAGTGTAAAAGAGCAGGAACATTTATTCACCTTGAGGTGTGACAGCAAGTCGACATCATCTCACATCTGCATAATCAGTAGAGGATGGTTCCAGCCTGAACGGGACAGCTCAGTATCACTTTTACCACCATTATTCAATCTTTAGTTTGTCCAGTGAGAAGGACATTAAAGGTGCCAATTGAGCCAAATGTGTCTTTTGGGGGATGCAAACATCTGCTTTCATCAGCTGGCTGGTGACTGTCAGTCATAACTGGTCCAGTGCAGGGCAACGTTTTACTCTCCTCAACACACAAGATCTCTTCATGACATCAAAAGTTATCAAGGAACTCAAATGACATCCTTCAGAAATGTGATAAATGATGCTTTGTGTTTGTTCATTAAATGGAAAGACTAAGAAGCCATGAGAACTGGGCAAGGTACATTTTGTTAAGCAACTGAATAACAAGGGAGGACGGGTTGAGTAATGATGTTCAAG